>VZRE01014447.1:95395-145313 GCA_013396775.1 Cephalopterus ornatus | reverse complement strand
CTTCAGAGATGTCTTTCCCTCAGTAGTTTATACTTACATGAGCATTCAGTGTCATGGTTTAACCCCAGCTGGCAACTCAGCCCCACGCAGCCACTCAACTTTCCCCGTGGTGGGATGGGGGAGACAATCAGAAAAACAGAAGTGTAAAAGCTTGTGCATTGATATAAAGTCAGTTTAATACGTAAAGCAAAAGCTGTGCACATAATTAAAACAAACCAAGGAATTCATTCACCGCTTCCTGTGGACAGGCAGGTGTTCAGCCACCTCCAGGGAAGCTGGACTTAATTACCCATAATGATGACTTGGGAAGACAAACACCCTCTCTGAATGTCCCTCTCCTTCTTCTTACACAGCTTTATATGCTGAGCATGACACCATATTCTCTGGGATATCCCCTGGGACAGCTGGGATCAGCTGTCCCGGCTGTGTCCTCGTCCAATTTCTTGTTCCCCCTCAGCCTCCTCATTGGTGAGGTTGGGTGAGGAGCAGAAAAGTCCTTGGCTCTGTGTAAACACTACTCAGCAATAACTAAAACATTGTATTACCAACTCTATTTCCAGCATAAATCCAGAATATAGCCCCATATTAGCTACTGTGAAGAAAATTAACTATCCCAGCACATTCTCCACCACAGCCACAGTCCCTTCAACTCTCATTTACAGGAAGGCAAGCAAACCCCATGGCAGGCACAGGAGCCTGTCAAGTACAGCAGTAAAACAAGCAGCAAAATCAAAAGTCAGTCACTAATGAGCACAACGAGCATTCAGAAAAGTCATGATTTTACAAAGGCATGTAGTGACAGGACAAGGGGGAATGGCTTCAAAGTGATAAAGGGTAGGTTTAATTAGATATTAGGAAAAAATTCTTTACTGTGAAGGTGGTGAGGCACTGCAACACATTGTCCAGAGAAGTTGTGGATGCCCATCCCTGAAGTGTTTTAGTCTGTGTTGAATGTAGCTCTGAGCAAACGGATGTAATGAGCAGCATTCTTGCTTGTGGCATGGTATTGGAACTATATGACCTTTAAGGTCCCTTCCAACTCAAACCCTTCCATGATTCTGTGATAAAGTGATTCTCCTTTAGACCTTGTAGAAAGGAAGAGGGAGAGTTGCCAAAAAAAACCCAGACTACATTAGAATATAAAACCATAAGACTGTTTTCTTTCTATTTGGTGTTCAGATGGCCTTATCCCAGATACCTCAGAGTATCTGGGGGTTCCCTACGGATGGTTGCAATGTTGGGTTTAGGTTGCCCTGTTTCACTGGAACTGTTTACCATTTTCAGGAGTCTTAAATATTTTTTTTAGCTCATTAGAAAACAAGTAAACTACAGAAATTCATCTTGTTGTCAGTGTAACGTAATCACTCATAGAAAAATCTTTAAAGTCTTGTTTCTCTGAAAATAATAGAAACAGACTCAGTGTCATTTTCTCACTCAGAAATGTTGTGGATAGACAGAGGAGTGAGGCAGGTGAGGGGCCTGCATGATACACAATCACAGGGAGAGATGTCATTCTGCCAGAACTGAGGACAGGGGGAGAGAAAAGTGGGAAATGAAAGGAAGATGAAGGGAAAAGTCAGAGAAATTATTCAAGAGTAGAGAAGACATATGCACGTTTTGGTTTTGTGGCCAGCACCTGAGTGAGAGTCCCAGTCCCAAATGGTGCAGACCAGCACATGTACGGGTTGCACAGCAGTCTGTTGATGTTGTCTTTATGTCCCGTGTGACCTCTTTTGCCTTAAGGCATAGTTATGATTCGTCTTTGTGCTTTTTTCCACTTTGAAGTTCAAGAAATAATGGACTGGTGCCTTACATGATTTCACAGTCTGACACTGAAGCTGCATTTTAGACCCAATAATGCAAAACATATTCCTGCTGCTTGGACCTCATCCCGAATCTCAGAAACATAAAATTGTTAAGGTTGGAAAAGACCTCTCAGATAATCAAATCCAACCATTATCAAACCTTGTCCCTAAGTGTCATATCCAACATGCAGTAGCTCACCATGAAGCCAAGTGGAGAGCTAAGAGAATGGTTTGGGTTGGAAGGGACCTTAAAGATCATCTTGTTACAACTGCCCCACCACGAGCATAGACACCTTCCACTAGACCAGGTTGCTCAAAGCCCTATCCTTGAACACTTCCAGGGATGAGGCAGTCACCGCTTCTCTGGGCAACCTGTTCCAGTGCCTCACCAACCTCACACTAAAGGATTTCTTCCATATATCTAAACTAAAGCTGCTCTCTTTTAGTTTTAAAGCCATTACCCCTTGTCCTGTCACTATAAGCCCTTGTCAGAAGTCCCTCTCCAGCTCTCTTGTAAGAAGTCTTCTCCTGGAAGACTTCTCCAGACTGAACAACTCCAACTTCTCAGCCTGTCTTCACAGGAGAGGTTCTCCAGCCCCCTGATCATATTTGTGGCTTCCTCTGGACTTGTTCCAACAAGCCCATATGCCCTTCTTACACTGGGGGCCCCAAAACTGATGCAGTACTCCAGGTGGGGGTCTCAGAAGAGTAGAGCAGAGGAGGAGAATCCCCTCCCTTGACCTTCTCCACATGCTGCTTTTGATGTAGCCCAGGACACAAGTTGGTTTTCTGTGCTGCAAGAACATATTATGGAGCCATGTCCAGCTTTTCATCCACCAACACCCCTAAGTTCTTCTCCTCAGGGTTGCTCTCAATCTGTTCTCCAGCCAGCCTGTACTTGTACTTGTGATTGCCCCAACCCAGTTGCAGGATCTTGCACTCGCCTTGTTGAAATTCATGAGTTATGGCTGTAAATGTGGTATGCCAGTAGACACGAGTACTTGGGATGTTTTGTTCAACTCTTCTGTAAGCACTGTGAGCTCTAAAACTTGTGCCTTAGATTCATAGGGCCAGCACCATTATGTGTCTGTAAGATGAACCCTACTTCAAGTAGCTTTGTGCAAATTTTATTGGTTTCTTAGATTTCATTAACAGTTCAGAGGCCAAGTTGAACGTGGGAAAATCAAATTATTGAAGACTATTTTGTCATTGTTAAATACATCTAATTTACAGCAGAGCCTACAAGGGTAATGACTTAAATAACCTAGTCAAAGGAGATAAACTTAAAACATTTTTCTTCCATTCTCTTCCCCATGTGGAAAGAACTCTTCAGGTATATGGAGATCAACCTTATTCTCCTTCAAAATTTTTGTAGTGCTCTGTTATCTTGATGACTGTGTAAACCATGATGTGCTTACACTCCTGGGAGTGCAGACATGTTTACAACAATTGCCCCTAATTTTGATGAGCCATTAAAAATAATGTAATGTTTTGTAATCTCTAAGTTGGAAATTAATGATACCCAAAAGCTGGTGCAACAACAGATGTTCAGACACAGTAATAATGGCCTTGGTGTGTTCCCATGCCTTCAGTTACATTTAATTTTAGTTAAGAGAACCATTGAAAAGTGGTATCGTTGTTCACAGATTACATTATTTATTTAAACTCTTAAGGAAAGCAGAGCTTTTTGAAATTTAAAACTTTAAAAATGAATATTTGTGTATGTAGGTGCATGTATATTTACTTCTGCATACAAACAAACATGCATACTTTTATTATCTATCTACAAGTACATAGAATCTCTTCCTCTGTCTCTCTCTGATTTTCTACCCTGAAATCCCACAGATACAGGGTTGGAAGCAGTGATGATGAGATATTAATTCAATGGGGAGTTAGGTTTGAGCTTGTGAATATCGTAAGTCATTAATAATAAATCATTAAACTAATGATTGGAGGAAAATGTTCCAGAGAGAAGGGAGGATATATGTCTCGGTTGTCTGGCTACAATGTTAAATAACTACAACTGGTCTGCTTTCAAATGTTCTGGAGGTGCAATACATGCCTTTGAGATTAATTATCACTAAATGATTAAGGAAAGATCTCTGCAGCTTCATGGCTATTCTTGTTTAAATGGTAGAGTTGATTGCATTCAGTGATGCTAAAGCAAGGGAAGAGCTTTGTTTAACACAGCCCTGAGGTACACCATGAAGGGGCATAAGGAAGGTTCACCTAACCAGTTAAGATTTCATAGTATAAAGAAGTATTTTAGTA
The DNA here is from genome assembly GCA_013396775.1 of Cephalopterus ornatus. Classification (NCBI taxonomy): domain Eukaryota; kingdom Metazoa; phylum Chordata; class Aves; order Passeriformes; family Cotingidae; genus Cephalopterus; species Cephalopterus ornatus. Next base: position 141,237 of record VZRE01014447.1, on the reverse strand, counting down.
TTTGAAGTTGCACTCTGGTTGAAAAAAATAGTGGTTCAAGAGAATTATAGAACTCTGATGAATTCCTGTGTGGTACAACTGAGACAAAATGGATATTTTATCAACCATACTTAGACTGAAGAAGTGTGTTCTTTCTGCCAATAAACATTTTACTCTTTTTGCATAGAATTCTTGCTGAAAAAAAAAAATCTGTCTTTATGGCGAGGTGTCTTCTTTTGTGAAGAAACAGGTGAAGTTGTAATTCACTAGGACAAAGTGAAAAAAGTACCTAACCATGCATGGCTTTACTGATATTTTGAAATAGATTCTTTTCTTTCATAAAATTACATCAATTCCTATGGCTGCTGTGAAGATAATAAATTTTCCTCCAGGAAAAATTCACTAAGGAATTGCTCTACTGAAATTTGTGCTTGTTTACTAACCCTTAGATAATCTATCCTTGATGGTGGGTGGGAGAGTTGCGGAACTTCTTAGACAATATTTTTTAAATCCATAGATTAACTGGGTTCTACAAGGAGGCAGCATCAATCACTAGGATTAGATATCAGGTCAAAATTAGTTCTCTAAATTACTTCCTAGTCAATGAGTATCAATTGGCACCTTCATGTTGTGAGTCAACAACCTATGAGAGAGACTAAACCTTTATTCTACTAAAATGAACTGAGTCTAGGCCACATCTGGAAGAAGTCCAAGTCCTGATTTACGGGATTTTTCAATGTTTTTCAATGGTTTTGCATCAGCTTGATGAAAACACAATTAAAGAAAATGCACACACTGCTAAGAACTAGGCTTTCACCAAGAACTCCGGTACAAGTTGGCTGAAAACTCAACTACCAATGTAGTTTTTACTTACAATTAACTTATAATTACCAATTTAATTTTAACCATCAGCAGGTCTTGTCACCAGACTGTGGGGCTCTGGCACAGCCCTATAGTGCCAGGCACCCTTTTTGCAGCTAAATTTAATTTTTTTTAAGTATAAGCCTGATTGTTTTCTTCAGATTGGCAAACATGATTCATGGTATTTAACTGAATCTATAGATGAAAGGCCTCAGTATGTATGATGTGTACCAGAACAGAACAGAAAAATGTCAAAGAATTACTATTGTACTTGGCTAAAAGGATCCTTTTTGGACATATTTTTGAAGATTGCTTAAATTCTTGAACCCAACTGCATAGACTAAATAATCTGGGTTTCTGATAGCAAGATGGACTCAAGAACGGGGATTGCAACAATGCATGCCCTTGCTGATAGATCCATCTAGACTCAAACAGCCAGGTGTTTCTGCAGAGAAGGATGTTTCCCTTCCTTCTTAAATGTTATAGGGTCTCTCCAACTTTACAGAGACCCATCCTACTGACATTATATAGACAATTACTCCAAAGCTAAGCCCACTTTTCCTGGACAAGTTTATGGGGAAGTTTGCCAAAGGCTGTCTATAAATGCAGCTGCTTGAAGTCACATTCTAGACCCAGTCTGGTCTGTGCTCAGGCCACAACATGCTACTGGGGGATAAAACTGCCCTCTGGTAAGTACAAGTAAATATTGATCTTAGATTTCTTTTCTCATTCTTGACCACAAATTGCTTCTCCCTTTTCCGAAGAAGTGTGTAAGTTATTTGAGAATAGCGAATCAAAAGGGTTAAAACTTTAAGGAATGCACATGCCTCTAGGTTTTCTGTATTTCTGGAATCCTAGAAGGTTCATGACATTCCTCAGTCTCCTTCCAACATTTATTTTCAAGCAGTAACAGAAAATGACTCACAGATAAAGCAAGGACTTGCATACTGGTACTACACAGATGACAAATTATTCTCCCCTCATTACTAACACAATATAATCCACTGTTTGGAAGAAAATTGCTCCTTTAAACCGTACTGTAGTAGTTTTGATTTTAGACCTTCCTTAGTAACCAGGTTGTAACCGAAAAAGTGGTCACGTTCCCAGTATTCCATACGATTTTTTACGTAAACCAGAGTATAAATAAGAAGGGACAGAAGCCTCATCCCTCTCTTTCCTTTCCGGCAGATCCGGAAGCGGGTTCTCTACTATCGGCTCTGCTCATGTAGAAGAATGAGGCCCAGTGAGGCCTTGTGGGCCTTGGGAAGCGGAGAGTGCCGGCGGTCGCTTAGTGCAATTCTGCTATCTCGAGGAGAGTAGTAAGATTTTCTTTTGTTAGTTCTTTATTAATTACTCCTAGGTTTTGATTGTGTATATCTGGTTTAGGTTTTTTTTTTTTCTGCCTTTCCCTTTTCCCTTCGGGGCAGGGGGAAATGTTCAAGGTCCCTTCTTCTGTGTACATAGTATTCTAATTGTTTATAAGTGTAAATACATGTGTATATTTTTGTACAGCTTTGGTCTGGTCATTTTGGCATTTCAATAACTTTTCCCTTCTCCCTCTCCCTTGTGTTCATAGAGGAGGTGAGAGGAAGAAAGGCTGCAAACTGTAAGGTTTGAGCATTCAGCGAAAAAGTCAGATCCAAACCGTTACACATACCTAAACAAGACCATTAGTTATGAAAAAAAGTTTTGAATATTTTTAGGTCATCAAGAAAAGTATGGTAGTATTCCTGGGCAAGGAATACTGATTAGGGACACACCAGGACAGCATGAAAATCTTAGAAGCTCAATTGAACTATCAATTGGCAGACATTCACTTCCCAATACATATGTTTGCAAATGTAATTAAAATAATTTAGTAAAACTGCACTGTGAGGAGTATTTATGCTCTGTCCTACTGATGCATATTTATTAGACACAGTGCACACACAGTGATTCCAAGTGGTAATTAGGATACTCCTCAAGTAGTCATGACTTTTTATTAGACCTGTGAGACTGGGTTCATCTCATCTAATTTTGGTACATGAAAGGTCTCCTTAGTGGTCTAGGCTCGTCTGTTAGGAGTGATCTGGGAAATTAGCATGCAGGTAAGGATTCCATTGACAGTCACCTTGAACCACCACAGAAGTAATTATTTCTGTTTTGATCTCTATTCTGTATTATTTCCAGAACAGGAATCTATCAGAACAGCAGGAATTAATTTTCTTCTATTTTAGCCTTCTGAAAGCTAGAGAGCACCAAGTGATAGGACTCAGCTCTGAATTAAGATATTTAAACCTAAAAGGCACATTAATTTGCTTAAATGTACCCATCCATTACCATGTTAGGAACGTGTGAAGGCCACTCAGATCTTAGCTGGTTATTTTAGATACCAAATTAGGTCTCTAGATACAGCCTCACGAGGACCTGTGGGAGAACTATGCCTTTCTGCAGCAACAGATAGATGGAAAAGGCATTCCAGTCAGCTAAGGTGTGACAAGAAAGTAATAATAAACCAGCTGAGTCCTATCACCTTTGATCCAGACATAGCTCCTCTTCCACTCAATGATGAATTTTCATAAAGGTAAAAGCCTGGTGTTCTTTTTTGGATCTTTAGGGTATTCCACATAACCTCCACCCAATTGTTTCAAGTGCTGTAAGATCTCTGAGGCATCTTCACATGTTTGACAGTACATGGGATGTGCTTGAATTGGTAGGAAGGAACCAGGTAGGACATTTGTCATGGAATGAGTTGCCTCCATCTCAGCAGTGGAATCCAGGTGAGACCTCTATTAGCTATAAAATGAACTTAAAAACTTGCCTGTCAAGTAGCTATTTGTGTGTGAACAGCTATATATAGAAATTCTATCATCTCAAACAGACATTGACCCCAGTGTAATCAGAAGTCTGTGGAAAAAAACACATCAACTCTTCACACTCAGAGGAAAAGACCAAATTCTCCAAAGAGAAGATTCATCCCAGGTCCTAGTTTTAGAGAAAGAAGTCCTCTGGAGCTACCTGTTTTCCTAAGGTTATCTATTAGTTAATTTTTTTTTTTTTTTGGCATCCAGTGTAATAGACAGTTTATGGTATCTCAGAATAAGGAAGGCATTTATCCTCTGAATCTGCCACAGTTATGTGGAAAACAAGAGCAAGAAAAGATGTTGATAAACGTATTTTATCATAGTTGATAAAAAAATACATATCACATCAATACAATCCATACCATTGTATCTGCCTGTAGGTTTTATAAAAGTATCAGAAATAATGCAAGGTACCATCTTCTTTATCTCTTTGCTAGGGGTGTCTCTAGATAGATGAGCTTTCAAAGAGAGTCTAAGGTTTTATTTCATTCTCTGCTGAACTTTCCACTGATTTAGTGTGTTCTGGATTCTAACTTAAACAGAGGAGTACAGATGCCTTCCAAAGGGCATGTGGAGAAAAAAAAAGGCATGAAAATTAATTTGGAACAAGGCAAGCAATTTTTGAAGTCACAGCAAAGCATGGTGTTAGAAAATTGGTTTGTTACAAAAAACAGGATGTTAAGTTGTAAGCTTACTTTCTACAAAACTATTTAAGTATTTAGGTGTACTAACATCTGCAACAGATCCCTCAGGCAGGGCAGGAGGTAAGTGATATTTGAAATACTTTAGTTTTGTAGGAAGACTTGCTGGAGATATAAGGAAAGCAAATTAAGTGGGATTCAGTATGACTGTGGGATTCAGAGCTTTGCAGAATGGCCTTTTCTGGAGAAGCCTTTGAGGCCGACATATCTCCTTTTCAGGGATTGAACACTCAAATTTGAAATTAAGAAACTGAACATCAACTCTGCATATTTAATTGGTGGCCCAGAAAGAATGACAGTGGTGAGTAATATGAGGCAGACCTATAAAATGCATCTTGTGAATGCATGACTCCAAAATGCAAAACTGAGCTCCAAGACGCTTCAGTACTGACTGTCACCAAAGGATTTCTTCAGGGTTCTGAGCATTTCTTTCAAGACTGCATTGCAAAAGCAAGGTTCCTATCTTTAGGACACTGTGTGCATTGATTCCACCTGGCTGTGCTTACCCACAGAACTTGCACCACAGGGGCAGCCTGATGCATTCCTCACACAACAGAAAGCACTGTGTGTCTTCACCACAAAACTGACGCACGTAGGACTGGGGATCTCAGACAGGACAAATCTCTCCTTTGTGAGAGCACAAACAATCATTTCTGTATCTGTAATAGGAGGAGTGCAGACTGGGTCCCATTTCAGTAGCTATTCATCACCTGCCCTCTAATCCCTCCCATTAGTTTCCTCTTTCCTCTTCAGCACAGAGTCAGCAGCCAGAGGCAGGCACCACCCTCAAGAGTATTTCAAGAGTGATAATCAGTTTCCCTGCAAAGGGGTCAGTGCTGATGAGAGACATAGTGCTCCTTGTGCTCATCATTTACACACCTATCATTTCAACTGAGCAGCCAGGGTGTTCAAAAAGCTGTCTGCTCCACTGCGAGGGCAAATACAGAGCTGGCACAAAGCAGGAGAACACACAACGCCCCATGAATACATCATGCTGCCATCTCCTTTGTGACAATGGTCTTTCATAATGAACAGAATGAGGGGATTCACAAGTGCCTGTTCCAATTAAAAATAACAATTCAGCAAAGGCAAATGAGTGAGGTTATAACTGTAATTCTACTCAGTCTGGAGTAGCTGCCTCATTAGTACATACTCCTGGAAGAAAGTGCCTTTATGACCTGTGATAATACTCTTAACCTCTTCCTTCGGAACCAAAGGAATCCCCATCCCTACAAGAAGTCCGGCTGGTTCTTCAAGGATACAAGGTTAACTCTTAGTGAGATCAAGCACATGTTTTTTCTGTAAGACACACAGTTTCACAGCAAAATGGAGTCCAGTCATTTCAAACGAAGATTTGATTAAGGTAAAAGACAATGAGTCCAAAATTTTTTGAAAATTTGCCTTTTTCCTTCAGATTTCCTAATTTGGGATGAAAAATGTTAAACCATTTTTTCCCTTGTGTTTCAGAAAACAAGGAAGTTGTTTATTAAGAGAAAAGACTGGAAATTAAGGAGATCTCAAATACCTTCCAAACTTTCTACATGGAATGGTGTTTTGATAATGAGCAATCCTTCAGGGCTGGATTTCAACAATGCTAATGTCTTTTTCTTAATGTCAGATAAAATGCAGTTACTGAACTCACGTTCAGATGTGACTGTCATGACAGAAACAGAGACATTCAATCATGTTTTCATTCTCATTTCTTCCCAGGCACACATGTGAGAAGTGCTCTCACCTCCAGGTGACAACTGAGAGTCTGCTTACATGAAGTAATTGAAGGCTTTGCCTTTGACTTGGTAGAAGATCTAGTTCTTCAAGTCCATATAAGAGCATTTCAACAGACAGCCCACAAATCAAGGCAAATCGGGGATGACATTAAGAAGGGAGGGAAAAAAGTAACTCAGCAAGTGAGGAATGAACCAGAATTCCTTTAGGAAATGTTTAAAATTACTGAGGTTTTCTTAAGCCACAAACTCCTGAAATTTTGCTTAACAAATAAAACACAAACTGGTGATATCTGAACCTTTAGTAAACCTCTAAGCTCCTGGTTTGTGTTCGAGATGACAAGTTTTCCATTACCCCAAAGCAAACACTCAGTTGCCAGCGTCTTCAGTGGTCTGGGTGTTTCATGCAATCAAGAGGCTACCTGCCAGAACATTTCTTCCATTAAGTTTGTCTCAGAAGTACTTCCCTGCCACAGTACATGTGTATAACTTGGTGGAAGATGACTGATCTTACACCAGTTTTGAAATAAACAGTGAATCAGTGAGGTACCTTAACCAGCTTTTAATTTGTCCTCTTTTGCTTCCATCCTCCATGAATTCACCACTTCTGTGTTACATACAAGATGTCTCACCTCTCAGACGCAGTTTAGCAATATCACATTTCACAAGAAAGACCACTGCCAGCAGTTACAAAGGGGCAGCTTGCGCACTGCCAGACTTCAGACTGCCTTGAGCGAGCTTCCCTGAGTGCCCATATATTTTGCTGGTGACACACTTTTACTGTGACTCCTTAATATTTAAACAGTTGAACACAAGCAGTGAGTGAAGCATGGAATGACTGCTCTCTCATGATGGACAGAAAACTATAAAGAGCAGGATTATCTTAATGATCTCATATTTCTTAGCAGAATATGAACCACACCTTACATCTTTTAGCATGCTGATCAAGAAAGTAAACATTATAACTTAACCCTCTTTTAAGATTTAAGATTTTTTTTCCTTCTGGTTGCTAGTTTCACATTAGGAAATTAGTCATGGGCAGGTAGAATAAGTTTTATCAAATCAGTATGTGAAAAGGGATTTTAAACAAATGTGGTTTATATCAAAAGACTGAGTATCAGTTATCTCAACCTTGATGATAAACAGGGTCTTGTTAAGTTGTGATAAGATTTTCTGCTTATATCATTTACACAACTCTAATTTCTGCCACAGACACAAAAGGAGAAAGCTTTTCAAGCATTTAAACACACTGACATTAATTCCAAAAGTTTTTTCATTCCATTAACGAATTATATTTCCCAGGAGAAAATGAAGCAACATTGATCACAAAAGTGAGATTTCTACAAGGAGATATATAATTGCTGGTACTGAAGTGCACATTATATTTTAAGATCGTGAACCGTATACTCCATTGACATATTATGAAAAACAAATTTTTTATATCCTTTATTATCATTTCATCCTCAAAAACTTTAAGCTACATCTGTTCTAAGAAGATAAATCTGTCTGGATTGTCCTCTGGCACTGGACCATGGAAAAACCTACATTAGTAAAATCATAGAAAGGTTTCAGTTGGAAGGAATCTTAAGATCATGTAGTTCCAACCCCCTGCCATGGACAATGACATCTATCACTAGACAAGGTTGCCCAGAGCCCCATCCAGTCTGGCACTGAACACCTTCAGGGATGGAGCATCTACAGCTTCTGTGGGCAACCTGTGCCAGTGTCTCACTACTCTACAGTAAAGAATTCCTTCATAATATCTAGCCTAAACCTAATCTCTTTTGTTTTAAATCCATTCCCTCTTGTCCTATCTATCCATGCCCTTGTCAAAAGTTGCTCTCCAGCCTCTTGTAGGGCCCGTTACATACTGGAGGAGGTGATTCTTGAATATTAATCAGCTTTCTTGGACTCATCTTCCTGCCAGGGCTTTATGCCATAGCGCTCTACCAAGCAGATCCCTGTAGAGGCCAAAGTCTGCTCTCCTGAGGTCCAGGGCAATGAGCTTGCTGTGCAGACTCCTCGCTGCCCTAAGGATCTTGAATTCCACCATTTCATGGTCACTGCAGCCAAGGCTTCACATTCCCCAACAGCCCCTCCTTGTGGGTGAGAATAAGGTCCAGCACAGCACCTCTCATCATTGGCTCCTCTGTCACTTGGATAAGGAAGTTGCCATCAACACATTCCAGGAATCTCCTGGATTGTTTATGCCCTGCTGTGTTGTCTCTGCAAGAGATATCAGTGTGATTGAAGTCCCCTACGAGGACCAGGTCTTGTGAACATGAGGCCACTCCCATCTGTCGATACAGGGCCTCATCCCATCAGTCTTCTTAGTCACCTGGTCACCAGCCCTGCAGCAGACACCCATCGCAGTGTCACCTGTCCCTGCCCTCCCTTTAGTCCTGATCCATAAGCTCTCACTCATTTCCTCGCCCATCCCCAAACAGAGCTCCATGCACTCCAGCTGGAGGTGACACCCCCTCCTCATCTCCCCTGCTTGTCCTTCCAAAAGAGCCTGTATCCTTCCACTTCAACACTCCAGTCAAAGGAGCCATCCCACCCCATCCCTGTGATGCCCACAAGATCACAGCCCTGCAGGCATGCACACATTTCTACCTCCTTTTAGTGGTTTTGATTTTAGACCCTCCTTGGTAACCAGGTTGTAACTGAAAAAGTAGTCATCCTCCCAGTATTCCATACGATTTTCTACGTAAACCAGGGTATAAATAAGAAGAGAGAGAAGCCTCTTACTCTCTTTCCTTTCTGGTAGACCCGGGAGCAGGTTCTCTACTATCAGCTCTGCTCGTGTGGAGGAGTGAGGCCCAGCGAAGCCTTGTGGACCTTAGAAAGTGGAGAGTGCCGACAGTCGCTTGGTACAGTTCTGCTATTTCGAGAAAAGTAGTAAGATTTTCTCTTGTTAATTTTTTATTGGTTACTCCTGAATTTTTATTGTGTATATCTGTTTTAAATTTTTTTTTTTCCTTCCCTCTCCCTTTTCCCTTCAGGGCAAGAGGAAGTGTTCAGGGTCCCTTCTCCTGTGTACATACTATTCTATTATTTACACATGTGTATATTTTTGTACAGCTTTGGTCTGCTCATTTCGGCATTTCAATAGCTTTTCCCTTCTTCCTTTCCCTTGTGTTCATAGAGGGGGTGGGGGGAAGAAAAGCTGCAAACTGTAAGGTTTGAACATTCGGCAGAAAAGTCAGATCCAAACCGTTACACTCCTCTTGTTTATTCCCCATGTGTGTGATAGAGACATTTAAGTTGTGCTCCAGATGAAGCCAAATTCCTTTGTGCTGCCCTTCAGGTGCTCCTCAGCTGACCTGTGATCCCTCTCCAGGCTCTAGGCGTCTCTTTCTGACGTCACACTGGTACATGTGGGATAGATTTAGGTTCATATTATTGAACTCTGTGAACATTCAAATCAGGACAGTGACATCTGAGGTTCCTGTTGGGAATGAACCTGATCTACCCTCTGGTCCGTGTCTCTGACCCTGATCACAGCTACGCTGGGGTCTATTCTGGCAATTTAGCAGTGGAGATAATGACTTCTATTACCCACTAATGCTCCCTGCCACTATTGAATTTAATAGTACAGACACAGTCTCGGGTTTCAAACAAAGGCAGGAAATAAAAAGAACTGACTTTCTGGTGGTTACAGATATTCTCCATAGGTAGAAACTCTGTTAGTAGTAGGTAGCTACTGATACTGTTAACCACCTGCAGCCCTGGCCCTCAGTGTAGTCACTTGTACAATTAACATTTCATTTGCCTACTTTCATCTGAGAGACAGTATACAGAGATTTTGGATGGATTTTACTGCCCAAGAAAGATTTTTATGACTAGCAGTGAGAAGTTTCTGGGGCTCAGAATAGGTTTCAACACATTTTTTGGCACTGTTAGTCATATATCCCACATGCAGAAACAGGAATGATCCCACAGCGGTATCCACTTTGGTGTGTATGAACACCCTTCCTCCAGTGCATGCACATTTCCAGAGCTTTCAGGATGGAAATCCTTGTAGGGTTTCCTCATATGCAGGCAACCAGCAACCCTTGTAAAAGCTGCCAGGGACAGAGCACATCCCTGCGTATCAGAGCCATGTGGAGCCACAAGCACAACTGGGGCTTTTTGTCCATCCAGGACCTCTGATCTTTAATAATTTTCAGTGGCAGATTTCTAAGCTTCCTGCTTCACCATCTTATACCACAGAGTCTCAGAGTTTGTCTTCAATGCAAAAAGAGGTACTTATTAATTAAGATCATTAAATTTGAGTTAATAAGGGACAAAAGACTTAATTTCAAATTGATTTATCTAATTGTAATAAACTACAGCTGTGGTGACCTACATTGAAATAGCACTACAAATTTCTTTGTCTTCACTAAGATTTTGCAGCTAGGAAAGTCAGGAGACACTTCTTACAGCAAAGATGCAAGGTGGTGTTTTAAAATCAGGAAGTAGTTGAGCAAGAGATCAGCTCTGGGTGTAAGTAAACTCAACAGCTCAGTTCTCTGGCATGTAAAGAACACGGTCAGGTATCACAGCCTTTCTGTAGAAGTTTCAATGATCTTACCCTGCCCTGGTGCTTGGAAAAAAAAATAAAAAAAAGAGCAGTATTTGGCAAAGCCGTATATGCATACATATTATGTGTGAAGTTTTTCCAAGTAACGCAGGAATCCAACGACTTTAAGATCAGTCATACTTTGCTCTCCAAAAGCATACATAAAAATCAGGCTTCATTTATGACAAGAGTTGGAGCCAGGAGTCATAATTGCACTGATGAACCTGAAAATTTTTAGCTGATACAGAAATCTTTAAGTGAAGCCTGTCTAAAAGCCTCCAGCCATGCAAGGGAAGTTTTTCCCTGCATTCTAGTATATACATAAATTTCTTTGTCTCTCTCTCTCTCTCTCTCTCTCACATTCATTTTCAGAAAGACAAGAAAATATTTAATAGGTAATTGCTTTACCTAGGAAAGACACTCTACTATTGGATACATTTATGGAAATGAGGGACAATTAATTTATCATCAGTTTTATACTAGTAATAAAAAATATTTATTTGCCTGGAAGGATTTGCATGAACTTTGATATCTGATTAATAGAGGGCTGTTAATATAAAAACAAGAGCAAAATGTTCTGATTAATTCTTACCACTGCAAACCTTGAAGAGGTCTGCTGTTATGGATGTGTGCATTCCAGATTTAGAAGAGATACCAGAGCCTGTCCCAAAAGAAGATTTTAGGAAAGAAAAGGTCACTGTGAACTCTAATTTTATGCCCAGTGTGATGAATTATTGGCACGAACAACAACCACTTAACCTTCTAGATTTCATTTCTCTGCACAAACATTAATGGATTTCTCTTAACCCCTGTGTGAGGAAGGTCAGTGTTATCCCAGTTTTAAAGATGAGGAATTGTGCAGAGAAAAGCAATCACAAGGATTTTTATACATCTGAAGCTTACTCTGGCTGCTACGTTATAATTAACTTGGCTCCCATGCCTCAGACCAGTGTTATGTCGGTATGATCTATAGCCTACTCTTTTGCAGGAGGTCACAGAGACCTGGGACATGGGCTCCACATAGATGCTGGATCCAATGTGTTGTGAAGTGGCTGCTAAATTCATACAGGTTTGAGGTCACTAGGAAACCTTAACTTCCTCAGCTTTCTGTTTGCCTCTATCCCATCTGGATGCATCACATTTGTGGGAATTGCTGTCCCAGCCCTGCTGGCTGTGCTCACTTGTGGTCCCTCCTCTAAATCAGCAGCACTGCTGTGTGTGCCAGAGAGCAGCAAAAAAAAGGCCATAGAAGCCTGGGGAAGGATGGATGGCCTTGCACACAGTGACAGAGACCTGTCTTCCCTTCTGCTTATCCAGATTTTGGACTAGATTCTTAATTAGCTTTGATCACCCGTGTAAAATGAAGTAGCAAATCTTGTACTCTTAATTAGGAGTTTCTCTAACAACAGGGCTGTATGAAACACTTTGTCCAACAAAATCTGAACAGTAATAGTAGAGCTTTGGGACTGCTTTTTATCCCACTTTTCGATTCATACCATAACAGATGTACATGGATGTAAATCCTGGTTTGTAATCTGAAGGCACTTCTTTGCCTTTGGACACTGGGTGCTTTAAACTTTGCCTATGTTTGGGCACCAGCTCACATACAATAGAGCATCCACCCTCTGTTTTGTTAGGTGTAGAGACTGAATAACAAGAAAGCAGGAAAATAGCTGAGAGGAAAAGATTTTGTGTGCAAGATTTCTTGCATTCAAAAGTTTATACTTAAGAAATAAATATATTTAGGTCTATAAAAGATTGGCCATGTGACATCTCTGAAGTTTTATTGTATCTTGATCATTCTTATTTAAGGATTACCATTATGTGATAGAAGACCTCTGCCTCTACCCTGAAGGCTGTGACAAGATGATTACTATATTAATAGCATCAACAAACACAGAGCATACAGGTTACATGAGGGAAAATGCAGCCTTCATGCCTCCTACACAGCAGAAGCCTTTCCAGATGAACAGGATCTCACAAAATCCCTGTTATAGATCTAGACAACTGGCTCTGGCATCAGCAATTTTAAAGTCAGTAGGGATCATCTTTGAGCTTTTGTGGATTAAAAGAATACTCTTGTCCTTGCTGAAGTTTTTGGTCATTTTTGCCTTCCTTCTTAGTCTCTGGCCCATAAGTTACAAATTTGATTTTGATGACTGGCTCACTCTTCTGCAGCTGAGTGAGCCCATCCTCAAAGCAGGACCTTTAGTCCTACTCTTGTACTGACATCAGGACACTGACTTCAATGTTTTATCACACTACCTTTATTTACATAAGTTAACTCAGACAAATATGATGGTGGGCTAGTTTCTTCAGGAAAATTTTCTTTGCAGGAGGATGCCAGCAGCAAGTCCCAGAGTAGGTGTCCACTCCAGATAACTCCATGAGTAGCCAGGATTGTTTGTAGAGATAGGAGCTCACTCAGCTACACCCATAATCCAAGGCCTTCCGGTCTTGGTTTCTCTTCTTGCAGATACTTCCTTGCCGTTTGCACTTCCCACCTCCCAGAAAAGCAGCCAGCACACATATGATCATGCCACAGTGTCAGTGAATTTGAACATGGTTAACTAGTTCAGGCAGAAAGTCTCTTGAAAAGGCTAAAAAAATTGAGCCAGAGAATTAAAGACCAGTCACGCTAGCGTGAATTTCTAGAAAAACTATTAGAATTGATAACTAAGCTACTGGCAAGCACTTGGAATTTAAAACAATGACGTGACTGTACAGAAAAGGTTGAAGTTAGAGTGGTATTTTAAATAAACTGCAGTCACACACAGGTCAGCATTTGCACTAAGTATCTCTGGAGACTGCTTTGCAATCCAAAAATAAACCAAAGCCAAAAACCCAAATTCTCAGAACAATTACCATCATTTTAGCTTTTTCCAAGTGTAAAACTCCTAACACATTGAATTAGTTCTAGAAATACTTACATGAAGCATGTAAAGCTCAGAGGAAAACAAGTCTTTCAAACAGTGAAGTAGAAATCAAGTGGAAGTTGCCAACTCTTTTTGGGAGAGCAAAGATCTACATAATAAATTCCATCAATAGTGAACTGTACCTCTTGCTCACACCCATCACACATGTGTTTCAATGGCTTCACATTTTTTATGTGATCATGCAAGTGTGCAGAATTACTGTCAGTGCACATTTTAAGCTTCAGTGTCTGAATACACATTTCAATGTAGCTGAGAACCTGCTTATCATCCACTCCTGCCATTTTATCAATGTTGAAATGGATTTGTTTGAAGAGTTAAGAATATTTGCAGAAGGGGGCTAGTAAAAACTTCAGTTTAACTTCAACCAAATAAGGCAATACATGCCACTTTGTCTAGGAAGAAAAATACTGTATTATTCCAGTTTTAGGTTCAAAGTTACTTGTGTGTCTTGGCAGAAAGACTCATCTGACAGGTAATGCTGTGATGAAGGTCTGACATGTTCTAAATCTTGCTGTCTGCTGCATCAGCAAAATGAGGGAATGTGTATTAAACCACAGCTTTGCAATTTATGTGATGACAAAGAAAGCCACAGAAAGCAAATGATCTATTGCACTATGATTGTCTATCAGAATTGTGGAGGATGAAAACCTTGGAAATGAAATGAATGTCTCTGGACTTGTCAGAAGGCAAGAGCAGCTCTCTGAATACTCAAAGACATGTATAAAGTAACAAATAAAAAAGAACAGGTCTCAGGTTCAAGAAATGGGCCATGATTATTTGTCCTGTTAAGTTGCTAGCATGCTCTCCAGGCTATATTTTCTCTGGGTCAACCAGCAATGCCTGTAATGATGTGAAAACAGGATGTGCCGAGGACCATTCCCAGCACACAGACTGGTTACAGCCACCCCCTTTTCACGGGAAAAGTTTGCCACAGAAGAAGGTTGTAGCTTGTTTAATTTGCTAGTGTAAGAGTCTCAACGAAACCAAGAGACTGAGTAGAGACTGAGACTGCCTTGGAAATATTTTTCAATATCACAACACATCTATATATAGTGGAGAAAGCATGCTCATTGCCAAATTATTTTATCTGTCTTCCATTTCATAATGAAGATGCTTTCAGGGCAGTTTGAATCTGTAATTTAGACTGCTTCATTCATTTGCAGCAGCTAAGGATTCATAACGAAAAAGAATTACATGAGTCCTTTTCCTTTGTTATTTGATTCATCTGAGCCTAGCTCTGAAGATCACAGGAAATAACACCATGATCCTTATTACTAGTTCTTCATTTCACAGTTTACTAATTTTCATAAATATGAGAAAGAACAAAATTATTAATTAGTTCTTGGTAATTTCCGAAGTATCCATGCTGAAAATGGATAAATGATGATTATCATCAGCAAATCCTCCTGTAGAAGCTGACACAGGGTCTTTAAAATATGTCTTGGTGGAAGATGTGCCTTTTCAATAGAAACCTGAAAATAGATAAATATTCAGATGTAATTTTCAGTGGAAAATGTCTGGTTTTTTTCAGTCACCATATTGTTTTGTTACTTTGAAAATATGAACATTATTAACTAAGAACATGCTTGTTATATAAATGGAAATAAAGCCTATTTTACAGTGTGACTGGATGAAATGATATGGAAAGACCAAGTTCACAATGATTAGATGTGGGGAAGATGAAGCCAGACTCTTTCTCAGAGGTACTCAGTGGAAGATGAGAAAGTGGTCACAGATCGCACTAAGAAAAATTCTGAGCGCAATAAGGAAAAACAAGACTAAAAATGAACATGGTCAAACATTGAAATAATAATTATTCTGAGAATCAGTAGTTGTGGCATATCTCTCCTTGGAGATATTCAAAACTTGACTGGAGAAGGTCCAGGGAAACCTAATGTAATTTTGGAGTTGGCACCAGTGTGCATAGAGTATTAGATCAGATAAGCTCCTGAAATCCCTTCCAACAAATTTTTTCTATGGTTTTGGATCCAAATATCAGAAAATACACTAATTTCAAGCTGTGATTAGAACAAACTTTATAAAAAGTTAATATGGCAATTCTCCATAAAGCAAAACACTAGATATTACAGGAGCCTGGGAGCTCTACTTATACCTCCAGTGTGCTATGAACTGTCCAGACATACCAGAGTCTGTGCTCAAAACTCCAAGTTTTCACTCACTCTGTTATAACTAATATAATCGCTTAAACAGTGATTTTTAATTGAATATGGGGCTATACCATGTAAATGTCTTCATCTATGCAAGTAACCTCGGACTTTATTTACAGTGTGAGCAGAGTTGATTGCTGATTGCTGAAGTTAAAAGAGTTTAGTGGGGACTCTTCTCTTTCTGTGGTGGAAACCTTATTTTTTTCAGGTGCATCATTCTAAACCTCACTGACTGCAGTGACTAGAGTGCTGCTGACTGTTCTGAGAGGCTTGATGGGGACATTATACTTACGTTATAAGTATATAATGTTGAGATGAATCTTGTCCAAAGCATTTAATAAAGGAGTTTAACTCATTGTGACTAACTTCTATCTTATAAATAGGGAATATGGGGCTTAAGATGGGGGTGTGGCTCTCTCAGATCATATGCAACCCGTGTGAGAATGCAACTCAAGACTTTAAGCACTGAGTTTATCATGCCCTTCCATAGATTGTATGGCTGAATAATACCAGGGCTACATTAAGGAGAGACAAGCCTTTATTAAATGTCATCCATTGCTCATGATGCTAATTAAGGATCTGGAAGACTGTGCAGGACTTGGCTATGATTTAGAAGCAGACTGTGTTCGTACATGGTAGGCTGATAACACTGGCAGGCAGGACCAATGGTGGATATATTACTTGCTAGAGGAATCTGTACAGGTTTTTTTAATGAGGTATATAAAAACATAGACTTCTGTTTAGCATTAAAATAGTATTTTAATATTAAAATTGTAGAAGGAAACATTTGTAGAAAAAACCCACATTAAAATTTAAAGTGTAAGAAAACCCATTCCTGAGATGCTTGATCCTCAACACCTCTATTCACTGTGTTTAAAGAACATCCATTTTCTAATATTTTATCCTAATGTTTCTTATACTGTCCATCATAACATTTGCGTGTGATGTGTGTGTCAAACCACCCTGGACTGGAATAAGCAGGGAATACATGGAATAGTCCACTGCCACACTGACAACTTTGACAAAAATACCATTTGAGTCCCAGATTCTTCTGGGTTCAACAACACGTACCTAGTTGTAACCCAAGCCCTGACCCAGGCAAAACACAGTGCCTGATTCTATAAGTTTATCATCCACTTTTTCCCAGTCTCCCCTCTAAGTGGTATTAAAAACAGATGGGTTGTTCTGCTTTCCCTTATTGCTGTGTAGGTGTCAAGGTCTTTGATCAAGTGCACTGGCATGAGTAGGATTTACTTTTATTATAAAACTAATGAGTTTTTACTTACACTGAGGCAACACAGCAGCAGTACTAAAAATCTCACAGTTTCAACATACATTAACTAATACTGAAGTTTCAAGGCTTCTTAGAGAGCAGATCCAATCCTCAGGATTCAAACTTGACAACCTGCTTAAATCAAAGTCTGGCATACATAACAGATAAGCTTTCTTTTTGGACTGCTCTGGAGAGGATAGTCTAGTTCTTTATCCATGTGAATAACACCTGCTGGGTTTGGGTCTTAAATCAATGCAAATTCCTTGGCAGGTTGTATCTAGGTCTACATTTCTCATCATACCTTCTATTTAGGAAGGAAAATGAAAACTAAGTGGATCCAGGCAAAACCAGGTGAAAACTATTGCCTGTTAAGCTTCTGCTCCAATTTTTTCTGCTTATCTCTGTGGTAGATTAATCTTGGCTGAAAGACAAGAGCCCACCAAACCTCTCTATCATCCCCCCTCCTCATGTGAGCAGCGCAGAGAAAGCATAACCAAAGGCTTGTGGGTTGAGATAAGAAAAGGAAGCTCACCAATTATTATCATGGGCAAAATAGACTTGACTTGGAGAAATTGGAGACCTGAGAGACCAACTTTCTATGGGGACAGAGGAAACATTAAATATTTGTTCTACAGATTGGTGCATAAGAGCACACAAGGTTATTTTACTTCTGGCAAATTTCCAACAACACGAATCACCTCTCTCCATTGTGGGATCCTTTGCAGGTAGAAGTGTTAATTAACTTGAGATCTGCCTAGAGAGGAGCAAGAGTTACTACAGTGACAAGTTGGAGAGGTAAGTAATATAAATATGAGAGTCTGAGAGTATTTCAAATCCATGTGTTCTGCAGGGTATGAAGCATTGGTGTTGTTACAAAGAGAAACTCTTACATCTCAAGTATTATGAGACTCCAAGGTGGTAGAATCTGAATATCCAGGTCTTGAAGATGTTGCGCCGAAACCCAGAAGGTAAGTGTCTATTCATTTCGTTTGTTGAATAATTCTATAAAATAGTGATGCTGTCATTAATGATCAAGGAAATCACATATTTAGGGATATAACCACAGAACTCGAAATCCTCCTTGGGTATATATCAGAGGTAATGGAGAGATGATTCACAAAGATTAGAAACAGATGAAAGTGAGTCTTATAACTGGCTGGAGAATATTCTATCCCCATCATGTCTGCTAATCCTTCTCTCAAAAATAATGAAAAATTTCATTTATATAGCCAAAAAACTTCAAAATTTGTAGAAGTGAATATTCCACAAATTTTGTAGAAGTGAATATTCTACAAAACCCAGATGTTTTCCTTGCACATAAATCGATGTTTTGGGGTTTTTTTAATGTAGATTGAAAAAAGTATCAAAAGCATGAAATGCTCTATTTTACTCCATGTGAAGAGTAACACTTGAAGAAACAAAAGAAATGCCAAAGCTGGTCAGAAACTAAGGGTATATTATCTGAACTGACATGCCTGATCTGGTCTTTGCTGAGAAAATTTGTACAGGGTTAAATTCCACTACACAAACTTTCCCAAACTACCAAAACAGCATGTAAACAAGAGTATTACCATAATGATTTTTGTCCATAATCTGAAGCAAAGGTATTGAAGTCTCTTTAGGGGGGAGGAAATCATTGAAAACCAAAAATGGATGGGAAAATAAATTTAGAAGGAATTAAGAGCTCAATTTTTTGTGTGATCCTGGAGGGGATGAATAATGAGGAACATGACTAGCAATAAGTATGTGTTGTGAAGAAAGAGGAATTACACACAGTGAAGCAAGAAAGGCATATAGGGGATCAATGTAAATCAATTAGAAAAGTTTATACTGGTTTCGGGGGAATCCTCCTGACAGCCAGACCTGTTCGTCTATTACTGAGCTCCCAAACAAAGCCCCATTTCTGAAGACTATCTCAACCCTGATAGATGTTTCCTAGCAATGTTCATCACTTGCATGGAAGTGAAGGTCACCTTAAGTAATATTTTTCCCTAGTTTGTTGACGCACAGTGGCCAGAATCGTTGAGATATTTAAGTCTAAGTCCCGAGGACAACACTGTACATCCCTTTTACTATCCTAGAAGGACTGCATAACCAAAGATTATTTTAACTCAAGATGTCATAACAAACTTGGGCCACCAAGATGATTAGTGGGATGAAGTACCTATGAGGGGAGGATGAGAGAATTGGGATTGTTCAGCCTTGAAAGCGAAGGCTTAGCAGTGGCCTAATTGTGGTCTTTCAGTACCTGAAGGGAGCCTACGAAAAGGAGAGAGATTTTTTTTTTTTACAAGAGCATGTAGTGCAGGACACAGGGGAATGGCTTCAAACTGAAAGAGGGCAGGTTTAGATTGGATATTAGGAAGAAATTCTTCACTGTGAGGGTGGTGAGGCACTGGAACAAGTTGCCCAGAAAAGTTGTGGCTGCATCATCCCTGGGAGTGTTCAAGGCCAGGTCAGACGGGGGCTCCAAGCAACCTGGTCTAGTGGAAGGTGTTGCTGTCCATGTTGGGGGGGTTAGAACTAAATGATCTTTAATGTCCCTTCCAAACTAAGATGTTCTCTAGTTCTATGATTCTATGAATTTCAGATATAAAATTGGTGATTTCTGTATTAAACAGGACGGTTCCACTTAACCTGAGTGAAGATCATACTCTTGTTGCTGAGGAACTCTGTTTTAAACAGAGTCTAAATTTAAGAAAGAGTGAAAAAAATAATCTTTACACTTTTTGGTTTCAGTTGTTGTCTGTCCCATGACAATAGCAAATTAAGCATCTAGAACCCTACAGCAAATTTATTTAAATCAACTGACACAGTAAATAACCTCATAGGCTTCAGCTCACTCCTGCAAGAGTCCTATTGCCCTTACAAGGGACACTAGTCCATGCTCAGCTTGAAGATTGCCTTTGTTTTGCCTTCTGACCCAGAACTGTCTTGGACAGCTCTGCTCCTTTTGTGAGCAAAAACCTAACTGTACTTTCCCTATATATGAAATGAGGATAATTTATCATTGTCTTTCTAAGGCTCTATGCCCAATATTGTCTCTGACTGAAAGCTCATGAATTCAGAAGATTGACGTTGGCACAATCATATATCTTCCCTTTAAGTCAAATATTTTCCCATAATTATTTTGGAGAGTGTCAAGCCTAACTAGATTTTAGAAATTAAACTAAAGGGTGAATCATTTAGAAAATGTCTATTTTAACAATTTTGATTGCCATATTTTAGTTCTGACATTTCAAACTTTCTCAAATGAAACTTGTTAAATTTTGCTATATATATTTGATGTAAGATCAGAAAAAAATACTGAATACCTGCACTGAAGTTTTCCATAATTACGCGGGACAGAAAAATGCCAAACCCAAAGAACCAACAACTGAAGTTGTATTTCAGGTAGAAATTTTAGGTTTTCATTTCATAAGAATCATTGGATATCCGAATTCCTTCACAGGTTTAAAATTAAGACATATTAGTCTCACAGACAGAAAGGCTTCCTTATGTAAACTGCTGGAAAGACACCAAAAAAGGGCCATGTAGGAAGCTCACCCACTCAATATATCTTCTTTTTCCAAATTACTTTGTGGTTGTTACTGTCAGAGAATGCCACATGGATTTTCGGAGGTGCAGGTACTTTTCCATTGCTTACTAAATCTGAAAGTAGTATTACTTCTTTTTCCAGCTGAAGTAATGGCTTTTGCCTCAGTAGAAGAAGCTGGATATGAATATTCAGATATTCCTTGTCTTCCCCAACTCTAACCTACTGTCACCCAACCTTGCTCACAGTGCTTGGATTTTGCTTATTTTCCAGGACTAGGAAAGGGAGAAAGTAAATGAGGAAGGATTACACATGGGTAGTAATCAAATCATTAGGGTGCCTGGAAAAAGCATAGCCCATGAGCCTGAAGAGGCCTGGGAGAAATCTGGCCAGAAGTTATTTATAAACCGACAGAGAGGACAAATTGCCTCTAAGGCCATGACTTACCCTGCTGGACCACTTAGCCCTTCCTCAATCTCATTCCCTTCCTACCATGCACCACTCTCAAACAGTTTTGTACAAAGAGTGCATAAAAACAGCTGAGTTCTTCTGGGGATACCCATGGACATAGAGGAGCTGCAATTGTTTTATTCTCCTGTGTCCACACTATGTGTTGATCAGTCAGAGCATAGGACTCCATAAATCCTTACACAAATTGCAGCTGCCTTCACCCTTCCAGTCCTGAGATACTGGTAATCAGGAGCCACCCAATCCTTGTGCAGCCTTGCTTTTGGCAAGAACAGAGCAATCCCCAAGATACAGCAAGTGTCAAATAACCCCATGGGCTACACAAGCCACTGCCACACCTCCAGCTCTACAGAGGGCATTGCTGAAGGAGGGATGATAAATGGATCTAAGACATGTCTGCCCCAACATACTGAAAGACTGAGATGAGTTGGCAGAGATACAGGGTGTCTCTTGGACATGATATTCATTAAATCTTCTTTCTTGTCAGCAAAATCTCATCCTCTTTACCCAAGAAAAACTGGAGTGAATTGCTTAAAGAGGTATTGTGTGAAAAGTTAGTTAAGTATTGCACAATTGGCCTCTGAAAAAAATTGTTCTGCACAAAGAGAAAATGGAGATGACTGTTTCCTTGGTGAGCAGAGGAGAAAGACTAGGTCTTCTCAGTTCAGAGGAGAGTTTTCTAGCTTTCTCTTTTTAAAAAAACAACCCAGTTTGAGTTAAGATGGTGTTATTAAAGTGGCAATTATATAGTCCCACTTCAGATTTAGAAGGGGTCTGTAAATTGCTTTCATGGTGTTTTCAAACCAGCTGGTTTGGCTGTGTTGGCTGACTGTCTAAGTTATTAGTGAATGATTTGGCACACCGTTAATCACTGTGCACTTGCACTGCCTGCTTTGGCAAGAGATTTTGCTTCCTTAAGGAATTTCCTGTTCTGCAAATCAGAGTTTAATACCAACCAAACATCATCCATCAAGACTAAAGTCTGCCTTACACAGCATGAATTACATTATTACATTCATTTCCAATGATAAGTCTCCTGAATGTCTTGGTTGTTTTTACCGTATACTCATTTTAGGAAAGCAAAGCAATTCTTCAGAATGAGTTTTCAATTTATACGCTTGAATAGTTTAAATTCCACTCCAGCAATACATAACACGTTGGTACTATGCTCTGTATCCAATTCAGGCTGCTTGGATATTAAGACAGTAACCACTTGAGTATTGTCACCAGTACTTAGAGATTGAGGACAATCTTAGAATTAAAATCACTCTCAACAAGTTTTGCATTTGATAAAGTTAAGGCTGACATCAAGACAAACCCAGAAACAGTGGAAAATAAAATACTATATACTTTCCTTTAGTATGTTCTAGAGAAAATAAAAGCTTTTTTAGTGTCTTCAGTCTGACCAATGTTGACACAGCATACTGCTTGTGAGAAATGTTATTCTAACTGCATTGCAGTTACTACCATCACCTGATGTCTCATTAGAGCGTAACTCGGGATTTGAAGGAAAAAATGAATTTATGTGCAGCCCCAATATATTTTCATGATGATAACTCCTGACACAAAATTGAATGACAGGCTTCCAGCACTGCAGCATGCATCACATGCTTTAAAAATGGAGTGGCAAGGTAAAACCAGCCCAAATACAGTAGGCTCCTGCAGAGCTGAGGCTGAAAGGGTCATGCAACATGCACACACTCACAACCTGGAGTCATGGGTCTACTGAAAGTATCATCTTTCAGAGAACTGAAAATGAGATTGTTTGCCACTTACAGCAATTTTAAATTTGTCAACAGACAAATTATTGATCCTTGTACTGAGAAAAAATTCAATACAAGTCACCCTGCTACTTAAATTCATATTGATATGTCAATTCTATGCACTGTTCATACCCATTTTTTTGCCATAATGTCCCTATACATCTGGTAAAATACATTTTAGGGATAGCTTCTTGAGACAAAGGAAGCATTCTTTCAAATGCAAAATGAATAGTTTTGAAATTAATTTATTTTAAACTAAAATAAAAAATAAACACAAGCAAAACCCCCTAGATTTTCTATGCTGCAAGGAAAAGAGTACATACCAAACAACTTTTTTTAATCCAGTGATCTTGTTAACACTGAACTACATACTCAATTTCAAAATATGAGTTTGGACCTTTTCACTGCAGGTCAGATATTCTTCAGGGGTTTTTTTTGTTTATTTTGTTTCAAAGCAAAATCTCAACCAAACCCCCCTGCATTATTGCAGTGGTTGTTATGGTTATTCCTTCTGGATTTCAGAATACAGAAATGCAATGTAATTCAGCCTTTGTGTTGTAAAAGGTAGAAGAAGTAAGAAAGTTCTTCCTTCTTACTGGAAATCTTTAGATTTGATGCCAGGTTTGGGGTTGATGGCAACATTTACAGTGACGGCAGGATGCAGCTCTGGACCTCTCTTTGACACCCGAAGTTCTTAGGATCTTCTGTTCAAAGCCTGTTACTCACAGAACAGTGGAGGTAGATATAGTGGAGTGCTGGAGGTGGTTCCCTTCCTAGTGGAGTTCCGTACTAATGGAGTAGTAGGGGAGGTAGATGGTTAGTGCCATTTCCTGGCAATTTTTGACCAATTTCTCTATGTGCATGTACAAGATTTTTTTTTTTAAAATCTGCTTTAGAAATAAATTTATGTTCTTTGGTACTCAAGTCAGAACTTGAGCAGCTTTCAAGGATGTCAGACAAATATTTCAGCTTTTTATTTTTTACTAAGTGGTGCTGTATCATAGGATACAGAGAATGAAGAATAGAGTTGAAGAAATAGCTCTGGATATCCAGATACTACTATTTTTCACCTCTACCACAGGCTTCACATAAATTTAACCAAAAATTATTCTTTCTGTCTGAAAAATCTTTCAAATACCTGGAGGTACTTGTACGACTCAAGATAGCTGTAGAAATTTCTGATGGTTTGGGTATATACTGGGAACATTCCAATTTGAAAGCCTCACTGTATCCTCTGGCATTGGGATGACTCCTCGTGGGTGAGTTTTATTTTCCTTTCAGCTGGCTGACAGGGGACCCCAGTGTCATCTCACCAGCCATTTCATTATCTAGCTGCCCAGGTCCCAAGGGCACTTTGTGGATTAAGGCCAAGAAATTAGGAATGGGGGGAGGGGAGCAATCTTTCAGTTGCCCATAGAAGTGGTCATTACACAGGTTCCATGCTCTGATGTTTTCTTCCCATTCTGAGGCAAGTTAATGCCTTTCACTGAACCAGCTAATACAGATGGAACACACAAGCAAACGAAAGTCCAGTGTCAAAACCAGACCTGTTTGGGGGCATGTATGTTGGTATTATAAAAGTTACTACCTCTCCGATTAAACTTTTCTCATTCTCATTCATAAACCTTCCCAATTGCAGACTCACCACTCCTGCTTCCATGCTTGTGCAGAGTGGAAATAAAACTAAATGAACATGTACAATAGTGCATAGCACACAAATCAGGTTCATGAACATCACCTGCTCATCTCATCAGCACAGGGATTTTTTGGGGAAAAGTCATCTTCTTCTTCTAACAATAAATGACTTCCTAATGCCAACAAAATATATAGCCTTATCAAAAAATCTTGCAAACTGACAATTTCAGCAACACCAAAGTGTCATCAGGTAACTGAAAGCTCAGCTCAACAGTCTGCAAGAGCAGTAACATTTTATATTCACCAGCCATTACCACTTGTCAGGTGAAGTTTCAAGGTGAAATGGAATTTCTTTTGTGATGTAGCCACAAACCTAATTTTCAAGAAACATCTAAGATAACCTCGCTAGTATACTACATCACAGCGCTAATTAATAGCTATTAGTCGGAGATAGTTTTAATGGAAAATAAATCAAATCAAGTATAGACCAAATTTTTCAAGGGATTTATATTCAAGTATCTGTTTTTACCACCATTAAACTTGTCTAAACTTGTTTATGTATTTTCATGGTTCTCTTAATGAAGACCATAAAACAAGGATATAATTGAGCCAGTGGCAGGAAGAAAACTGCCCTTTAACCATTTTAATAGCTTCTGAGCAAACCCACACAGTGATAACCAGCCACCTGGACACTCCAGGACTTAACAGATAGCTGTGGTAATGGTATTCCAACAGCAGCACATCGTATGAGACACTCCTGAATCCCGTGATAACTGCTGAATAGGCATGAGCTTTTAAATGTCCAGCTTAGCAAAGTTCTTAAAAGCATCCTTACTCTTAAGCAGTAAATTTAATAAAGCTGCTCAAATGCTTAAAATTGCACAAATAATTGCCATGCTAATCCATGAACTGATGTACCGTACTTAAATGCGGGTCTGAGCCCTAGGCCTTCGGAAAATGTGCTCAAACAACAGGATTTTGGGAGTTTTTTTCTTCATCTATACTACCAAGTCAGTAGTGCAATGAGATAGCTCATATTGTCCTTAGGAAACATCCCTCTCTGGTGGACTAGGCTTCCAGGCCTGTCCTGGAAAAGCAATAATTGCTTCCCTGGAGCTCTTTCCTCTTGCTAACATATGTAGTTGGCTCTCTGTGACTCAAGGATACATTATTCATTTATGTTCCACTGGGACCCTAAAGTCCTCTTCTCTTGCGGAGTCAGTCATCCCTCTGCCTGCACTGGTTCACAGGCTCTGTGCAGGACTTTTCCTTTGTTTTCCTTGAACTTCTTGAGGTTCCTGTCAGCCCATTTCTTCAGCTTGTCAAGACCCACATGAGTGGCAGTCCTAGTCTCCACCATGTCAACCATTCTCTCTAATTTGGTTTCACCTACACACATGTGACAGGTGTATTCTGTCTGTCATCCAGGTCAATGGTGAAAATGCTAATTGTTATTGGTTCCAGCACTTAGCCCTCATCATATTCAAGCACTAAGTTCTAAACTTTGCTTTTTCCCAGACGAATGTAGTGAGGATTTGTGCAACAGAGCTTGAAGTGTTCTCATGTACATCCTGAGAGCTGTGCTGCTACCAAAGACAAATACATCAACTCATCTCTGCTAAACTTAAGAGGCGTGCCTAACTTCAGCTGCTTAAATCAGAGTTGTTATCATCACACCTAAATTCAGCAGCAGAAGTTTAAGTTGCAGACACCTGATTTAACAGTGTACAATGCTATTGCTGTCAAAGGGAACTAATCAGCAGAGCTGGTGGAGCTCAGTCTGCTAGTCATGAGACTGGATGTACGCAAGCATAAACTGAATGCCAACAACTCTCTTCACCTGGTCTTCTCCAGTGCTAAAAAGAAGATCAGGATGGCATGCTTGGATGTGAGTCATAACTAACCAGACCATCTCCAGCCCCAGAAGCTAGCCCAGGGTTGCTACTAATGCTCCCTCCACACTCAGTCAAAAGACACAGTGCTTTAAGTGTCCTTATACATGTTGCCTGTATATCATCAACCCTCTCTCTGCTGCCTACACACTTGCCTTTTTGGATGTGTAGTCAAAAAGGACGAAACCTGCTCAGAGTCTGCCAGTGTGACAAATGGAAAAGACAGTCCTGCTTCCATGTCAGGTCTTTATAAAAGTAACTGCGGGGATTTATTTCTGGAAACACATGCGTAGCGTTAATTTTTGCGTAAACGTCTGCATTTCGGAGGTGCTAATAACTTGCCCTCATTGTAATTTAGCAAAGCTTGGCACGCATCCTCCCTCTTCTGAAGGTGTCTTACCCTCTTTATTCAAGGCTCTTTACCTGTAATGAAATGCTCTGCTGCTTGATTTAAAAGGTTCAGCCTAATAAATAGAGCCATGTTTATGCTTAGTAGATTGTGAGACGGAAAGCTTCTTCTTCAACAGCAAGCATAATTTGCCCAATTTTACCCTCTTGATAGGGAAGCCCAGCAATTTCAGCTGGAAAAGTCCTAGGAATAAAATCTCTGCCTCTTGCTAGAGATAACAGAATGGCAAACAGCTCTAGTGTTTCAGGATTCTTCATTCCCTGTTGTTTTCGCACTCCTTTGCAATCATTAAGATAACTGCAAGGGTTGCTATGATTTTTATTTTTTTTTTTAGTTTTCTTTTATTAGGCACTATACAAACATGTCGTGCTAAGTGGAGAGAAAATGCAAAATGCACACAGGAACAGTTGGCCATTTCTTACTATCTGCATGAGCTAGGTGAAAATACAAATAAACAGACTTGCTCACCATGTGTCAGGGACCAGGTTGAGTTTGACTGTAATTGCTCCCCCGATTGCTGTGCATGCAGCCTCGGCAGCAATCTCGGCTTTGCAAAACTATCATCTCCTGCAGTTCACTGAGGTGAAATAAGAATGCAGAACTATCTCTTGTAGCTCCAGATTCCAGACCTTTTTTGTCCCTCTAGCCAACAAAAATTTAACCTTCCCTTGATCTTAGGTGAGAGACACTTTATTATTCCTTGTAAAAGCAAGAGGACTTAATTGGTTAATTATTATTGTCTACTACACCTTGCCTTTCAGTTCTACCACTACTTCATTCAGAAAATGAACACGGCTTTAATATAGTTCTAAAAAGATAAAGATGGAATGTGAATTATTTAACATTGATTTCTGATTCAGCAAAATATGCATGTTTTTTAAAGATCTTATCACGAGCTATGCTTCCAGCTGGTCAAAAGCTAGCTAAGGTCAATTCCACATACTTATTTTTCCTTCAAAATTAATTCATTTCTATGTATCTATCCTGCACTACTCATATCTTTTCTATCCATTAAGATGCCAACAGAAAAGTAATTGCAAACCCAAAACAGTGCTTTATATCTCCCATCTCACCCTACTTTTACTCTGAGTCAGCAAAAAGAATTTCAAAATAAATCAAAGGCTTCCCACTTCCTTGTGGAAAGTAATATCACATTACATTAAAGCCATCTTTCAAACTCTCCTACGAACTGGGATGAGAATATTAAAATAAACCCAATTTCAGTCTTGGCAAGTCAATAAAAGAGAAATCTTAGTATTTTTAAATTTTATTTTCTCATGGCATTCAAATATGTTTTACTGAGTGTCTTATTTGTAACAAAAGGATGTTTTTTTAATGTATGGAAAAATGTCTCCATATCCTATTAAAGTATCTGGACAACAGTTACTAGCTTGACCTTTGTAAAACGTCATCCCTGCAGAACTGTAATGATAATTCCTCAACTCCTGCTATTTTTTGTTGCTCCTCTTCTTTTTCCCCGCTATTCCTTCACTGTCACAGCTGAGTGAACATTTAACAGAGCACCAGAGAGAGAAAAAAAAGCCATAGACCTTGTATCCAAATTATGTGATGAAGAGATGTTCTGCTAATACACAGCCCCTCTTCTACATCTCCCCCCTGAAATGGGGAGTTGCAGTCTAAAGTCATACTTGGTGGGGTTTTTTTGCCTCCAAGGCAGGGGCTATCAAAATCTCATTGACAGAAGTCACCTGTGTGAGCCAACATGAAGAAGTAATGAGAATGTCATACATTTTTGCATTGAAATGGGTCCAAAAATTTTGCCCAGCTCTGATATGAAACCAGTGCTTGAATGAACGCTGCTTTGCATCCTTAACTATAAAAGCTGCAACCTGCACAAGTCTGATAACAGCTCAAATGCTGAAATATTTTTTCCAGCTTGCAAGCAATTCCTTTAAAGAAGAAAATTGAAGAGCAGCCATTAACACCAATAACTTTGCCTTCCATCCATCCCATGGCTTGGTGCTCACTGGCAATGCTAGAGAAGAAATCCCACATTTCTGAGTAGAAAATAAGACAGACTATGTGAAATCAACAGCATTCCACTGGGATACAAGTCAAACCCTTTACGACAGCAGCAGTCAGCCACAGCGATTGTTTTTCTGTTAAACCAAAGTTCACCCTTTTTTATTCATTCCCTTTGCTCTTAAAGAAAAAGGTTTCAAGCTCATACGAGTCTGGGTTCTGGAACACTCTTTCTTGTCCAAATACCAAGCTGACACACTGAGCATCTATGGGCTTTCCTCCCACTCCATCTCTCCAGAGACTTGCTAAGACTTTGCAGCTGAAATTAAATGAGCTACACCGTAGTTTTATATGTAGCTTGTCACCAGCAGTCTAAGTAATGAAGACACCTGCTGGTTGCTCACCACCCAGGCATCAGAGAGATCTCTCCTGGCATCGATTTTAATTAGTTCATTGCAATGCCTTTTGCCTTCTCATACTCCTTTCATCAGGAAACCTTCACCCATACTCCTTTCAGAATAACACTCTGCAGATCTTAAATTGTGCTCAGCTGCAGCTGGATCAAAATTAGACCCCTTGTGTTCAGAAACTCCACTACTGAAGGCAGAGCAATAGAGCAATTGCCCTCTTTTTTGTCCTCCTTATTTCCATGAAGTATAAATGGTTCACATACCTTGCGAGTCATCTAAATTCTGTAGAACCTACATTAAAAATATCTGACCTCATTGAAAAGGAGATATTTCAGCCTCTGATACTGAACAGTCAAAATGCATTACTGGATGAGTGAACTGCAGCTACCCATCATAACAATTTTCACCATGTGCCATATATTTATAGCAGCCCATTTTCCTAACAGTAGACAAGATGTGGTGCATTTGATCACATGCAAGCCAGTTCCTTCCAGAAAGAACTTCAGCAGGAAAAGGAATTTTACAATATACAAAAAATCTATGACCACCACAATCTGGCACAGACAGAGACAAAGGAACAGATGAACCGCAGCCCAAGAGTACCTGCAAGAGAGTACAATGATGTGCAGCCCCACTGCCAGTAGTCAAATACCTGTGAAGCCTTTGTGGCTTATTAATAACAGAGATATGAACTGTCTAGAGCTTTAGAAAGGATTGGGAAGACCTATCTGCAGCCTGTTGCTTTGCTCTTTAAGGCTCATATTCCGCAGCACTGGAAGGATCAGGAATGCCTGTATTGCCAATTAAAAAAGGGGTCAAGGAGAGATTTCAAGCACTGAGCCCTGGTTACCCACACTTAATGATTTTGGACTATTACAGATAGTTCTACTATCATAAATCTTATTTTTTGAAGGATGCTATTTCTAGCTAGAGCAGACTGTGATGTTTAGCAATTGCTCACCTCCAGGACAAGGCTCATTCTGTCTTCAGAGACCTCCCTGAAGTGTTCTCCAAAATGGTCTCTGGCCCTGCCCAGAACAAGCAAGGATTATATCCTTGAAGAGCGGCTCTCTGGAGATAGGGGTTTTTATTTCTTGAATGCAGGCTATCAAATTAAAAAATACATTACGAAGAAGAATAAGGCGGTTAAAATCCATTTCAGAGACTGACGATTTGAGGATGCAAAAAACACAAACAAGGAAGACTTGAACACTCGTGGAGGTACACGTGTATCTGCAAGCAACCAGTGCCTGGGAAAAGAAGACACTTAGAAGCTGCTTTATGTAGCTGCTTTGGGCATTTAATAGCTTTCAGTTACCTCAGTTAGAGATGGAGAAATATAAACATGCATTACATTTTTGAGGACTGCAACAGTCCCTATAAAAATAAAATTTATGAGTACAGTGTGTTCTGCAGAGTGAAAAAAATGGAGGGAGCAGAGGGGGTTTTGTGAGTGATCTGGGGCTGAAGAGCCAGTTGTGATGTTTGTTAGTGACTGACAGACAGGAGAGCAGATCTTCCCTTGGTGCTGGTGCAAAATATTCAGGCAACAGCTGCAAATTACAGGGATCTGCTGGCCACGCTGGTAATCATATTTATTTCTTGTCTGCAGAAATAATTGTATTGGCTTATTGGATGGAAGAAAAACTGCAATATGCTCAGCAGGAAGCAGGGTGGTGGGAAGCTCTTTTACCTGGCTTTCTGCCTGTAGCTCCACCTGAGAAACGGAGAGAGATGGAGAGACAAGCTCTATCAGTCCCCGGGAGACCTGATGAAAAGCATTTCAAATTTGCCACATGAAGGAACTAACTCATTCCCATCTTCCATTTCTGTAATAGCGTTCGGAATTGCAGCCTGTTTTCCCCAAGCCTCATGCCAATGACCCGCTTA
This sequence comes from Cephalopterus ornatus, assembly GCA_013396775.1. Lineage (NCBI taxonomy): Eukaryota > Metazoa > Chordata > Aves > Passeriformes > Cotingidae > Cephalopterus > Cephalopterus ornatus. The sequence continues at coordinate 110,203 of VZRE01014447.1, read as the reverse complement.
GAGGGGGAACAGATTTCTCACAGAGAGGAAGAGCAGAACAGCCTGCTTCCAGTGCAGCAAAAGCACTGGCAGAGCCATGTTACCTCAGACCTTCAGTCTTGTGGAATTTGATGCATATTCTTTTCCTTTTTTTTCTTTTTTTTTTTTTTTTTTTGTTTTGTTCCTTGGAGGGTCTAAAAAGCAAAAATGAGTGCTTTAAAGAAAATGGAAAAAAATCTCCAAGAATAGAATAACAGACAAATTTTTTGTTGTTGTTGTTTTTGGTGGGTTTTTTGGTTTTGTTTTTGGGGTTGTTTTTTTTGTTTTCCATAAAACTAAAACAAAACAAGTCCTCTGTTCAGGAAAAACTCTAGGAGAGAAAACATTTTTCAAATTACATCCATGAGTTATTTTTGCTATGAAGCCGTTTCAGTGAAAGAAGGACTTCGGCTATTTTTTCTTGAGGAACTGAGAGTTAGCTTGAAACCTCCTAGACCAAACACAGCTGACTGAATGGGCAGAAGTGCATGAAACGAAGCTGTTGAGCAGAAAAAACATCAATATGCTCATAGAAACTCAGACATGTTCAGGCATGACAGTCTGGCAGCTGACAATCTGGAGCTGAGGTCACCTTTTTCCAGATATCCATCTCATGGAATTACAGAATCAAAGAATCATTTAGGTTGAAAGAGACATCTAAGATAATTGAGTTCAACCATTAACTTAAAACTGTCAGGTCCTCAACTAAACCATGTCCCTAATCTCCTCCACCCTTGCACTGGAGGTGGGTGTCCCCCATGAAGTATGGCTGTACCTGTAGCCTTTTCATTGCCGCTTTCTGTCAAAACCACCAGGGTTAATACAAAAACTAAACCAGAACCAAACCAACCACATATACTACTTTTAAATATGTTTGTTACACTACTTCCTTTGGGCAGGAGTGGCTGAGGAGAGCTGAGGTGTTTATGCATGCCTGTGAGGAGTTTGCTGCTTCTGTGGTGGGACAACATGGAGCAGCAGAAGCTGGTGACACATTAACCTCAGTCTCATCAAAGTCTATAAGCATCTGAAGAGGGGGTGCCAAAAGGATGGAGCCAGACTCTTCTTGGTGGTGCTAAGCAATAATATAAGAGGCAATGAGCAAAAACTGAGGCATAGAAAATTCCACCTGAATATGAGGAAGAACTTTACTCTATGGGTGACCGTGGACTGGAACAGGTTGCCCAGAGAGGTTGTGGAGTCTATCCCTCACTGGAGATATTCAAGAGCTGTCTGGACACAACCCTGTGCCATGTGCTCTGGGATGACCCTGCTGGAGCAGGGAGGTTGGACCAGATGGCCCAAGGTGGTCCCTTCCAACCTGACCCATTCTGTGAATCAGTGATTCTGTGAACCTTCAGTAGCAAGTAGTTCTGCCTCAAGGTGGTGCAAAGTTCTCTGGGTGTTTTTTTTTTGACCAAGAAATTAATATACCATGTAAGAGACAGCTTTCTCCCTCATTTGGTCTGTGCTAGAAAAAATTCACCCCACCGGGTACAGTATGATCTTTTCGGCAGACTTTCACATTTATCCACCTGCGTCTCCCAAAGACAATTTAACCTTCTAAGGATCATAATAAATTATCACAATAACAGCTCCTTCCTTCTTGCCACCTTTGAGCAATTGGACCTTTTTCTGAGCCCTCTGTCACTACCCAGTTATCTCAAAATCCTCTAAGGCCTTTTAATCCAGGAGAAGAACTTCTTGGAGAGCATTAACAATTTCACTATTATTCTAGGCACTAAACCCTCTCAGTAGCTATACCGCTTTTTGAAAACTATCTCATCATCTACCTTCATCAAGTACCCAGGAGGCCAAAACATGCATTCGGTGCTTTACAGAAATAGAAACAAATTCCATCTCCTACATCAGTTAAGAAAACAAGAGCTACCAGATGGATGCAGATGTCAATTGGGAATGCAGAAATAACAAGACATTCTTCGTCAGCACAACAGTGAGTAGAAGGCCTCTAGTAATTCAAGTACTAAATTAATTGGCAGAAAGGATTACATTCCTGCTCTTTAACCTGTCAGCCATACAAGTCATTCATCATATTCCAGACCCTGATCTTAACTTATGAGCCATATTAATTCCAAGCTGCAATGTGCTGTTCTGTATTAGTCACTGCTCCTAGAATTTCTTATGATACTAATTAAGCCTTGAGATTCTCAAATTCCCTAAGTCATGCACTGTGTTTATATTACGGGACATAGGATTTGAACTGAGCAGCCACATCATTATTGTTCATGCTCAGACTATGGGATAATGAGCCATCACTGCTTGCCTCAGGTGATTCCTGAGCTAGAAGGCAGCAGGAGAAGAGCTGTCGTGTATAGCTGATGGCATTGTCTCACCATGGTGAGGTTGTCATAGGGAGAACACCAAAACTCTAGGACAAAAAGCAAAAGGAAAATTCAAGGATAGAGTGCCAGGGACCTGAATTTCTTATTTTCTCTTAGTAAATAATTAAGTTCACATTTTTGTTAGCAGAGCACTAGACAATAGATCAGTCATCATTTCTCCCAAGCAATATTTGACTCATGAAGCAGAAGAAACGTCATCATCTCATGAACAAAAACCAGACAGAAGTATCTTTTCAGCCTTGGATGTACTTGCTGAGCTGGTACATTCTCCTATCTTCTACAGCCTAGAAACAAGCAAACCCCATCTGCCAACAATTGGTTCTATCCTGTCTGTTGGGTTTTTTGTTTGTTTTGTTTTGGTTTGTTTTTTTCCATAAACTCAGTCTGAGGTTATAGAGAAGATATCCCCAAGACATCTCTTGTTCTTCAGGATCTTTGCAATTCTATCCTTTTCTATAATAATTACTAGGAAATGCTAATTCCAATCCTCCATTAGCTGTTTTGTGACCTATGTGAATATGAGTCACCAGACAAAAACATATCTAGGTATTTACCATTACATCAGAACTCCTGTGGTTATTGCTCACACTTTATCCTCCTTCTCAGAAGGGCCTGAATGTTATACCTTGCTTTAAAGGGGGATAGTGGTTGGGATGGGACACTGAGTTAGAGGGTTTAGATACAAAATAAGCAACATGAGGAAATGAGCTCTTACTCCCTTGTCTTCTGGATAGCACAGTACCTCTAAAGTAATATTTTGTCCATGTCAAACTCTTTATTCAGAGTTTAAAAGACAACCAACAACACTATATATTGGTGGTAACAGAGATAAGGATTCATTATTGGTGTGTTCTGACTGACAATATACTTGGAGGGCTGGAGGAGTGGAAGAACATGTTCTTCTAGACTGGGAACGAGGGTAAGAGGATACTGGAGGTTTCAGGGTTTGATGGAACACAAGTAAAGGGGGAGAAAAAACATGAACACTTCTTCAGAGCAGTTATCCTTGGAGTGAACTACCCCATCCCTGGGTTTCTCCTCAGGCAGAGCTATTCAGTTCTCTGCAGAGGATAGTCTGTTAGCCAGTTAGGGAAGTGCATAAACCAGCTAACATACCATCATGATCAAGGGACCAAGACCTTAGACAAAACATATAGTTACCATATTTGGCACTACTGGTGCTCCAGTAAGCAGTACAAAAACAAATTCCAGCACAGAGCTGAGATGTTGTGCCCTAGGGTTTAACATAGAATAAAGCCATGGTTTCGCTCAAGTCTGATATTGATATAAAAAGCTTGAATCATGTCCTACAAACCTGACTTCTAAATTCATTCCCACATTAAAAATCAAGATAAAATATAATCACTTTTAAACAACATTTTCATCTCTGTTGCCAGGGAGAGCATTAGTTTTCATACAGTAAGTAATAGCACTAAATAGACTTATGAAGACTAGAAGAAAAGCCTGTGAGGACACTCTGTGTTATCTGGAAATAATTTGTGTTCAGTAGGTCATAGGGCTGATAGCCCTGCCTGATCTGTCTTCTGTTTAATTAAATAAGACAGCCCCTTCCATTGAAGGTAATATAACACATCTAGCCCTCCTTTTTATCTAAATAAAAAGGTGTGGAGCTCTCCAAGATTGCCACCAGACAGAGTGACAGCTTGGAAAAAGAGCCAATATGAGATTTCAGCAACTCCAGCACTTGTTTAGTTCAGAGAGACTTCTCAGAGCTAGAAGTAGTATCACTAAGAGGTTCTTAATTTCTCTTGGATCCTGGAACAACAAAAAATGTACAGTGTGCACAAAGTAAAGCTGACCTGAGAAAAATAGTGTAAGAGCCTAATTCCCATTTCTCCAAGCTACTTTAAATCATTTATCACTTCTAGTACAATTAGGTGTACTATTCCAAATCAAACCCGGGCTGTGGATTGTAATCTAAAATAAATAGCTAATTGTATGAAATAGCCCAGGCTGTAAACAGTGGGCAAAGTAGATGGACAACATAAAAGAAGGCAGAGAGTAAGCAAAGGGGGGTAAAAATGTGTGTATCCCAGGTGTAGGCACTGGTCAAAGGCAATCAGCAGCAGTAATCACAGCTGATAGAAACAAGATTACTCTGGAATCACTGAAATAGGGAGGGATGATTGACTGGTGTATGGGCTCTGTCTCTGATTGCTGAGACTACTACTAGAAAGGAAACAATTATTAAAAATTAACCATTTATAAAAGTTATAAACAATCAGCAACATTAAAAATGCCCACCAACTTATCATCTCCTCAGTCCTCTCAAAATTCTGTCAAAACAGATGTTATCTACAGCATTGCCTAAAGGGCCAGCAATGTCTGCCTATTTCAAACAAATCTGTTGTTATCCAATTTACTGAAATCAATCTGCATGTGCGGATTAATTTGGTGCTGTGGATCTGTAAGTGCATCTCAATTCCCTCAGTAAGAAAAGAAAATGAAATCATGTCAGGAAGATAGACCAGCTGTAAGAAAAGAGCTAGCTGATAGCTACGTAAAGGGCCCTTTAGGGCTATCACATTTACCAAATTTAAAAGGCTGGCACTCACAAAAATGTGAGACGATATCTCCTTTTATGAAAGCAAAATTCACAAATGTCTATCGACTTCAAAACCAGAAGATAGCTTTTGTCGAGCCTGATTTCTTACTTCTTCAGAAAACATCCTGAGGCTTCCTAGGCTGGAGCTTGATGTTTGAAATGGCAATTTTCAAAATACTACATCTTTATAATTTAAGAACAAACAAGGAATTTGGCACCAAATAACCTCTGAGTTTAGCACAGCTCCTTGTCTTTCAGTCTGCTCTTTGATTCACTTTTTATAAAATCATAGTAAACAGTTTTCTTGCTTTTCTAGGGTAGGTTTACTTTCCTTATCAAAGCCTCCTTATTCTCAGCCACCACACAAAGACATATAAACTGATGTCTCTCCTTGCTTCCCTGTTTCAGTGCTGTGTGTTTCTTTCATTCTTTCCATAGTGGAGGCTCTGTGAAGAATGATCTATCCCATTAAAGTGTCTTTAAGCAGGCTGAATGTAATTACCTGAACTGGAATATATCCAGGACTCTGGATTTAACAGCCATTAAAAATCTTGTTAAACATTTGTCATACCTTCCTAAATCGCCACACGCAGTGACAGCTCGGCATCTGAAAGATGGTAGTTCAGCACAGCACTGTTCTTACACCGCTGTATTCGTTCCTCAAACAGAGAAGAAGTGAATGTCCCAGTCATGGGGACAATGTGATGGATGGTACATCAAGAGACTTCACATTTCTCATGTACTTTGCACCCAAACATCTAAAGAAGGCCTAAATTAAGCTTTAGCAAACATTTAGATTTGGTAACTAGCTGTTAGTTTCAGCACAGGAAGGCCAGGAATGTGGCTTGTTTAAAGTCACAGAGCAAATTTTGCAGCTGAGGAAGAATGAAAATGTCCTGGAGACCTCAGCCCTTCTGCACAAGGACCTCTCCTCCCCATACCAGAGGCTCTACATGAGATTTGAACACAGAAATAATCTGGTAAGGAGCCCCATGGTCCAGACTTACCCTAAGGTGTGAGTGCAAGATTTGTGCCTGCAAGACACAATTCCTGAATTGGTTAATTATGGCAAATAAAGACAGTAACAACAAGGAAAGCTTTACAGAAATTATTGTCAAAATCTGTTATTTCTCATACTAACCTTTCACCTCTGTGACACTTCCAGGGCACTTTGCATGAGTGAGGAATGCAGAATGAGGCTGCTTATGGGCTAAACAGCCCAAATATGGCAGGCCATTGTGTGGGTGTGGATTGATGCAGCATAAACTCTGACTGCTTGATATTCTGGCAGTGGAGAGAGTCCAAGATGACCTTTCACAACAGTGTTGCATGAGCATATTCGAAGAGGAGGAACTGTTGGGGAAAAGCTGTTTGTTGTGGAAATGTTGATATATAAGTGGTTCTGTTTGTAAATTAATATGCAGATGACCCCTCCATCCCTTCCTGGTGCAACACATGCTGTGAAAGGAATTGACCTGTTATTCTTAAAGTGTAAGCTATCCAGTTAAGGTACTTACAAATGGTTTCATGACTGTAGCTCATTACCAGCAGACAGCTTCTGCTTTATAGATTCATTTTTAATATATATTTATATCAAAATGAGATGTTTCAGCTTTATCCAGTTTTCATTGCAAGTTCAGATCTTAAAAGGGAGTTGATAATAAATCCCAAGTTAAAGCTCGTAGTTACTTATGCCATGCCACAAGTGCTAATGGGGAAAGCAATGCACAGTAGACAAATACAAGAAAGTGACTTTATTCCATGAAAGTGACTTATCTCTATACTTGTGTTCTCTATGTTCTGAGCCTATGATAAGCATTGCTAATGTAATACTCACTACTGATGCTTCAAATACTTTGTGCCAGTGGTATCTGCTTATACAGCTGTATTTGTTAATCCGCTGAAGTCCTGTGTAAGGAAATTCTTGATTACTCTTAGCCATGAGGAGCTTGTGACCTTCATCAAGAGTGGCTGCCTTCACCAGCTGACTGAAAGAAATAAGGTTCAGTGACAGTCATATTCCCTTCATAGTTTTTCTGCTTGCATGTTTAACCTTGAAAAAAACCATGTTTCTTTTAGGAAAGAGAAATTTCAGCTGAGCTTGTCGCTTAGAGCATGTTGGACTGTTGATTTACTTTTGAGCCTACTAAAGGTCAGGTGCATGTGCTCATCCTAGTGTATACTATCAGAAAGGAGCTTGTGTAGGTAAGGTACAGCAATTTTTACCTTCCCTGAAAAAAACTTGACAGCTTTTAAAACAAAACCAATCAGTCAATCAAACAAGCAAGCAAACCCAAATACCCTAATCTGAAGAATGGAGGATGGCAAAGAGGTGAAAGATAAAGATTTGTTTGAGGAAAATACTAGGAAGATTTGTCTATCTTAGGTAACAGAAGAATGAGATTTGCAAAATATGGAAGAAGTATGAAAAGAAGACAGTCCTAAGATGATCTAGAGCAGCCTTAAATACCATTTGCTCTCTCTATGAGGAAAGCTTTAAAACTCAGTATTTGCTATACCTCTGTCAGAGACTCATTTCACTTCACCATCCCGAATTAGGCATCTAATTTAAGCTAATTGTGCTCCCCGTATAGCCAGTTTAAGACAGAATCACTTATCCCCAGCTAAAAGAAGAAAGTAAACTCTATCACCTTCTGTAAATCAGTCTCCATTACCTGTTGAGGGAGTCTTGGCAAATATGTCAGATACAGGTCTCTGCACTGCAAATCACTAAAGTGAGGTGAGACCAGCCCCATCTCAAGTAGCAGACTCGGCCTGATAGCTGGGGAGTGCCTTACAGGAAAGGTGTTGTAACCATGGGACCAGGCAAACCTGATGCTCTGGGAGAGCAAGAACTAATAGACTGGACTGTGAATAGTTGGATTCAACCAGTGGCTTCTCAGTGATCTCATCCAAGAACTCTACATTGACTAGGACTTGCAGTCAGATATAGGAAATGCAACTATTTATAGTCTATCACAGTAATTTTGTATCAGAGAAGATTAGCTTGGAGAACCCTAAAGTCACGAGGGGTGTAATTTTCGGTTTCACCTTGTTTTAGTATCAAAAAGGTCAATATTAAATTGGTTTTGATAAAATGCCTGGTTACAGTGGGAACAGAAGTAGATGAACACTAAGCATTCCTGGTTGTCTTGGTACACACCAAGGATCCCTATAGAATTGTTTGCAAAATTCGTGGATCATTTTGAAATCAGATTACCATCTGTAGTTACTTCCCTCAACAAAAATGACTGCGTTCAATCCCACCAAAGCATTGCACGTCACCTCTGGAAAACTTTTGTCCAAAAGTCAATACTAATCTAAGAAAGATGTATATAAGAAAAATTAGAGAGGATGGGACTGAAAGAAAAGTCTGGAAGCGTGGCTACATTTCCTACCATGAAGTCCCCAAACATCAATAGTTTTAATAATAATTCTGTTCCTGCAGTGATTGAATCAAGATATCTCACTAACTTAATCATCTAAAACCAAAGTAAATTGATGTAGATAAAATTACAATAACAGATGCAGTGTAAACAAACAGAAAGAACTCACAATATTTGAAACATTTTAGTTTAATGATGTCAATAATGCCTGGAGCTCATTCCAAATGGGATCAAGCAATAAAACAGAGTGGGAAACATCTCCTGAGGAACCACAGAATTAAGACCCTAGCTTAATACACATAGATGCATTTAAGTCCATCTTGGTATATCCATACTGCACAGGTGAAGGGGTTTCATTCATAGTCAAAAAGTGAAAAAGAAAGTTAGTAACAAATTTATTTTAGTGTTGTATGTACCCAGATATGTGTGCATGGCAGAGGGGAAAATCAAATGAGGATTACTGAGAGGCACAGTGAAACTGCTATAAGAGAAACCATTGTAGGGTTGCAACAAGCAAAAAATGAAATAGAGATTTTAGCTGAAGAGGTCACTAGCAAATGGTTTCATAGTGTGAGGATACCTGTGGTGGGACTGCCCTGAAGTTAGGGAGAGGGATTTGGTGTGGACCTTTGTAAATCATTAAGAGCTCATTGGCCCTAATTTCCATTATCAGTTTTTCCTCCAACCCTCCAACAAGATATTATTTACGGTCTACATTTTGACTAATTTCCTGTCTTGAAAAAGAAAACTGTTCACCATCTCTGTAAACCAAATGAGATCAGGTGTGTACCAAGTACACAGGTGAAAACAGGTGAAAACAGCATTTGTGATGCTTTTCTATTCACTGTAAATCAGCAAGGCAAATACTTCTTATATGGCCTGTTTCTGCCTCCTAAAACGACGGAGATCTACTTGGTTTCCTTCACAATTGTGCTCATTGCTCAATTTCCTCCACTGCCTATTCCATATGTTAATCACCTCGAGAGCTGGGACATTGTTCTCTTTTAGATCCCAGACAGCTCCACTGCCTCTGCTTCTCTTTCCTCTGTACTGACTAATCCCGGGTTTACCTTTACCTGGTTGGTAAATGGCAGCGGATCTAATTTGTTTCAGACCAAATCCCTTGTAAGCTCTGCAAGGCCCTCTCATAATATTTTTTTTTTTTTTGGTAGAGAGATTACATTATCTTTTTACCTTGGTGAGGAAGTCAGAGAAGGAATTATTGCTTTATCTTGCCTTGTATTTCTCTATCGACTAAGAAGTGCAGGTTCCCTTTTCATCCCTTTCCATAGCTGTATTGACTTTATTGGTGGAGAGCAGCTTTTTGCTGCCAAAGTGAATGCTCAGGACAAGCTCTGACACAGAGTAGGGAAGCTCAGTGTTGATGGCCACTGTTGTTACAGTGACATCTGAGGAGATCCCTGACCTACCTTCATGTCAGTGAGATCAGAATCCAGCCTGCTGAAGATGCAGATGAGTATCCTGTTGCTTTTCAGGAATTACCAGCCAGAGTCTTATTTGTTCTTTTAAATACTCAAACACAGATTGCTCTAAGCTGTTGATTTATAAAAATTTTTGCTCTTGGTACCTCATCTGTTTTCTCCACAACTACTGCTGGAGCAGAAGTAAAGGCTAGCTAAATACATCAATTGATTTTCAGGTCAAAGTATAAGTGTCCTGGCAACAGTAGCCTGAGAGAGAAAAGAAATAACAAGCTTCATACATTTGTGCCATGAGAAAAGCCACAAACTGTTCTTAAAATGATCACTTAAATTGGTTAATGTGTTTTCTGCCAAAAAATAGATGTATGATTAATAAGGTGTGAATCTTACACTACAGGATACCAGACTGGTGGTGGAGATGCTGCATGCTCAAATATACTGCTCTGTATCAAAATATCATGTCAACAGATCCAAAAGAAATGGATGCTCTGTAGTGCTACAAGCACAACAAAAATATAGTAAAAACATGGGTCATAGGAGTGTAACATGGAGAAGGGTTAGAAATACACAAAATGTACATAAATATGAAATTACTTGTTTCGTGTGAAGCTGGGACCCCATGTCCTTTGGAAGACCCTGCTCATCAGAAAACACAGCCATCTGCAACAGTGGTCAAATATAAAGGTTTCATTCTAAGCTCCAGAGCCTGCCATTTCCTCCCCAAAATTCCCAAGATGAAAACATTTCTAATGATATAAAATTCATAACAGAGAGCTCTGTTCTGGACTGTCTATCTGATGTGCCATTGTAAAGCCCTTTGTCTGCTGTTCATAAAAAGTCAGAAACCTTAATTTTTTGTTCACACTAATTAGCACTTGCTTCCTGGAGCCACAGCACTGACATCAAGTCCCAAGTGAATAATGACAGCTTGTGTCACGTAAGCAGGCACAGAGCACGTTAGCCAAGCCTCAGGCAGCCTGTTGGTTTTGGGCTTGTCTTTTTTACACTGGGGTTTCAGTGGCTGGACTTGATGATCTTAGAGGTTTTTTCCAACCTTAATAATTCTATGATTCTGTGATTGTACACAGCACCTCCACAGTATCTTCACAAATGTGTCAAGGCTGAAGTAGTTACTGGGTGTTGACAATACATTACTTCAAAGCCTACTTAAAAGAAATCAAGGACTCTTCATATCTGGCATGATTGTCACATTTGGCTCATTCTGAAGCATAAAGAGAGCACGACCTCGAGCAATTTACTTCTCTGGTTTTGTACTGGTCTGTGTTTCAGCATCCTTACAGTCCATTTAAATTGTGACTGTGCCAGACGCAGATGAATATTATCTGAGGCAGTTCTGGTAGTTATATTTGGGGGTCCTTAAGATAGAAGCAGAGTGGCTTCTTTGGAGATAATTTGAACACTGTCTTTATTGACATCCTCTGTCTCATTAAGCAGCTCCATGTAGAGAATAAGGCTAGATGTTGTTTTGCTGTGCCCTCCAACAAGGCAGATTTTCCCCACCACAGGCCTGGTGAGCCAAAGTTTTCTCAGCAGAATCCAGGACAGAAATTGGGCTCAATATACTAACTTCAGCTTGAGCTGAAGAAATTCCCATTGGATTCAGTCATGCTTTGACTGCTGATTCCATGGCTGTGTTTGTGTGCTGGTGGCTTCACTTCTGACTACAGTATTTTTTCCATGGTTCCTATTTAAATGTGCTGCCTGTGGCTGTATTATTTTTAATTAGAGTGAGTCTGGCACTCCCCCACAGTCTTGTTATGGCTTTACAAAGAATCAGAGGGAGGAAGAAGGCTCATGTGCTGCTGGGTTGAACTCAGCTGAACTGGACTGAAATCAGTTTATTTGAAACACAGCTTGACATTTTAACAAAACAGTGGCAAATAACTGTAATTTCATTTTTATTGTGCTAAGAATAGGAATACATAGACCAGAAAATGGCATCTTCATTGCACCTGAGGAATTGAGGAGGTAGGAAGGACAGAATCCATAAGTTGATTTTGATTTTGCATATAAATGCTGCTTTTTTCCTATTAGGGTTGCTGAATGCCTTCAATTAAAGAAGAGTGTTTATAATTTACATCTTGGCTTTCTGAGAAATAACTAGTTAGAGAAATGAGAGGAAAGAAGCATGGTCTACTCACAGGTTTGGGAAGGCTCTGTGTCAATAGCAATCTCCAAAATAACATTTTTATTTCTTCAAGACAGTCCTCTTCCTTATTTACACAACTTCCTTAGTAATTATACATGATGACAACACTTACATGTAATGACTGCATGGCCATGACAACATAACTTCTACTGTATTGGTCTTTTAGCTTTCAATTGTATAATATTTAAGGAAAGAGAAGACAATATACGCACCAGCAAAGAGCTGGCATAAAGGCATGTCTTTACTCTTAAATAAAAAAGAGTGTGAATCTATTGGAAGACCGTGAATGAAATTGTTTTCAAATTACTTCAAAATGCCAGGCTTCAAGTAGTGGGAGCCACTTGCCAAGCACAGAAGTTGTCCTTGCTGTATGAGAAACAGCAGAGCCTGGGTACACAACAGAGAGCCCCAGCTCCAGGAGTTGTCCAGCTTGCATCCACTTGTGTGAGTCAGCTCTCCCAGAAAAAGCACCTTAGCCTTATAGTTGAGGCATAGATGCATAGCTTAGAAAAGCAAATGTTGAGCTAAAAGCTGTAAGAGTGAAATTCCTGCCTGTCAGGAAAGATGGTCTGGAAACGTGCAGGCCAGGAAGCCTTTTCTGCCCAGGACCTGCTGACTGGTGCTCCTAGACTGAATGGACATTTCCCAAGGGCTTCAGTTTTCCAGGTCAGGGAATGACTCCTCTATTTGGCCAAGGTTAACAGCTCTTTTAACTCTGTAAGTGCCAAGGGGATAAAAAGGAAGCAGTTAGGCACCTCAACAGTTCTTCAGTATTGCGCCTGTGGTCCTTTTCATGCGTGTTGCCCACTTTTTTAGTTTATTGGAATGATTTTGCAGTTCCTCAGAAAGTTCCGAAAAGACAGTGCATATTTAAGGAAGCAAGAGAGACTGAGAAAATGGATGGTACTCCTAGCATCAAGGAAAGTGTATTCCAGCCTTGGAGGTTCCTAAAAACCCTGCAAGAGGTGGGAAAGGTTGCCTATCTCGCCTCTAAAAGTCACAGAAAAACAAGTAACGTGTTGCAAAGATTTAGACCAATTTATCAAGTATTTCCTTTCTGGATGTATATACGGCTATTGGATCATGAGAGAGAGTACAGCAGACCTCATGTCTGGCCTCCTTGGGGGGGGGGTGTGTCTCATATCTCAATGACTGCTGTCATGACCTTCTGTGAGCAGCACATCTTTGATCTCAGAAGGCAAGATATCTCAGAGAAGGTAGTAGCTCAAGTCCATGGATTCAGTCCCACCATGAGGACATACTACATTTGCTTAACATGAAGATGTGCTTTTTCTCCCTTAATTTTGGCTTCTAATTTACCAGCACAGCCATTTCCTCAGCCTGGCACCAGCTGATAATGTCTCTTTTGGAGTTCAGTGCATCTGCCCAGCCCAGTGCAGACAGACCCACACTCCTTCCCGTTGTGTTCGAAGGTGACAGCACATGGGGAAGGATTACCCCAGGGGCTGTCTGACTCCATTAGGCAGATTTGTGCTCTTTCTGTGGGCACAGACGCTTTGAATCAGAGCTGGCTGCGATCCAGCTGGCACAGAGCAGTGGGAGGAAAAGTCCTCACCACTTTTCCTAAGCCTTAATAGTGCTATTTGAGGACCTTCAGGAACTCCATTAAGGTGAGGTAAATTGAGATAATTATGCACATTAATCAAGCTTATTAATGTGGTGTTAATGAGCATATAGGGTCCTTCTTTTTACCTGACATTAGGCAGGCACAAAAGAGCTCACTGACTAAATAGCGGATGTGGGAGGGAGGGCATGAACACTCAGATGTCCTGAAAAGATCTACCTGCAAAAATTGTTTATTTGTTGGCAAGGATCTCCAAGTCTCTTCGGTCACATCTGATTCCTACCAACAAAATCGAGAGTTCCTGTTGTCAAAACAAAACTGCCTCTGTGGACAGAGAAGTCCATTGCCAATAGATGATCGCCCACGTGCCAATGTGCATGTTGCATGATTCATAGCACAACACCTGAACCTCTACAGCACTCTTGTTTCTGTGGCTAGGACAGGTCCAGACAGTCATACAGAGAACCATCCTGTACAGGCACCGCAGGATTGGGTGTCAGCCTCTTCTTCCTGGATGCCCACTGCCCTTAAAACTCTGAGTTCTGAAATTCTCCATTCCCTTGCTATGCCCCTTTCCAAGTACAGAAAGACAGCAGCCTATAAGAAATATTGTGGAGAATGTCACTGGGTGGACAATGTAAATTCATTCTCTGACCAGTTCTGGGCCTAATTGACTCTGTATTCCTTGTGGGATCCTGATCAGCTTTGGGTTCCCCTGCTCTGCATCCAACATTATTCCAACAAGTTTTTAGACAGCTCCATGAGTTCTCATACCACATGTCAGGGCTCATAACATTTGTTGTGACTTTCTCATCACAAAAATTGTGTCCAGAACAGATATTTGAACTCCCAAAGTCTTCAAATCAAGTCCTAGTTGTGTTAGAGGGTTGGAGGAGCACCATACAGCACTCAGAGAAGAGGCAGGGCCAATGGCTGTGTGGTGCCACCACAGCCAAACCCCTCTAGCAGTCCTACTCCTGACCAGTGTGGACTGTTACGCACTATTTGGGGCCAAGCTTTGGGATCAAGGATGAGACTAAGAAAGATTAGGATATATAAAACTCAAATATAGTTACTGACAACCTTTGAGTAGAGGCCTATGAAACTGAATGGAGCCTCTTCAGGGTCCAAAAGCTTTTCAGTATTTAGAAGAACCAGATAAAAAGCAAAACAATGAAGAAAGACACTTCAGTAAGGAAAACTTTTACAGGGTTTAATGCCTTTGTATTTGCCCTTATCTCTATTTTCTAAGGCAATGATTCATATGTGGTTAAGAAT
>VZRE01014447.1:0-95376 GCA_013396775.1 Cephalopterus ornatus | reverse complement strand
GGGGGAACAACATAAAAAGTACCCAAAAAGTTTCCAACAACCTTTCACAAGTAATTTTAATTTGAAAAAATCCTCTGCTTATAAACAATACATCTAAAGAAATTAATCTAGGTGTCATCTTCTTTTGGCAGCAGCCTAGGTCATCAGTTCCCAGAGTGCTAATATCCCCAAAAAATAGAGTTCATTGCTAGGATAAAAAGGAATACAAGGAAGTGGATACTTAAACATGAATACAAAGGGTGCAGGAAATATAAAATAGTCTTTCAGAGCAGCCTACAGGCTGGCTGATTTTCCTGAGAAATCTTGGAGAACAGGAGTTGTGGTGAACACATGGCAAAGTGCAGGGGACAGAGGTTTGTTTCTCAATCCTGTCCTCCCACGTGACTGGCAGGAAATCCATCTGGGCTGACAGTTTTGTGCTCTGGCTGAGAATCACCATATAGAAAGAAGGACTTTTTCTCCATTAACCGTGTAAGCTAGTATAGTATAAACTCCTGCATCATATGAATCAATCATTTCCTTTGCATTCAGGGTGTAAATGCCACTGAGAGCAATGGGAAAGAGCAAGTACTGGAGGATGAAAGAAGAGGATGATAGAGGAGGAAAGAGAGATGTTATTTTGCTTCTGCCTGTGAAGTCCCGGGGACATTCCTGTTGGAGCTGCCAGAAACTCTTGTTGCTCCACTGATTAATGTCCTTTTCTCCTCTGGGAAGTCTGGTTAGCATCATCTACAGTAAAATTCTGGATGCCTTGTCAGATATTTCTATGAAAACAAGGGGTTTTTTTCTGTCTTGCACTTCCCTTCTGCTCTGATAAACCTTTCCATGCCCCTCTAGGATTAACTCTGCTGGCTTAGTCCTGTGAATAGCCAGACAACATACAGTCTGTGGTGATCTCAACATTTTCTGTTTGTCACCCTCAGCAGTGATGGAGAATCAACATCACCCAGTTCGAGTACAAATATTTACACTGTTCTGGCTGTCAGACCCCAGATTACCAAATATTTCACTATTTCGTGCAGCATTTAGCATGCAAAGCTATCACCTCTTGATCTCCATCAGCTTATACAGCATCAGCACTTTAGGGAATTGGGAGCTCCATCACATCATCATTATGCCAATCTGCCACCAATCTAGTGGCTTTTTGAGCAGTGGTGTACTCCCTCTGGTTCAGGTTCATAACCACCATGAAAAGCCACACTAGCAGAAATTCTTCCTCTGCATCAAAGATGAGACTAGTTTCACTGGTAAGGTTACAAAGTAGGTGAGCGTTGGAAATGACAGAAGGCAAATTGTAGAATTAGGTTGTTTTCCTCCTCAGGTCTTTCTCTTTCAATGGACGGTGCTATCCAATGGACACTACCAACATTCCAAGAAGTGACATCTTTCCAGGTGTCTCAGAGACCCTGCACATCCTCTGACTCCTCTCTCCCAGCCCTTCAAGGTGCAGTTACCCACATAAGGGCTTCAGGAGGGCCCTAAGTCCTCCTGCAGTCATACTATCTCCACCTTGCCCACCCACACAGCCACATTTGACACAGAATTGACCACTGGATTAATGTCAGTAGTGGCAGACAGCCCAGCACATATCAGGAACCTCCCAAAGTTTGAGCCTAAAGGTTATAATCCCAGATTCATTACCTGCACTTAGCAAGTCCCTCGTACTGTGTAGTGCACAATTCCCTTGCTGATACCACTTTTGACTGTGTGCCTGTTAAGAGCTCTCCAACTGATTAATTACTTTGTAGATACACCCAGCATGGTGGCAAACCTGGGTGCTTATCAGGAACATGTGTTTGGGTCATTCTGTGTAACCTGAAATAGTTAGTTGAAATATTTCCTATTCTCCTCTCTGGGTTACCAAGAGGGGTACAGCTCTGATTTCACCCTTGAATGGCACAGAGAAGTCCTGCCAGCTAGTCTAGCATCTGCCTTCATTTCTGTCATTGTAGATTATATCATCTTCTTTGTTCAGGTACAGAAAGCTCACTGCTTTCGTTTCACACACCATTCTCCTGGAAAAGCCTCTGCTTGTCACCTACCTCACACCTGCCAGCATTTTGGAGGATCCTTTTCCTTCCTGGCGCTGACCTCATGCCACTTGTTTCATTGTGTGCCACTGTTTCCATCAAGGAACCTGCAGTGACTGCACATTGATGGTACATCTCAGCTTTGATACCCCAAATTGTATTGCATTTATCAGCACTTGTTGAAAACCTGTATCTCTTGGGTATTAGCAGAAACCAGCAAGCATGAAACACCAAAATCTGTGGATCAAATCTAACAAACTGTTATATTCATGGACTATGATTAGCACATGTGAATTATGGTTATGTGAATTCTATTCTTGCTAACAGTTAACATTTATATTGCTCAGGGACTTCGATCAGAATTGGAAAACAGGTTTGACCTGTACAAGGAAGGAGGTAGAATGTCCTCCCAGACACTTAGAGCACCCCAGCTGAAGTTGCCCCAGGGTTTCACTGTGCTATGGTTAACCATGTGAGTAACTCTGAGAGGGTCAGGGATCTGACCCATCCAGGTTTTTTTTCCAGTTAATCTCAGAAAGAGCCTGGCTTGTGCAAAATTCAGTGTAGAATCCACTTTAATAACTCACTTCATTGGCTGCCAGCTATGATGTGTGCAATTTTGTACTGAATTTCCTTTTTTCTTTCTCCTTTTTCCAGTTTTACGTATGACTTCTTGTAGTGGTGCATCCCTCTCTCCACACTATGATTGGAGAAATGCTCGTTAGGCCTCGGCCTTGACAAACAGCACCTGGGTTAAGCTCCTCTTGAGCTTATCAGAAACACTCTCCATTCCCCGCAACAAGTTGTGTCTAATGAGCACCTGTTTTTAATGAAAAGCCTTGGAAACTTATTTTTCTTGCCTGAATAACAACCCAAGTGGAATAATATTTTTGTTATTGAACCTTCAAAGAAAGTCACCGACCCAAATTGTGGCCAGGATGGAAAATTACTACCACTAAAGCCAGCTCCCTTATGACCCTATAAACAGCAGTCCAAAGAGAGACCCTTGGAGCTCTCCTGGACTGCAGCAGGCTGCAACCAGCAACCTCTCTCTGAGTGGGCACCTCTCAGAGCCAGCAAACTCTCAAGTTTGCTGTACATGAAGCAACATCGAACAATGACAACAGATCCTGGGGTGATACTCCCATTCCTCCAGGCTCAACGCTTTACCCATTAAGAAGATGCAAAGACAACCAATGTGAGAACTACACTGAATTTGAGGGGAATTTTTTGCAGGTACCTTGCAGATACTGCTTTGGTCTGTGTTCATTAAAGTGTGGATAAGCTATAGCAAATGGAATACGGATGGAATGTTGCTCTTCTAGATTCTCAAGATTTGCAGATTAGGTTAGGCCTGTAAGTGAGTTACTGTTGTGGCACAGTGAATTCTGTATGAATCCTTTGTTAAATTGTTTGACTTAAGCTATCAACTGAGTGCTGTTAAGTTTAAGTGTTGTTAAACCTTTAGGCATTAACTGCTGGCCAGGTCTCAGATAAGCAAGAGGGTCTGCTCTGAACCTTGTGACTCAACAGAAAGGTCTTCCTTATTCCTTTATATCCTTACCCTTTCCTACCCTTATCCTTTTCACCACCACCACCCTCCCCCCTTTCTTTTTTTCATCTGCTTTTGCCAATACCTTTGCTGGTGATTCTTTAAGTGACCTCAAAACACTCATTTGTGACACTTCTCCTTACTCTTCAGCTAGGTATGTACACAAAAGAGAGGAGTTCTGACACAGATGTGAAGAGACCAGCCATGACCATGCTGAGCAACACACACACACACAAATTTACATTTTGAGACTTTTCTGTATCCAGTTGGAAGAGAGAACTTTGCTTCTCTGTTAAGAGGATACAGAGGACTTTACTGTTTGAAATGTGAGTTGGCACACAGACCCAGAGACATGATTCCTGCGTTTTGTTTCACTTGGGTGGTCTGAAACCTTGGTTTACCAGGCTGATTCTCACCTTTCACAGGATATTCCTACAATGAGAAAGAGCAGGTCTGTGGCCTTTACCATCTGCAAGCATAGTTACAGCAGTTACACCCAAACTTTTATAGCATTTACAGCAATATGAGTTTTTCATCTCCGTGTTTCAGGGTGCTTAGACTATAATTTTATTTCCTGGAAGGATTCTGTCAAATAACTTGCAAAACTTTTCCCAGCGGCAGTGGAGGAAGTAATAAAATAGCAACAGTTAGCCTTAGAATAGGCCAGCAAACCATCAGTAGTGCAGCATCTGGTCTACAGACAATAATCAGCAAAGACATGGAAACAATCTGCATACAGACACCTTTTTATTTAGGTTATAGCTGAGTTTCTGCAGTTTGCCTCAATTCATACAATTATTTAATCATTCTTTAGATCTCTGAACCCTGGTAAAAGTTTCTTACATTTAATTTGTGGTTCTACCTTTTAAAACTCAATCAATAACACTTTGTTCAATGAGAAACTTTTCAATGCAGGCATAGCTGTAAGCATGGGAATAGTCTAATTGACTTCAAAGGAATTAAAAGGTGCTTAAGTACTTTGCTGAATTAATAACTAATTGCATTATAACTTCAGGAATAAACCTAGTTTAACTTGCAAGTCCAGTATAGTTTATTTAAACTTCCAATTACAGATGGAATGTTCAGATCTGTATGAATAAACACAGTGGCATACCTGAAATTGCAAATTAAAATTTGCATGAGGGAAAGAAAACTAGCTTTAGATATACAGGAAGAAGCTACTCTAATACAATTTCAAAAGCTCATCCACAAAATTGATGTTCCTGCCTTTATTCTTGCAAGCTGAAAGATTATAAGGACTGACAGTGTAAAATTGCAAAGATAGGAGAAATGAATGAACTACTGGAAAGGAATGAAGGGTCTATTCAAAAGACAGTTCCTCTTGCTTTTCTGCTGAAAAGGTTTCTGTTACTTCTCATACACAGAAAATGCTGTAACTTTTTTTCTTCTGCAATATTATATGCAGAAGAAACAACAAAAAAGTTTTGATGGCACTTGAACAGATTTCAAGAAGTCTTACAGTGTGCTATGAATAGAAATACATTTGTTAACTGAGGCAGAGGAACAAGACACTTTTTCTTTACCAAACCAAGATAAAATGTACCAAAATTGCTGGACTGGTGAGATTATATCCTCTCCTCCTTTCTTGCTTCAAGAACAATGGAAACTTTCTTCTAGTGTAAAAGCTTTTTTTGGCTGAAAACCTTTATAAAAGATTTTTATTTTTAAAATCCATTGAAAAAGGAAAATTTAATAGAAAACTTTAAGTTGTGAAGTTATAATAGGATCATGTTTTTAATTCAGACATGAATGCTTAAGGAATTGGCCTGGAATTCCCCTTTTAAATAAGTATTTACAGAACCACATCTTTTGTATGCAAAAGAAATTCCTGTCAGAATACACTAATAGACCTTGCATCCTCATTTTGAGAAAAAAGCATTTAAAACAAGGGAAGATAATTCCATTGATTTCAACTGGTGAATGATCACAGGGCAGTAAGGCTTGGGCTAATTCAATCATTTTGATGATCTTACATCCAAGAAGAATATGGTTTATAATAAACAGTAAAACTGAGTTTCCCACCACTCTGTTGACTAAAATCCCACACATTATTCATCACTATTGCAAACACACCACATCCTCCCTGTGCTGTTGCAGTCACCTGCTGTCTGAATACAGCTGTCAAAGTCATGTGTTATTATGATATATGGTGCAGTAAGCTGGAAGAAGATTTTCCACATAAATCAAAATAGCTAGAGATTTGCAAGTTAGCCTAATTTACATCACGGTCCTGACCTGCAAGAAATAAAATTATAAAAATGTCTTTTCACCTTATTCAGTTATTTCAAATGTTCCCATAAGCAACTGGCGAAAAATGCTCTTCCATTACTGAAGACAAAACATGTGAACTGCTGAGTATGAGTGGCAGGAGGCATCCAGAGAAGGGGCAAAAGTCTTTTACAGCATCACTTTGTTGTGATCAGAACCTATCTTAGTATCCTGTAAAGGGCAGATAAGAAAGGCCTATTGGGCATCTCCTGCCTCTGAGGAATCTCTTTGTGAAGTCTCTTTTCTTGTGTAGTAAGTACCTCACCTCTTGCAGTCAACCTTAGGTGTGTTTCTTTTCTGCAAAACAGGATCCCAGCATCTTTGCTCAGATGAAATAGGTCTCTGCCAGCTGAATAAAAGGAAGGGCCATTATCCATCTGCATTGATGGAGCTGACATTTTGTGTGCTGTAGTAACTTCTCTTTGCTTCTCAGGGCTAAGTGCATTACAGCATGAGAGTTAATAAGCAAGTGATGTAGTTATAGCACTTATGGGGCTCCCACTAACCCAGGATTCTCATGCAAGGACTTGAATCACCACTTTTTAAGTAAGGAAAATCCCCAAGCTGCTATGGATGGGGCACTGAGGCTCAGAGAGTGAATCAGCCTGGGTGTCTGCAGCACTGCCTTCAGCTCTCTGAATCACTCTGAATCACCCACGTTAGGTGGCACAGAGCATGTCTGGCTGGGGGACAGGTTCTTGCTTTAGCATGCCCCACCACGTGCCCTGCGTTCCTGCTATCCTGGCTGGACCTGGCTGGAGTGTTCTGTGTCTGCCCTGCTTCCCTTTTGGTACAACCAGGGCATGAATTTAAACAAACCCACAATGGAGCGATGGGGCTGGAAGGACACATCCCAGAATGACTAAACTGGGTTCCTGGGTGGGCAGCAGACAGGGATTGAAGTCTGAGCCGGCAACAAGTGCTTAAGATTCATTGCACTCCAGGAGCCCAGATATTGGCAGAGCACTCTGGCTCGTGTGCTCAGAGCAGAAGTCTCAGAAAGCAAAGACTAGCAGAGACAAGCCCTCTGAACCAGCACCTGTCCTGAGGGAATATCCTTTTTCCTTGACAAGAGAGCTTGTACATAATTCCTGTCAGATCCCAGAGGACCTGGGCAAATGACAAAAGAGCTAGATTAAATGTGAAACCCCAATTGTGATTTGAAAAAAGTGGCATGGGGATGACAGGCAGTGTACCCTGACTCCCTCTGTCTGAGGATATATTTGCAAGGTTTGTTAAGAGCTCTGGGTTTGAACACTACTCTGCTTGTCCTGAACTTCTACAGTCTCTTAAATCTTAGGCTACAATGCCCAGTCTAGGTCCATCCTGAACCCATAAAAATGACGTGTCACAAGGCTACATTTCAGGCTTGTTGCATGAACAGCACTGGTGATTTTTCTGTCATAAAACAAGCTGTTAAGACTTGATGCTGAGGTCTAAACTTGAAAGTTACAGGCTGCTTCAAGAAATGTATTGCGGACTTCACCCTCTCTTAAAAGCTGCAGAGAATACCAGGGGATCAGAGATCTTCAGTACACTACAAAATAGAAAGAGAGGCTCAGTAGTGAGACCAAAGGATAAATAACCTGTGCAACAGTACAACTTGTCCATCTGAGAGCCCACTGCCAAATTTTAATCTCTCCTTGGAAGAGTTAAATTAGTTTTCAAAAATTATTTTGCTTTTTGCTTTGATCCGCAACTGGCTTTTATCTGAAAAATAGGTTTGGGACTGGTTTTATTTTCTGAAGATGTCTTTCCGTGAGCCGACTATGTTATTTAGAGAGGAAGAAAAATGTTCTGCAAACATATTTTGGAAACAAAGCTGTACAATATGTTTTATCTATTTCTTTTTAAAAGAATAGAATGAAGGTGTGGATGGACCTTTAACCCCCTTCTGGACTGTGACACACTGATGAAGCAGTATGGGAAACCTATTCAATAGCATACCTATGGATAAATGAAAGAATTCAGTTTCTAAAGCTTCTTATTCTTAACACTAAATTCCTTTTCACAAGGCATACGTACATGCATCTCTAAAGTATTACACCAAAAAATCCTCTTAACATTTATAACAACTCTCATCTCTCCTCTTTCTGCAAGGACTAATCCATACCTACAGAAACAAGGGATCTTTTGTTCAGTTCCATTCTTAGCACACTTTTTGTTAAATTTTTCCTCTGTAGAATCATAACAGAATAAGGGCTAATATGGATGCAAGGAAACAAATACAAAGGCAGGCTTAACTTCAATATGTGAATTTTGACTCTAAGGAGGGTTGAATAAACATGAGAATATTATCCACCTGTAGTTAATACAGATCTTTCTGTGATAGTGCATTTGTGTCTCTGATTATCTGCTTTGGCTGGCCCTAGAACCACAATGACAAAATAAATTGAATCTGGAGTAATAGTGCAGTCTAAATTACATATATATTAGTAAATAGAATATTTCCAGGACCAACTTCTGGTACCAAGGTGAGCTGGCATAGATTGGCTCCAAATTGAAGTCTTGCTCATCATTCACCTTCAGAGCAAGGTGTCTGCAACAACAGTGATTCCTGGGACCAGTTTCCAGCCTTGCTAATCACCCACCTGCACCAGGATTTGTGCCAGTACCACATAACATGGGACAAAACCACCCCAGGGACAATCTTGAGAGAAAAAAAGGCAAAATGCAACATTTGAAGGTGTTCCTGGCCTGGTGTCATTTGTGTTTACTTAAATGCTTATGCTTGACAGCGCACCTGTGCCTGGGAAAGGTGCTGAGGACAAAGTCCTTGTTGTGCGTGCGTGACACAAATTTATTGTGCCAAATGGGGCAAATCATTCCCACTGCTGTTTTTTTCGATGCACTCTTTATTATCTCACAGGAATTGTGACTCTGGATACTGCTAGGGTTAAACATAGTCAGGTAAGCTTGAGGAAAGAGTGTGGGGACCACTGATATCCAGATTAAACTACTTTGAGCCAGTATCCCTATCAAGGATTTTTAGTGCATGTTTCCTGTTCATTTCAATGCCCTTCCAGACAAACAGGGATTTTCTATGGCTCATTTAACAGAATTTATAATTCACTGGTGAGCTGCACACAGTCCCATCTGTGCCAGCCCACAGAGCATAAGGGCTGGGATAGCCCCCGGCTACAGAGCCCAGCTCACAGTACAACCTCACTCATCTCACTCCCGAGCTCCTGGTTCACAAGCCTGTCTTGCCAGCTGACTCTGAGGTTTGTACACATGTGCCTGTTAAAACTAGAATAAACTGGCCATCTCCAGCTTATTGTAATGTTGCTTCATATGTTTGGCTTTTTCTTCTTATGACTGGTTTCTGTTTTAGATCCAGAATCTGCCTGGAGTCAGTGGTGGGTGCTGACAGAGCAGCTACTCTCTTCCCAAAAAGACCCATGTGCAGAAATTGGTGACTGTCTTTTTAATCAGCTCCAAAAACTTCATGGAATACTTCAGCTATCTCACTTCTGCCTGTCCTTTTCCTTCCTCTCTGAAATTCAGCTTTTCCTTCCTCTCTGAAATCCTGCCTGCTTGGGGATGACTTTTTTTGCATGCTACCTCGCACAGTGATGTCTTGAGCCCAATCATGTTTCTTGCTGCAACTGCAAGATAAATAATACTTATATTTTACTCTTTCAGGCTTTAGACTTTTGTTATTTGTGGCAGATTTTTTATACTCAACTGCGGCTTTAATATGTCAACATTTTAAAATTAATAAAACTTTGGAGATGGAATGACTTTGCGCATATCCTGTATGTCACAGTCACCCAGATCAAAGTAAATTCTTTTTATTAAAACTTAACCTTGACTTAAATATGTCTGGGATAAAGTTTGCCTCAGAAGTATGTATTCATTCCGTGCAGCAATAGCAGGGGAGAAAAGGTGCTGGCTATTTTCCCGGGTATGAAGCAAATGCCGTATGATGCCATAAGACCCTGCTCCCTTCCACATGGGCGCTGGTTATTCTTTCCTTTCAAGTCACTCCCTGGTGCCTTTGACCTTCTCTAGTATCTCCCTTCATGCATTAGAGACAATACTTACAAAGCCCTTAGCTTTTGGCCAAGATATCTAATAAGTTACAGATCTGGAGGAAAGGGGAGGGTAAAGTAGCACCATAGTGGGTGGCTGATTATATCCATGAGTTTATAGCCCTTGCAGTTTGGATGCCGTTCCCTTCAACCATTGTAGTAAAATGTGATTCATCACCTGGAGGCAGAGCGACAGTTCAGTCTGAGAAATTCTGAAAAGGCAGATTTGAAAAGCTTCATTAAATAAATGACAGGGATGTGGTGTGGGGAGGCTCCTAAGAAAACTTTGTAAGAGATTTTGGTTTCTAATATAAGTCTCTATCAAAGTAAATGAGCATGAACTTTGCACGGAAATGAGGCATTTTGTCCCATGAGATTTCATCAACCTGTCATTACAGTCAATGAAAGAACTTCCATTAATCAAAAAAGAGAAATATTTTCATCTAATCGCTGAAGGAACCTGAGGATCCATCATCTTTTTCACGTTTGGTTTAATTCATATGCTTTTCTTTTCATCAGTCTTTCCATTACCTGTATGTCTCATTAATGCAAAGGAAACTGTTTCCGTAAAAAGAGATGGCAAAAATTGAAGGTTTCCAGCATGCTGAAAATATTAAGTTTCAAAATTAAACTTCATTGCAATCCTCATAATTGTGTTTTCCTCATCCTCTGCATACCTAACTCAGGCTCTGAGGATCTACTTGTCAGAAATGCTCAGTATGTCCAGTTGTATTTTATTTCAATAGTAAGCTGTGCTCCAGGCACAGGAGGTGTATCACTGGTATGTTCAGAAAAGCAAGGCTGTAGTACTTCATAAGGGATGTTCAGAGTGAATGTATATACCAGATTTTAGTATCAGTCCTCTACAGAGGAAAGCAGGTGTTGAAAAAACAGATTACATCTTTAGTGATAAATGCCAAAGAAGAGCAAAAAGAATGTTGGCCAGATCATCACTAACCAAAAATGTCGGGGAAAGAACTTTTTGTCAATTTATTCAGTCCTTTATAATGTCACTGAAGGGGTTTACTACAAATTAAAAATAGCATGATAATTTGTAATTGAAGACATGTGTACAAATGAAGAAGGCGAATGAAAAGTGAACAGGAAAATGAAACCTGAACAGTCCTTAAATTCTGAGCATTTTAATTTGCAGTCATAATGTTCATTTAGTGTGCAATTTTGCATGTAAAAATTCTCAGGCATTAGACCAATGACATCAAATGTAGCTTTACATCTAGACCACAAGTCATTTGTCAGTCTCTTTTCCCCAAAAAACTTAAAAGGAAATGTGAGTCACGGGAAATTACATAAGAAAAGCTGTATAGGAAATACATCGCTAATAAAGCATTTCAGTTTCTCAGACATTAGCAAGTCACTTAGATCTTCATTGAACTGTGTGTATGTGTCATGAGCAATGTGCTGGCACTGCTCAGGAGATCGGCAGAAGGCAAAAGCTGTTATAGAATGAATTAAAACTTTTCAGACAGTGAAAGAGCAGACCAGTATCTCTAATGCTGCATCCAAAATCAAAGTACTATTTGTATGGTAGCTTGAATAATGTTGCCTCATTCCTGTAATCATAATAAAAAAGAAGAATGATTTGTGTCCAACCGGAGAGCTTTGCAAATGCACTCACTTTCCAAGGAAAAGTGGGGGAGCAGACATAAACCTCACAATCCATTGCTGAAGGTGCTTGGACTCCCTTAGAATCGGGCCCGGGGCGACAGCTCCCTTGAGAAAAAATGTATCACGTTTTGCTATCTAACAAAAATAATTTGATGACAGTGTCAGAGACAAGTCAGCTCTTGTCACTGTCACTGTTGCGTCTACCGGCTTTTCAGTGGGAATGTAGTAAAGTTTCGCTTTTTTTTTACCCCTTCTCTTCTGAGGCTATTCCAAACCTATTCCGTGCAATTATCCTGTGCTATTTTGAGTCAGAAATACTCTGCTCGGGAGTTGGGAGCATGTTTGGCACTTGTATAGATTTATGTCATGTATTCCTTTCAAGTAAAACCGCAGGAATGTAGGAGTGAAGATGATAGGAGACAAGAAGCTGACCAGGAGCTGTTATTAGACTGTAAGTTGCCATGCTGCTGTAGAAGAAACACAACACATCAACTCTTAGGGGATATCACCTTTCAACCTCCCACCCTCTCCTGAAGCACTTGTACTAGCGGACATGAACCTGTGGAGACGAGTGAAACAGCAAACACCCCCCTGCGCCTTGCCTGAGCTTTCCGACACGCTGCAGAGTGCTACTGGAAAAAAATAATTCACATTTCCTTCCTGCACTAGGTTTTAAACTGGAGTTGAAATATGAGATTTGAGGAGATGTAAAGGCACCTACTGTTGAAGGCTATGATGAAGACAGAGACCTGTTACTGGTGATCATCTTTTTTGGGCTCTCACACTCTTATCTTTGTGGTATGAGGAATTTGCAGCTGGAGCCCTAGCCAGTGTTTATGTTGGGTGACCAGCAGTTCAGAACTTCTTTGCACTGATGGAATGTAGGCCAGAAGGACCTCTGAAAGGCTGCAAGGAACAAATTCACTCAAGAAAAGCCAAACAACTTTTTTTAACTAACAGACATTAGAGTTTCCCAGAAAGCCACAAAACTTTCCTTTGGTGATGGATTAGAATGACCTCAAAACAAGAGATGCTTATGTCTTTGAGTCCTCCTTCCTATTCCAGCATGAATTTCTGGATGGAGTTCTAAACAAACCGAAGGACCTTAGCTTTGTCTCCAATCTTAGAGATTGTCTAAAGTTGGTCATATCTAAATATTTCCAGTGAGTTCAGTTTGCAGTCATACAGCACCATGGAGTAACCTCACAGGAGCATAGACATCCTCCTATGGATCAACTTAATTCCGTATCTACTGATATCCTGGCAAACAGTGAGGGGAGAAAAAAAAAAAAATGCCAGGGGAAAAAGAAAAGAGGGCAAGCATATATAAGTTCCCTCAAGCACTTTCCTAGTCATTGACTATTTCAGGGAGTTTAAGCTTAACGTGCTTTTTGTACTCAGAGTCTCCAAAGGATATTGCCCTGTTTCCCCTTAAATCCATCTAAGCTCTTTGCATCTACACAACCCTTTAACTGTTAGTAGCACAGATCTACTACTTACTGTCAACAAAGCCTACCTACTTCTTTTGAACAGCTCCTAATGTCATTTAACGGCTCCTAATTCTTTAAATGGAGACGTGTATGAACTTACCTCATCAATAAGAGTCATTTTCATCAGGTTCCCAGTTGTCATCATAAGCAGAAACTATTTATTAACACCCTAATATGACTGGTGTCCTAGTGTCTCAGTCTATGTTCTGAGCTGTTTTCCCCACTATGCTTCTTTTTCATACCTTACTTTAAAGCAGGAGAGGAACTGTGTTCTCCTGTGACTGAAATCATTTGCTTTACTCAGTAAAAATGTGGAGAACAGGGAGATTTTATCTCCCCCTCGTTTTTACTGTTCTGTTTACAATCAGCCTACTTTAGTTAGAAGGAGAAATCTGAAAGAGGCAGATTCTTACTGTGAAAGTGACTCCCAAGCAGTCTGGGTTGTGGTTAAACTGCCTCCCACACACTAACGAGCAGCAAATCAAACAAGCAAGCAAAACTTTCCCTAAAAATGTAGCATCTCAATGAACTAGCTATAATGCTGCCAGATACAGGGCTGTGGAGCTGGACCAAACAGGAGGTACCCTTAGCTGAGCTATGGAGAGTCTTTCTTCCTGGGAGGAAACTAGCAGACAAATGTGGGATTACCTGCCCTCTTCCATCACATTACAGTTTTTGTTCTAGTCTCAGTTTGTTAGAGAGTGACTCCACCCCTGCCACTTGCACTGTGATATCCCACTGAAAACCATTATCACACTGAACTGCTCTGCTTGAGCATAAGAAAACCAGAAAGCAGAAGGTCACTATGAGGGGAAACATGGAGAAACTTTATTTGCCTGCTCTGAAAGGGTCACTGGGGGTCGTAGCTGAAGAGAAGAGAGGGTTTTGTGCCTGCCTTCCTCCTCTTGAGTGACTCTTCAGCCAGGAAATACAGAGACAGCTCGGCAATTCATCCGCTGTCAATTAGCATGAGCAACTTGACAGGTTGGAGAGGTGTGTCTCCAAAACTGACAGCTTCTGAGAGTGCAAGGTGTTGAAGGAAATGAAAGAGGGTGGGAAGCAGGTGGAAGGCAGTCCTACGCTCTCCAAGCTGTGTGACATCACCTAGACTCTCCCAGCCCTGGGGCTGGCTGCAATTTCCATCACAGCTTGACTTTATTGCAGGAGAAATGGCAGCTTCCAGCTCACCTCAAAAGTGTGGGCATATGTTTCTTGTGGGAAGGTTTCCCTGCCCATGGCAGGGGAATTGCAACTAGAGGATCCCTAAGGTCCCTTCCAACTCAAAACCATTCTATAATTCTATATCCAGAAATATCCTCACAACTGTCAACCTGCAAAAGTTCCATCCAGACCCACAAGAAGGTCTGAGCACAATCTTTAATGGCTGCGTTTGTCCATGATGGTAACTGGTGAGTGATCTCCCTGTCTAAATCTTAACCCATGAGGTCTCTCATCCTATTTTCTCCCCCGTCCTATTGAGGTAGAGTCAGTAAGCATCTGAGTGGGAGTTTGGCCCTTCACCAAGGTTAACTGAGCACAAGTCTGTAGGTTTGAGTGAGCTTTTCTAAAGTGTTTAGAAACTGATAGCACCACAGAAGGTCCCCTCCATCTGAGGGCCTTGCACAGTTAAAAAATGTCAACATTATGCTACTGATGCCAGCAGAGCTACGTTCGATTGACGCCAATACGAATTGAAAACCATTCTCCAAGATTTTGTCTTGTGTGAGGCAGCACACAAATACGAAATGGAAATAAAATGACCAGATTGCTAACAGACTGAAACTGTGGTAGGAACAGCTTAGAATAGATGTACTGAGGAGTGTTTTCACTGTGAAGATAATTGGATGATGGGCCAGATCAGTGATTTCCAAAGAAGTGGCAAAGGAAAGGCTTGGAAAAAAGAATATTTGGGGGTATAATTGCTGAGAAATAAACATGAAGAATCTAGTTTTCTCTAGGTAGGTCTTTCCTTCTTACCCATCCATGTTTTATGGTCAAATATCTCCAACACAGGCCTCCTGCAATGCCAGAATTTTTTCTGTTGCCCTTTTTGACACAGTTAGCTGTATTTTTTTCAGTTAGGAAAAGCTGCTGACAGAGAAAAATACTGATTAATGGAACCAGTTTTATTTTACAGAAACATGGCACAATTTTGCTAAATTCTCACCAGCAGTCCTGCCCCTCCCTGTCTTACCCAAGTTGTCTCTGAGTCACACAGGTTTTTCTTCACGTATCTGATAATTTCCTTCTGGCTTCTTCTCTGCAGTTGTATCATCTTTTGGCTTCTCAGAGACCTCAAAACCTTACTGAAAAATAGAGCATTGATCCTCACTGTTCATGCATGTTTTACAAGTGTCTTTGTTTGGGCCAATGCTTTATGCCTGTGCTTGAAGTAAAACTGCTATCACTGCTGCTAACTAGCTCCATAAAAAAGCCTTATGAAATCTTAAAATCCTTGAAAGAAGAGCAGTGTTTATACTTAATCTGTAGTATTATTCTTTCTTGTCTTCTTTTTCTTTTTTTTTTTACATAGTCTTATGTAAAAGTCTTAAATTAGTCTTTACATTATGTATCAGAATATAATTAACTTACCATTCCTCTTAGCACTTAAAATAGAGCTATTACAAGTGGCTGGCCTAGGTCCAAGGGCTTCAGTGATATTGTCTGTCTACCCAGGAGCATCTTGAAAGTTTGATTGCAATGAGTGATTTCACAGATATGGTTCTTACCTTGTTAATGGTTGTCTTGTTCAGCATTCACATAGATCTCAGGAGCCTGCCCGCGGTCCACATGACTTGTACCTGGCTGCTAACTGCTATACTCAGGAGAGATAGGTTTGCTTACCCACAAAACCAAAAAAAACCCAAAAACAAACAAACAAACAAACAAAAAATTTAAAAATCCACAGTAACATAAGAAGAAATATTGAACTCACTCAAAATCAGTACATTATTAATTGTATAAGTTCAGGAATATACTGTGGTTCCTGTGGATACTAAGCTGACCTAGATTCAAAATGAAAATTAGACAAAGGTTATCAGACACAAGGACATGCTTCCAGAAGTCCTGGCCCTGGAGGTTACTAAAATACTGGAGATTAGCTCTTATATTTGTTGTACTCTTTACTCTGCACTTCCCACCATTTCCATGACAGACTATTAGGAGAGATGACCCTCTTTTTGGATGTGGTGTGGTGACAATTTAGGTACCACGAACTAACGTGTCTGATTCTATAACTACATCAGTCCATTAAAGAGTGACACAACAAAGCTCAGGAATTATCATGTGGTCATCTGTTTGATGGAAGGTTAGCGGGGAAGGAACAGACGGGAAAGAAAGACTGGAGTGAGATTACCCTTGGAGTGAGATTAGCCATGGAGCCATCACAGGAATTAAATGGTTAAGGATTCTGGCACTGGAGAGTGTCTGTAATCCAAATCTCTCCCAGGTTTTCAGTTTGCAAATGGCAGAACTGTAGCTGTGAAACTATGTCTATATTTGCCAGGAGATATTTCCCAGACCCCTTTTGTCAATGGCAAGAAAAAAATTGGTTTCTGTTCAGTTGCAGCCAACACTACTACCTTGGAAATAAATGAAACTTTTTATATCCTTCTCCATTCCGGCTGTATGGACATTGTTTTTGTTGGCACTTCCAGCACATACGACTGAGGTGTTGTAAGGACGCCCTGCCAGTACATCCTGAGAGGTGTCCCTGGATGAATTTAGCTTTGTGCCTGACATCAGGGATCTCCAAATGAGAGCCTCTGATTAATTCCCTAATGTTCTCATGCATCAGAGGATTTTCTCTCAATGTCTTTCGGATGTCTTTGCAGAGTCATAGATTCATACTAGTAGTTCACCTACTAACTTTCCTATGAAATTTTAACTCCTTAAAACTTCACTTTAACCTCTGAGCCCATCATTCCTCAGGGGAGCAGGGTTTCATCTTTGCTGTGATTTACCTGTAAGCTTTCTGTGCGATTTACAGTCTCAGGTAAGTCACATTTGACATGAGGAATCTGCAGTACCCAGTGTTGGTCTGGGGCTCTCCTGATATCCTCAGGAACTTTGCTAATACTGTCCACTATTTTTCCACACATCAAACATTTATCCAGAAAATTTCAGAACCTGCTTTAGAGTCAAGAATATATGTTCCTGTGAAACACCTTAAGTGCATAGCACACTCCAACTCACAATGTCTCCCCAAAGGCCTACATAGTGTTCTCAGTTGTATGCTCTGTTTTTCTTAGGGACCTGCCAGACCTTTGCTGATGCATCAAGTGTAGAAAAATATTTGACTTCAACCTTGTCTCCAGGAATTTTGCCCCAGGTAGAGAGGAGAAAGTGACTCTGTGTTATAAGCATATATATTTCTTCGGGGTCTGTACTGATGGGATGTTTTGCACTTGTTCTTTTGGAGAGGCTTTCAAATGGCCAGTGAGTTCACCAACTTTGCAAATTTTACTTTTTCAACTGCTGTTGAACTGCTGTTTCAACTCTGTCAGCCTCTGCCTTAGGACAAGAACTGTGATAATGAGTTTAGCAGGTGGGGTCGCTGAGGTCTTTCAGTTGAGCTCCATACTCTGTCAACAGTTTGCTTATCCCAAGGATGCTCTTCAGTGCATCCCTTGCTCCCTTGACCTTCCAGAGGATGAAACCAAGGACTTTGTATATTTATTGCCTACATGATTTCTGTACAAACTCCCTAAATGGGAAATGAGTTTACTATTGTATAACCTAAGCTTAATCTATTTACTCGCTAGAACTTTTGCTTGTCCTGTTAGTCCTGCTGGCATTACTGTTACTTGACCTCACTTTAGGCTGAGCATTCCACTTAGAATTAATAGCTATCCCTTACCTTCTGACGTGAAACGCCTCACTCCCCACACTCCTTCTGTAAAGCCTCATAATGGATTATGTCCAAGTTAAATAAAAACTATCAAAATCAACAATCTGCTCCAATAATCTACTCTGAGAAACAAGTCTAATCTTGTAAACTCCGAGGGAAATCACAAAATGTTCACGCATATGAGGACAGAGAAGGTAATCCCAGTATATTTCTGGATTCTTTCTCTTTATCAAAGCAAGAACTAACTAAACAGATTATGTTCATGTCAATTATGTGTCAACATTTGATGTCATGTTGAATGGATGATGAGACCATAGGAGAAGCACCTAGGGAGAAGTGAACCTCTCCTCAGAAAAACAGTACCAACAGTAAGAAAACTGGAACTGGATATGACAAAGGAAACAAAAAAAAAGCTGTCATGACTGTGCTCCTTTACAGAGACTCCGTTGGTATCCAATGTGCCATAAATCCTCCTGCAACAATAATACAAAGAGGCAGATTTGAAGGGAAAAGCAGATGACAAGTAGAGCTAAGAGGGATCAAAGGTAACATCTAAGTGGTAAGAAAAGCTGAGATGTTGTATAGAGACCATTTTAAGGCTTCAAGCAATTGAGTCAGATTTGAAGTGGAAAACCTAAGCCTGAAACACATGTAGATTGTTTTCAAATGTCATGCAGAAGTGGGAAAGTGAACAGGCAAGTTTAGGGTGTTGACCAGAGCTAAAAGAGCTTAGGCTGGAGGAAAACAGTAGTTTTGTTGGACAATTCCTGTGAAAGCCTCTCACTACCCAACTTAAGAACAGTGTCCATTCATTTGGGCTAATCAGAGGGTATCCAGTGAATCCTGGGAACAGCATATCCTTTATGCCAGCAGATGGACCTCCTACCAAAGTTGAACTCATATGACACTGGACAAAGAAATGTAAAATGCAGAATAACAAGATAAAAAAAAATCTATTTAAATATTACACTTAGATATTGCACTTCTATTTAAATATGTGTTCCTTGAGGGAAGGGCCAAAACATCCTGGAAGGAGTTTGTTATGCATGCCTTTCCTAGCTTGTTTTGTTCCGATCCCTAAAGCAAAATTATTGTTGTTTCAAGTGTCTGGGCTGCCTATTTCTACCTGCAAGTTTTGGAGAGATGCTTGTCTGACTGTTTATTTTTTCTCTTTTTCCCTCAAAGAAACCCAACAGTTTTGCAGTCAAGAGCACCTGACACCTGGGTCACGCTCAGATCATGTCCCATTTGACTGGACTATACTGCTCAGGCAGACAAAATGACTACCTGCTCACATTTTCTCCAGTTGTTCTCTACATTTTCGGAGAGTTTTGTGTTTCAGGAGGCATTTGGTTACCCGATTCTTTCCTCTGTAAATATTTTCTTATATGTACCAACCATGTGTTCTATTTTAAATCACTCAGAGCTAAAAAGGGCTGCTGTTACTGAGGTCTCCTTCATGCCTTGTCTAACTGATCAGCTGTCTTGGTGCAGAACTGACCTCAGCTAATTCGTTCCAGAGTACCTATGATGTCAAGTAGAAAGATTAATGTATTTTAGCCTGGAGAACCTTCCTAACAAATACTTCTTGGAGGCCTATGCTATGACACTGTCCAGCTTTTCAGGTGGTACCTAATTTCTTCCACAGTTAGGCCAAGTGGAAGGCAGTTTTGAACACATCAGGAAGTTCCAGTTGTACCTGCATCTGTCTTCTTACAGAACCTCCTGCTTGTTTTTCTTCCTATGCCTGCATGGATTTCTTCAAAGGAAATGAAGTCAGTTAATGTGTTTGGGTGTTTACTTGGTGTGTTTTCAATCATGACGAAATTTATACAAGCACACAGAAGAGCTGAAGGTTGAAGTGCATAAAGAAAATTCACTGCTAAGTTTCTGTGGTAACTAAACTGGGTAAGCTGCACCCATCCCATTCCATCATCTTTCCCCTCTGTATTATTTCAGAAAACCAAGTAATGTCACTGCTGTGAAAAGGCTTTGGGATTGGAAGTGGAAAAGACAGCAGTCATTGAGAATTCGTTTATTCTGGTATGTGAAACACCCTGAAAGGCACTGCCCAATAGTTACTCACCACCTTTTTATCTGTGGTTAATGCCTGTATGAGACAGGGATCAAGTTTCCCACAGAACTGTCTTCCTCTAATTAATGAAAAGTGATGGCTCTTAATGCCATTCATCTTAATGGGCTGAACACCTCCATTACAAGGATGAACAAAACCACAGCAGCCCAAAGCTGAGCCCAAGCTGGGAATTTTTGAGTTGTATCTGGTCCTCTATGGCTAGAAGAGAATGGGGACAATGTCACTTCCCAAAGAAGAGAAAGTTATGAGAACCATATGAAAATGCCTTTAGGACACAGCTTTGCAGTCTGACTGTGGGAAAACTTACTTTATAGACAGACAGAGGGTAGTGCTTGTGCCAAAGGGTTCAGAGTTGGTGAGTTCACTTACTAACAGTGGAATGGGGTGTCAAGGCATCCATTGATTGCCTTGTAACAAGACAATTGAATAAAAGTATCCAAAGAGAAGGACATTGTAAGAAAGGTTGTCTGTTTGAAAAAATATTAGCACAGAGGTAGAGAGTATTGAACTACACAACTCCTTAGCTAAGCTACTTGGAACAGGTTGGTTTGGGTTCCAAAGGCCAAGTATGAAACAATTGCTAAATAGCAAGCACTTGGTAAGGGTGTCTCATATTCCTTCTGCCAATGGCAGATAGGTGGCTGAAACTAGTAAATCCAAAGTGTGAGTACCACGAGCCTCTACAAGCAGGAGTGATTTATAGGCAGCTCTGCGGTGATGGCCGCAAGGGTATTCAAGGGCCTGAAAGAGTGCTTGTTAAATTCTAGATATACTGCCTCATTTTAAAGCTGAGTTGAAGAACTTGTGTTTCTGGCCAGCCCTAATGTGACTTTTGTTCCTCACCAGTCCTGTACTGATTCTTATCTCTTCTCCCTATCCAAACTTCCTCTCCTTGCTCTTTTCTCCTGATCAGTCTTTCCATCCATACTTCAAGTGGCAAAGTGGGATAAACCCTCCACAAGAACCAACGAGCCTCTGTGCAATGGCCTCTGGTGTTTGAGCCCGAGTCTTTGTCTCTGAAGGTGAGGAGGTCGACCAAGCCTCTTGTTCAAATGCCACTATGCTGGCTGGGAGTAGAAATGCCTCTGGAATGTTCATAACTGCAAATCTCTCCTGTTAAAGGTGTTCTGCACATGAGCAGTGAGAGAGATAGGCAGAGATGGAACAAAGTTAACAAGATCTTTAACTTCTCAGTGATTCCAGTATGCAATTAGGAGCTCAGAGAGGTCCCATAGCTAGGCTACTGTACCAGGGCTCAACCCTCACTAGTCACCATGTCCCACAGTCTCCTTCACACTCACACAACAAATATCCACAGATCTGTCTCAGTCCTCGTGCTTCTGATGGAGAGAAGTGTCTCCAGTGCCATGTGGAATAGAAATCTTTTTTTTTTTAATTTGGTGAAATAATAAAATACATAACGTGATTCCAGTTTTCACACTCTTGAAGGCAGCACATTGGACTGGTTGAGGTATGTCTGAAAATTTCAGCTATGCTTACACTATCAAACTAAGCAGGTCACACAATTTAAAGTCTGTTTGGACTGTGTAATTGCAAGGTTGCTCCTTGGCAGAGCTTCTACCCCTCTTTTAGGCAAGATCTGGAAACAGCTTGTGGGACAACAGGAGCTGGGACGGTTTCCAGAAAGCAGGTTGAATGCAGCCACTCTTTTTTGTGAAGTAACATGCTCCAGCTGTTTTGACAGGAGATTTATCATGTCTCTTGCTTCAACGTCTTTTGCACTATTTACTACAAAAATGAAATCTTGGGGTGCACCGGGAACCTGGAGAGAAGCCTGAACTTCTAAGATGTGTTTTGATTTTGTTCTCAGTGCTGCTGCTCATAAGAAAAAGAACCCTGGAGAAGAGATATAGAGGCCTTAAAAATCATCTAGTTCCAACTCTCCTGCCATGGACGGGGACACCTTCTACTAGACCAAGTTGTTCAGAGCTCCATCCAAAGTTCAGTTTCAGAACGCTGTTACAAGAAGGTCATCATTATTAATGTCCTTTTAGGGAGATCTCTATTTATTTGGGATGACCTCTTCCTTCAGTGTGTTATTTGTTACTGGATGCCTTTTTTTAAACCAAAGTGAGAATTAAGCTTTTTCAGTATCTATGCAAATGTTCTGAGCAAAGTGCTTGAATGTGAAAGCATTATGTCAATGAACGAGATGTGAAAACAACTGCTTAATTAAGTACAGAAATCCTCTTACACCTGCATGACATTATTTCTTTATTGGAGTAAAGGAGGTACATAAGGGAGAAGAAGGTAGTAGAAAGAAAATTATAAACAATGAACAAATTTTTTTTCCTTCAACTTGAAAGAAGAGGAAGTGTTCTTAAAAACTGAGTCACCTTTGAGAAAAAGGGTGGGAATGTAATACATAAGGGAAAGAAAACAAGGTTAGTGAATTCTAAAATGCTTTTGAGAGCCAGTGGTACTGCCTGACATAATTTCTTTCCTGAAACCCACAGTGGTTTAGTTCCTTCCACTGTGGATGGAAAAAGCCCCAAACTCTTAGAGCTCCACATTGTTGGCACTGATGGTATGTCTTACTAAACAATTTTGTCAAAACTGTGTCTTGATCACACCCTCTCTTTTTCTGCTGTATTGCTCTTGCTACTCTATTTCAAAGACTATTGGAATCTACTATTGCAGGAGTTTTCAGTGAATATAAAGAGTTAGCACCTAATTTTATCCTCTCAAAGACAATGTCACCTTTCCCATTACTAGGACAGAAGATATAAATACCTGCTGAACAAGCTGCCTGACATTTTAGTGCTCCAAAATCTGCTTTGTTCATTGCCACGTTTATCTGAGGTGATGCAAGAAGCACGTCATCATAAAATTGTTTTTATTAGCAATACAGAAACATTGATCCAAGTCAGTGTCTAGATTTCAGAGTCTTTAGTATCTTGAAAAGTAAATTTCTGAGATGTTCCAAAATGAACAGGTTAGTTCAACTCCACATCCCTCCGCTGGGGTAATTAGATTCTGATAATTGCAGCAAGAGTTGTGTTCCATATACTGCCTCTACAATATTCTTAAGTGTAATTTTATTATTCCTTATTTAAAACCCCCCACTATTCTGTAAAAGAGCACTCTTGTTAGACTACAAGATCACTGAAACTGCAATGAGCAAAGTCCATTCAGTCATAGCGTTCAGATACAGATCTAGCAAACAGCTCTGACAGGTATGTACAGAAGGTATTGGCAGCCACTCCCAATGTTTTTTGCAGTCACAGCAGTAGGAAGAACCATTATCTTCCTCCTACAGATCAGGCAGAGAGGATTTTGATGTTTTACAAAAAGACAGTCGTGGGAGGAGCAAGAAGAAGTATTGAGCCTAATTTTACTGTGGTAAACAAAAGGTTAGCAGAATATCAAGAAAGGCAATCTTCTCAGATCTTCCCCACAGCACTTCATCTTTCACTGTGCTGGTGAATATCTTTCCTTTTCTTGAGTACGTGGAATAAAGATGTCAAGTAACAAGTCAAGTAACAAATTTACAAGTTTCTACTTTGTTGTTCCAGATCCATAACTCTGTAGCTTGAAAGTGACAAGATCAGCATCTTTTTTCCACTCTTCTTTTGTGCTCATTTAAGCAATTTTTTAAAAATACCATCTTAAAATATCGGTTAAAAATTTTATTTACACTTACCTGTTTGATTAATCCTCCTAAATGCAATAATGTCTTATCTAAATAGAATACAATTCTGCCTTCCACCCATTTACTGAGTTTACTGTCTCAGGTCTTCCTAAATTAATTCTGCTTTTCTGGGTAGAGGCTTTTGCCAACCATCTTTGAAATCATTAATAAATGTTACCCAATATATTCAGGGGGATTTTCCACCCAAACCCATTAGCTTGTCTACTGTGACACGTTTTTGAATATGAAAATGAGGGCAAGATGGGAGATGATCAGTCAATGCCTTGAAAACAGACATTGCAACATGCTGAAAGCACCAGTGCTGATTTTTCATCAATTTACGGACCAAAGGTGAAGACAGAGAGACATCTGGCAAAAATAGTAACAACGTTTTTCCTTGTAGCCACGTATCCACCTTCCTGAACGCAACTTCACACACCATCCCCGACCAAAACACGGAAGGAAGGCAAAGCTCTCCTCTGGGGAGGAGTGAGAATGATGGTCAGAGACCAAGGGCTGTCTTGGAAAAATGCCTCCAGGTTTTCATTCTGAATCATCTTCTCCTGCTTGTAGTGATCTGTGTTTGTTAGTGCAGTTCACCTTGAACATCCAGTGGTGATTCAGGCGTTTTAAAACTGGAGTTTTTCCTGCAGTGCAGCAGCATAGCTTTCTGCTGGGTTCAGAAGTGGCAGGACAGTCTGCAGATGAGATCTTATTTCAAGACCTCCTACTGGACGAAAAAGAGAACATTGTGATTTCTTTTTTCCTGGAGCAGTTTCTTGCTTTTTCTATGTTTATACAGTAAGTTTGAAATACATAGGAAACCTTGGGTAGATAGGCATGGAACATACAGGCTACAAAAGATCATTTCATTACTGATACAACAGGGTGTAAAGGTGTGTTAATACACCATTATTTTTACTCTTGATTTAATTCTATAATGCTAATAATGCAATTATTTTCAATTATATGTATTTAGACCTCTGATCAAAACATGGTATCATCTTCTGCTCCCTTCATACAAGCAGTTCTAGCAGTAACTTAGATGAAACAAAACATGAAAAGTTTTCTTTCCATCTTCTTTTTGGATTTGCGTTGTCACTTATGCCAGGAGGTGGTGCCACAGAGCAGGGAACAGTTTGGGTATGGTCTGGCGTGCACACCTGGCATGATTAAGGGGTTAGGACATGGCTTTGCCTTCTTCCCAAGTCTATTCAAGGATCCTAGCTGAAGCCTGACACCATTCAAATATCCCAGAAGAGAAATCAAGTGTTTATTTGCCCTTCTATTTGTGTTCCCTCCACACTACTGTTTCCTTTTTAGTCAGACATTTTATCAGAGAATTCACGGCTTTCTTATTGACCATGAAATCCCCTCCATCCCTCCATCTTAAACAGACTTGAGAGATCTGTGACAAGATCCATCCTTTTTTTCCATCCTTTGCTACTTCCCTCGTTACAGCTCTTGCTTTCTTCAGAAATAGATAGAAAAGGTTCAAGTAATCCAAAACATGACCACTGCTTTACAACTCCTTAACAGTTTCTGTTGCATCTTTCCTGATTTGCCTGGTTAAAGACTGCTTCCAGAAGAAGTGTGGGTCTGCACAGAGCAGAATGAAAGCTGCAAGTCAAAATCTAAGAGCTATTTCACGTTTTGAGTCCTTTTTAACCTCATGCTTGCAGTAAAATATGGATATTTATTATTTCTACAGAGAACTTGCAACTGCCTGCAGCCATGTAGAGAGAGTGACTCCCCAGTACACCTGCAAAAAATTCATTCCTGAAATATATGCTCCTCCTTGTAAGTCACACAAGAACACACAAACCAATATTTTGAGCAATTTTAGCTTGAGTGTGTTTTACAAGAACAACTGCAACTAAGGCAAATAGAAAATTTATATGTTCCTGAAACTACAGATGTCGCTTTAACCACAACCCTTTTTAATGTTTTGAAGTCATATACTTTCAAATGAGTTGATTTTCAAATCAGGTTCACCCACTTCCTGTTCTCAGTATCTTGATTATGAACTTCAGGTAGCCTTGTTGCTATCTTCATTCTGTTGCGTGACAACCAGCTCTGTTTTCTTTCTGGATATGTGTTTTTCCTGTCCTACTCTTCCTGTGTCAGGCTCGCTCATGCTCTTTCTAGACCTTCCTAACATCTAGACTTAGTGTTGCACTCCACAACATGCTTTCTGTTCACTGTCGCTCTTAAGTTTTGTTTCATTCTGCCTTGAGTCCATAGTTCACACACTCAGCCAGCCTAACTTCTGCATTTTCCCATCAAGTTGTGAGGTCTTTGCTGCTGGACTCAGGTGTGCTCAGCTCTGCAGCATGACCCTCTCACACACTTGTTTTCTATAAAGTATCTTAAAACTGAGCCTCACTCATATAAAACATTTCTGGCTAGTCAGAGAAGTGCCTTTACTCCTTGGGATGAGATATGTTTCCATCTTGTTACTCCTGAAGTACCCCTATTCCCTTGGCAGTAGGGCACAACCTCCTTTTTTCTGGAGAGGAGGGCAGCTATGAAGTGATTTTTCTGCCTGTAGCACTCTGTCTTCACTGGATTGCCTAGAGAGTTCCAGAGTTGTATCTGTGGCAGTGTAACTTGTCTGGAGAAAGTTCCTGGGGTGAAGACCAGCAGGCACAGAGCAATGCCATGCCTATGCCATGGAACACTCCTAGTCTTGAAACAGGGTGACCACACCCAAATTGCCTACTGGAGTTAGTCATGGCTAGTACTAACTTTCAAACTCTGCATGGAAGTTATTCAGTAGAGTACCAGGTTGCTTGGCCAAAACCAAGCCAGACATCAGTCTGACATAGACAAGTATGTCCTGATGTTCAAGAACATTCCCTGATCCTGTCGAATTAATGAGCCGGAAATGTCCAGGAGGACCTTGCTGTTTCAAAACCTCTTACCTTTATCACTTCTTAAAGTGTTTACGGAGTTTTTAAAGGATTTCTTGCATTTCCTGGACTTTACTTCTCTGAATAATACAAAAGATGTCAGTTATAATCTTTGTTTGGGAGGTCCAGGAAATACAACTGTTGGTCTGATCACATAGCAGAACAGGGCCTTACCCTCCCTGTCATACATATCCAATAGTTACCTGTCCCTTTGGGCATTTAGGAGTGAAACACTGTCATCCAGCAGAGCATGCTGATGACACTGGGTGTGTTCTTAGAGCCTGGTAAAATTTACTAGTTGTATGAACACTGCTGTCTACAGCAGCTTTCAGACAACTCAGATTTGCTGACCTGATGGTTACTTACGCTGCAGTGCTACCTTGCCTTTGTGGTCCTAACAGCTGCTCTTCTGTTAACACCAGCGGGTCAAATGGATCCAGCCATTTCACAGGCTCAGAATGCACTATTTCTAGCTTAAATTTGTCCTGTAGATGCACACTGCTTTGAAAAATGTGTTTATAGACAGAGATCATTCTAGCACAGAGGATATTTCTGGTCATGCTACCTAGTGTCCCACAGTAGTTCTGCACATCAATAAATGACAAGCTGCAACATGTTCTGGTTTTTTGTTTTGTTTTTGGTTTTTAGCTGTGATCCTCAGGTCTTGTCTGGGTGTTTCTAATAGAATTTTTCTCTTTATCACTACTGATTCATAGTCTGTCTGGGATCAGGATGGTTTGGGTGCTTGTGTACCAAGAGAAGGGCTGGCATCCTTCAGCAGTGTCTGTGTACCGAGACCACTAGAAATAATCACACAACTGATTTTTTCTGTCTCTCTAGAATAACATCTCTATGTCTTCAACTAGTCTATAGGATTCTCTGGTTTTTCTGCCTGGAGTACTTGGGTGCTGGGATATAAGAGATGTTTACAGGATGCCGCATTTTTCTGTCTCTGAACAGATCAGACTGGGTGTCAAAAATAGTTAAACTATGTTAGTGCAGCACTAGCTATCTACTGAGGGTAGACAGTGCTGCTGAGACCTATACTGCACCCAAAGTTCCCACAGCCTCCATGGCCCTGCATGGCTGCCTGGAATCTCTTTCTGCCTCTCGTGGTGCCATCGTTAATGTACTCACTGGATCATCCTCAGTCAATTTGCTTGTCATGTGTGTCCCATTGCTTTAGTTCAGTACTTGTATTCTTATTCTGCACAATAGCTCTGCTTGTGTTGATGTCTTCCATACAGATGCCTATTGTACTTACTATTTCCTGCTATTTTTCTAGGGTTTGGTTCTGTTCAAACACATATCTACTTCAGTATTTTTGCTCTTTAACACAAACCATCTATTCCTTTTGCTAGTTGTTTCATTTTGCGCTTTTTTTACCAAATAAAGTAGTAAGTCCCAATAGCTTTGCTTCCATCTGCATCCACAGTATTTATCATGCCAGAAGCTTGGAAAATATTCCTACATGACTTACTTCTTGACATTTATTTTTCTTTGGTAGATACAATAAAGCTTTAGCTCTATTTTTTGTCCCTTTATTAGCCATGATCACTCCTGTAGACTTTCCATCCTTATTAGATACTTGTGAGTTTTTTTCTGGAAACTGATGAATCCTGGTGATCAGGATCCTTTCACAGTATCTGTTTGCTGTACTTTTAAGTGGTGCTTTGCTACCCAGTTAAGTGTAGCTGCCTTATGATAT
This sequence comes from Cephalopterus ornatus, assembly GCA_013396775.1. Taxonomy (NCBI): domain Eukaryota; kingdom Metazoa; phylum Chordata; class Aves; order Passeriformes; family Cotingidae; genus Cephalopterus; species Cephalopterus ornatus. The sequence continues at coordinate 67,139 of VZRE01014447.1, read as the reverse complement.
TCAACCACCCTTCACATCACAGATCTTCATCAGTAGAAGAAAATGCCTTCTTCAATCTGCCCCTGGCTGTGCATGATGTGGTGAAAGGCATTCATAGTATCTGGTATCTTATTCCTTAAGGAAAGGACAAGGAACTCAATATCTAGATGCTTCAATCACTGCATAAAGGAATTAATAAGAGAAAGGTGTAAACCCCCTGACACATGGTAGAAGACGTGTGGTGTTGTTTGGTTGAGTCCCATTCTCTACAACAGGATTGTTCAACACACACACATATACTTCTATGTGCATCAGACCTCTGATTCTGGATGGTTGTAAACGGTTGATTCCACCAAATTCTTCTCTCCAATGCCCTGAATATCCATTACTTCTCCTTGCCCTTATAAAAGCTACTTGGGAACCAACTGTTTCTGAAAATCAGGGTTTTTTTGGTACCTGTCAGTGGATTTTATGAGCTTGGTCCTTAGTACCATTTCTTCTGCTCAGTGATGTATGCAGAAGTCCTGTGGGGCAGCTGGGCTGTCAGGTTCCATTTCTGCTGTGGCAGTTTATAATTGAGTGCATTTTCATGCAGATCATTTTTCTTTGGGCTCAGTGTGTTTCAGGCATACTCACTCCTCAGAAAGCAAACGCTCCCAAACCCATGTACCGATTAGAGTGACTGGTCATCTGGCACTTCATGGAGTTCATAAAGATACAGGACGACTGCATCTGAATTCTCCACTTATTCAAATTGGACATGCAGGGTTTTCATCCATGAAATTTGTTAAACTCAGAAATGCAAAATGCAGTAAATGCAGTCACTGGATGTCAGCACTTTGAAAACCACATTTTGTGGTTCAGTGTGCAAAACACACATGGATAGAGAAAGAGGGCACTTTTAACTTGGGCTTCGTGTTTCCTTGAGAAGTGCAGGGCCCAGTGAGAATTGACTGGTCAGGCCATGGCTGCAGCCCAGGTGGAAACAGTAAGTGGGTAGAAGTGTGTGAATACGGATTGTGAAGGATTAATGACTGGACAAGGAAGCAACAAGCACACATAGAATTGGAGCATGAGGGAAGGTTCAGGGGTGGGAATATAAAAAACATGTAAATGTGGTGGAAAACCACCATTTTGTGCTGAGTAAAGTAAGTCAGGATGGGATACAGGATGGATCTTGAATTTGACTGCATCAGAGACTAAATTTGGCAAGGTAGTAAAGCTCTATGAGATGAGTAGTGGTGTACAGCATTTCTCTCCTTCTCAGCCCTCCAGACTCCTTTCTGCCATGTGAAGAGCAGAAATCTCCCTTGGCCTATATTCCTAGAGAACTTAAAAAAGGCAGTTCCATTACAGCATCTTCTCCTTGTGAGTGCTGGTAGAGGGGATGTATTTTGATAGATCTAAGAGGCAGAATATAAATATTAAATGCTTGAATGGTACCATGCATAAGATGGAAATTGCCCAAGTTCATAACTGGACATACAGAGATAACTTGTCAGAGATAGATTCATGTATTTCTTCTGTCCCTTGAATATTCCAGAACCTTCTAGGAGCATAAAGAGATAGAGATATCTTGCAGAGCAAAAGGGAGTAAGTGGTACATGTGACATCATGTTTTCCAGAAAGAATCCTCAGTAACATCTTGACTTGGCATCTCACTGTGATGTGGACAATTAAGGAGGAAGCTCCTTTTGAAAACTGCTCATTTTTCAGTGAAAAAGGAGGTGGGGAAGATCTAGTGTCTCAGATGAAATTTAAGTAGGACACAAGTGTTCTGAGGCACTTCATCCTCTGCCTGCTTCCTGCATGTTCAGTCAGAGTGACAGTGCCCTAATTACAGCCCCTCTTTCCAGCTGCCACAGCTGCAGTGAGGCAGATGCTGGTTATGCAAAGGCTCCCCAGGGGTCAGAAAAGTAGGTTTGGGGTAGCTGAAACCCAACAAAGCAGGTACTGGATATGCACTGAGCATCTAAAAGTTAGGCAGATTGTTTATAAAAGTTGTTTATATTCATAATATGGGTTCCCTCCACCATCAGCACTGACAAAAGGAACAAAGGTATCAACTTTGCAGAACTGCTAATTACAGAAAAAAATGAAGTGATTAGTTTACAGAAGGTGCCTGCTTTACAGGAGGCTGAAGATAGGTGAGATAAAGCTCCAGTCTTGTCAAGACCTTGAACATTTACCTTCAGACAGCAAAATTGCTTGGGAGCATTTAGACAAGAATCAGGCACTGACCTTTAAAGATAGAAGTAAAATGAATTTGACTCTTTTGGTACTCTGTGCTCTTCAGAATAAAAATTCCCAATACTTCACCTGCTTGTCTGCTTAAACACCAGTCACAGTAGTGCCTGGTCATTTATTTATTTCCATCTGTAGAATGGATGCCTTTGCTTCAAGACTGTGTGATTGATAAGGCACACATGAACAACTCTCTGCTGCTATTTAGAACAGTACAGAGTTTGCTCCTGGGCTTTCTGCAAATGCATCTGACTAGAGTGAGTTACAGAACTGGACAGATTTACAGCCACCAGCTGACCACTTGTCTCTTCCTTCAGCCTAATGATGGATTGCTTGAACATGAATGCATGGAGAACTCATAAGATATATCATACTAGCATATCTTTTGTCCTGACTACACTTTGGCTTCATTGAATGCTTTCTTCTTTCTTCTGAAAATAACTGTACAAGTATTTTGAAGAAAAAGCAACAACTCCTCCTCCCAAATAAAACTATCAGAAATTCTACAGTAACCGCAATGTTCTACAAAAATAAAAAAAAGATGATTAATTCTTCCTGTTTATGGGGTGAGTAGGTGTTTGGAAAAAGTACCTCATATATCAAACTGTGAGTATTATTATGGTTTGTTAAAGTAAAGAAGGATTGTGCTTCTGTCACCCAGTCACCCCTATATTACAAAGTAGATTTGTCCTTTGAATCATGATTTATTTATTGAAATTAATATTAGACCTGCTGGGATTTTTTCTTGGTAGAAGCCTGGTCCTTATCTATTAAAGTGGATTTATCTAGGTATTGCTCATGTAAAATCACTAAAATAAATCCCTTGTCCAATACAAAGATCATCTCTGCTTACCAAGAGATGTAACTGCAGGAGTGATGCACAGCCAGACTAGGATACCTCTGGCTAGACCAGGTGATATTCCAGGAGCCTCCAGATGCCCAGCCACACTGAGGTTTTTCCCAGTCAGCCTTGGCTGGGGGCGGATTTGGTGGAGGATGAGGATGTCAACAGCTGGTCTTAAAGGCACTTCTGACAAAGTTATAGTTACACTGGCCTCCTTTTAGATCACAGAGGTATCCTCTCCTGTCTGCTGTGCTCATGTCACTGCAGACAGATCTTTCATTTTAACATGGATAAAGCTCCCTGTGGTACCCAGATAACACAGGGACGTCGGCTGAAACTGCCATGGGGACACTGTTTTCTCCTTTTAAGCTAAACTACAGTAATTGTTAGTCTAGGGCTACAATAACAGATTTTCTCCAATATAAAGGACAAAACTCCAAAGAAAATTATTCATAGGCAACCCCCTCAGCAGAAACTCTCTTGACTGAACAGAGATAATTTTCATGCAGTTTAAAATTTTTTAGATTACGAAAAATTTATTTCAGTTCAAAGTCACGTTATATGGAAGCTAAGCAGGGTTTTTCCAATGAAATCACTCCATCAGTCAGTGTTCTAGATGGCTTATAATATTTACAAGAGGTTTTCTACTGGTTTAAATTCACACTTCAAGCTAAACTATTACAGTTTCAGAGTGTCTGAGCCTTCATTTTATTTTTCAAAATGTTGGGGTTTTTATTTTACTTTTTTTCAGTGCAGCGAAGCTAAATTAATAAAAAAGTGCTACGATAATTTCAAGGTTTCTACATAAGGTTCTTTGGTCTACCTTAAAAACCCTGAAAGTTTCCAGCTGATGTTGACTGAATAGATTCAAGACACTGCTATGAATTCTGCAACAGATGTGGCCATACAGGGATTTGCAGAAAGTGTCTGTAACTATGTCTGCTTGAATTCAAGACTTTTATTATTTCTGATGCATTTCAGTACCAGGAAAGAGCAAGGCAGAGGAGACTGGGGAAATGGTGTGGGGAGAAGGCTCTTGAGTTTTGCCAAGATCCTTCAGCAACTCCTTCCCTTCCTCCCTCCCCATCATCTAATCCCCTTGGAATTCAGCAGTTCTCAGAGACTTCCTATCTGGTGAATTAATGGGATTTTCAGAGAGGAGGAAAAAGGAAGAGGGGTAAGGTGGGGGCAAGGAAGCCTTTCTGATCCAGTACAAGAGGAGAAATTCCGCTTTCTGTGTGTTGCAGCGTATCTACTTAGGAGTAAGTCTGGATATGATGTAGCAGCTCTCTTCCTTTAAATATTTATTTCAACTAGAGTAACTATATCCATGTACGGGTACAGCTCTTCTGGAATGAGAGCCTTGATCTTGTTCTGCCTAAGCCTCTCTGGTACTGGCAAATTAACTTGTAACTGGTATAAACTGTATCTCCAGCGGAACATATGCTTCACTGACCAGAACAAAAAACCACCAGCAATGGCATTCTGATACAGGCAGATGTTGCAGCAAAGAACTTGAGGTTTTTCACATAATGCATTTTATCCCTTCTACTTTGAAGTTTTCAGTGAAATCTTAATCTGATTTTTAGCTGAGTCCTGTGAACTGTTTAAAACCAGACAGCAGCCTTTCCCAAGAACTACCTGAGCAATCATTTCCCCTGCTGTACTTCCACCACAGAATATCCCTTGACACATGTGCTACTCTGGATTCAAGACCCTTTTTCTCCCACAGTTTCCTCCATTGCCAAGAGGGCTTTGAATTCAGATCCTGCCCTCCAGCATGTGCCCTAAAATCTCAATTCCACAGGTTAAGCCCAAGAAAATCCACCTCCCAGGTGCAAGCAAACCCATGGAGACTTGTGCCTTAGCCCTAGAGTGAAGTACTCAGCCTTTTTAGAGGCAACATGAGGTTTCCTGAGCCCAGACTCTGGCTGCCTGCCTGACATTCCCTACATCTTAATGTAGTGCTGATAGCTGATATAGAGCAAGAGAGGAAACTCGAATGAATAGGTTTTTTTCTAGCCCAAAATGCAAGGGAGACCAAGGAAGAGCACTTGAGAGTGCTTAATTTAATGAAGTGCCCTGCCAGCAAGAGAAAAAAATGGGAATGGAGTCACGCAAAAAATCTCAACGTCTGCACAAAGCCATGTGGCTCTGGCTTTACCTCTGACAGGGACCTGCAGACTCTTTTATATGCTGACAACGTTTTTGCAGTTTGTCATGACAGTTAAGTGTTCTCGAACAGAGAGCACAAATTACACACGCACACATGCTTCACCCTCGCTGATCTCACTGCAACAGCACCACTGAGAAAAGTAGACAGGAGGCTGCATTTAATTGCCACAGAACATGAATAAATGTCATTGATTTCAATGGGAGTTATTTGTATCCTGCAGTGGGAGACTAGCACCCTGGTATGGCTGCTGCTCTCTGGCTCTTGGTAGCTGAGACTCTGCAGTCATAGCAGGGCTAATCCTGCTGCCAATTTTCTCTCTGTTTTCGTTGTTTTGTGCTCTGCTTTTATTGAACCAATCACTGGCTATTAGGGAGAAACTTTCCCTCTGGCCTGTTATTCCATTATCGTTCATTATGAGTTGTTTTGGTTTTGTTTTTTTTCACTTCATCTGACACATTTGATGCCAGACTCTCTCAGAAATGAGTCTCTGGATCAGAGGGACTTCAGGGGTTCAGGATGCACTGAAAGCTTAGACCTGGAGGATGGGGAATGCTGGAGATGCAAAAGCAAGAGCAATGCAATATGCCCACTCAGCAGCATGAAATACTATTCCTGCATTTTGCTCACACTCATTGCTGCAGCTGACGGGGGGGATCTACATGTCCCTCTGTGATCCCACAGACTCAGAGGTTTCCAGCCATTTCCACTTCAGAGGGCTGTGCTCCCAGCTCTCTTTTCATCAATGTCCCAGCATGCAGGCATGTGCTAATCAGTTTTAGCAGGCTCATCATTTGATTGACTTCAAAGCTGGGAACCCAGTTGCTGCCTCTCTCAAAAGATAAGAAAGGCCAGCAGGACAAGGGTTGTTTTCCCTGCCTTTAGTTTGTACGTTTCCTTTTTGGGTAGGTCAGAGATGAAAGGTGATCTCTTTCATGTAACATTTGTCTGATTTCTTTCAGTCGCTGTTGGATTAGCTTTTCACATCTTTGTCCAGAAAATGTTTTCATCATCTTGTAACAAAACCTCCTTCTCTGGTATCACACATTGGTATTGAAGAAGTGTTGTCTTTGCCTTTTGAGTGTCTAAGGTTAAACAACGATGGTGATTTGCCATGGAATTCACTCTCTCCAAAGGGCACCAAAAATACAAGGTCCTGTACAAAAAGTACAATCTCCAGAACAATATCCACAGCCAAAAATTCCTGTGCAATAGGCTCTTTCCATGGCAACATCTTGCAGATGGCTGAATTTCAGCAGTTATCTGGGCTGACACGTTCATTATTCTGCGCTGGAAGAACAGGCTTCTTACGCATGAAATGATCATATATGGGAACACAAGTAATGTTCTGAAGAACTCAGAAATGGAAAATTTAAACAAATTTTTCTGATCATGAACTCGAAGGTGTGGGTTTCCCAAGGAGCGATGTCTTTTTTTATGGCAATTAATTTATTCCAGAACTATTTTCCTACCTTCCTCTTCATGAACTGATCATAAATATTTCTGATTTATTCATTATTCATGCGTTAGCTAAATACCTTTACCCATCTGATTTTGGTGTGCAAGCTCATTTTGCACACAAGTTTTTGCAAGTGTTTTACAAAAATCTGAGATTTCTGATCAGTGTTGCAGGGACAACTCTGATAGGGGAATGCTCTCTTTTATGCCTCTTGACTGAATGATTGCTGTTACTAACTCAAGCAGCTGGAGCTGTGGTCAGAAGAGTGGTGCCTCTCCTTTTTTAACCAATGTACTCTGTCCACAGCAGCGGGCCTTCCAGGAACTGAGCTTCAACTAGTCTCAGTATGGGTTCAAGCACCACAGGTTTGCCTCCTGGCTTTGTTTCTTATCATGCATTGTAGGCCTCTAAGTGATGGATGCTATTCCTGTTCTTGTATCTCTTTCACTTTTGGGATTTTCAAAGGGAAGTAATCAACTTAAACTAATTTTTTTTTTCCAAATAGCAGGCAGAAAAAGGTAGAAAATTATAAAAATGGTCTTTGCAAAACAGGAGATTTACTTAGCATGGAGTAATGCTCTTTGCATGCTCTGCCCATGCCTACACTGGAAAGGGAAAGGGGGGACCATAGGTGACTGAAGATTTAGCTTCAGAGTGGAAAACAAATTCAAATGAAGCTCTGAGTTGCCTAAGTATGACGAAATACACAAGATTTTTTGGAGTTAGTGACTCACACGTGCAGAGCTTAATTTTCTGGCTTGGGGTACAGAGGAATTACACTACTTTTTTCCTCCAGAAATGGTGTTAGTATTTCTAGTCCCAAGTGATCCTGAAAAAGAAAGAGCTGTGAAAGAAAGATAGCACAACTTTTCTAAAGAACGTAAAAAAAAGTTAATCTTCTACATATTTTCTTCTCTTTCCCCCTCTCCTCTCCCTTCATGCTCTCATCATTCATGCCTATATCCCTTCTTTTGGGGAACTTGCCCTCTGCCAGGCTGTTCTGTTTAAAGGTTCCTTTAGTTCAACAGCCTGGCTCATTAATAGTTTTTAAGATTTGCGCCATACCCCTTACTCAGTGACATATCTCTTCCCCTCAGCTCCCTTCCCCCATGCCTCATCTGAAGATTTCTGGATGTCAATCCACCGGATGTTTCCAAACCAGAGCACAGCATAGGCATTGTGTGAATTACATACGTCAAACACTGAAGTTCAAGAGAGCTACGGTGTATGCTGAATGGTTGGAGTTCAGGGGTTATTTGACAGGAAACATCTTGATGAAGGACCTCTCCTTTCTGCAGCCTGCTGTTCTGTGTCTGCCCTTGGAGATGAACAGCAAGCCCAGCCCAGACAGGGCCCCTCTGTCCGACCACTGAACCAAGCTACATGCTTGTTTCCAGTTGCTTTGGCTAGACAAGAAACGGCAGAGTTAATGGGCAGAAGGGGATATTAATTTGCATTTGAATACAGCCCAACACAGTTACTCAATGTTACTGCTGGGTAATGGGAAAATTAAGCTGAAAGGGAGTTAGCATATGGAAAAGAAATGTAGCTGATGCTGAGAAGACAGACTGCAGTTGCAGTGAATTAGTGGCTACAGCTGTTACATGGGATGCCGTATTGCTCTCAGGGCAGGTAGTGTTGCAAAAGTAAATATTCCTTTTTATACACGTTGTGGCACAGTGTGAAGTAGCTGGAGAAATAAAATCAACCAACAGGAGTAAAAAAAAAAGGTCTGTGTGTGGGAAGTGATGTAGTTGCACTATTAAAAGTCCAATGATGAAAAAGCCACAGAAGCAAAGGAATGCAAGGGGAGGTATCCTGCCTTCCTTAAAAAAGCAATAAAACCCATAGAAAAGTTTCCTTACATTTGCAGTGGCCCATCAATATTTTCCGTGAGTCTGGCTAATCACAGCAATTCTCCCTGAGTCAGACAGAGCCCAGAGCCATATCTTTATACATGTTGCTGTGTGTTATTATAGCTGAGAGCAATATGTGGTTACTGTCTCAGACCTATTGCTTTCTTTCATTCCTTCTTTTCTCAGGGTCTGTATTTCCTTTCCTGGCTGAAGACCTGACCGAAGTGGCCCCGTGAGCTACCTGTTGTCCCAGGGAAGTCAGGGGATGGATTGGGACTGGAAAGGTTCATACAAGCAACTTGTTTGCAACTCTCGGTCTTTCATTTCATCAAGCCATGTTTTGGTCTGCAGCATTCATAGCTGTGATCCCACCGTGGCATGGACACACAGCAGAGAAATGTGGAAAGCCACAATGTCCTCCCTCTATTTTCTTTCTTTCTTTTTTAAACACATACAAAGCCATGAACTGACATCCTCACCCCTTGTCTTACAAGATAAACTCTAGTCAGAGCATTCCTTTTCCAAACTGCCTAAAATTTGCGTCAACAACCCAATCTTTTTTAATGGTGCTAAGACCCTGCAGCATTCAATACAGCGCTCACCTAAAACTCTCAGTAACCTTTGAATTTTGCCACGTTTCAGAAAATTAAAAAAATATGGAGATATTTGAATTTTTTTTTCCCAAAGAAATAGCTAGGATTTAGTTCCACATCTGCCAGCAGTACTGGTGTGTGGCTAAATGCATTGCATGGCTTTGAACTTCTCAAGCGTGACTGTAAAAGGATATTGCCTGTGCTCCTTATTGGTTATATCAGATGAGTCCCACTTCAGTCCTTTGTTTGCATTGCTGATCTCATTAGAAATAATTAAAGTTTTTATCTGGTTTACATCTAGTAGCTTTGTTTAGCTGGGTTGTTTTTTCTGATGCTTTGGTTTTTTGTTCTTCTTTTAACAGATCATTTATTTCTGAAGTCTGTTCCACACTGCCATTCACCCAGCATTGTTATTACCGAATTCTTTCTGAGGGTTCACTACCTCCCTCATAAATCATTACATTTCCATTTAGCAAATTTAATAACAGGATCTGGTTTCAATCCTCCTTACATGGAAAAGCCACTTCAGCTTTTCATTCAGACGAGGAACTTGATGGAATGTGCCTGGTGCTCGGAGCAGCTCCCAGCCCTCAAAAGAGCTCCTTGCTGGGGCCAGCTGGGACGCCTGGGGCTGCTCATTGCAAAGTTGTGGGCCTTCCTCACCTCTTCTGCTGAAGAAATAAAGTGAAGGCGGGAAGGAGAAGGGCAAAGAAATAAGCCTTTTTTCAGCAACCTAAAGAAAGGGAAAAAATATTCAGGTTCAAAGCTGAAAAATCATGGAGATTCTGAAAATATTGAAAATTTCTAAGGGGATGGATTTTGAATAACTACTGTGAATGCACTAAGACATATTTATATACCAAACCAACACATACCTGGACATTTCACCCTGCCTGTATGCCCTAAGAAAGGAAGATGTACCAACTATCACCATATGGACACAGAGCAGCAAAAAAGACTCAGGAGCAGTTCACATCTTCGTCACAAACTGCTTGTGTAAGAACATGCTACATCGAGGCAAGGAAGAGGAAAAATCCAGCACTGAAGCACGTCCTTAGTGAACATGTCTCCCATCTCAGACACCCAGTCATTTATTGCATGGGATCACCATTCATGCATTAGTAAAGCCTGTAAGTGCAGACTTTCAGGCATTTATTGCAGAACAGCTGACATATATCAGATCATTTCCTTACCCTATAATCATATTTTCAGGGGGATGTTCTTTTAAAGATAGCTGATGCCTGCATACAAGCATACACATGGGCTTTGGGCTTGTTCTTTATTTGACCCATTCAGTGCTTGGCCTTGACTTTAGCTGATCCTAGCACAGAAGACCCTTGGGAACTCCAGCTGAGCAGCTCCTCTTCTCAGACCTGGGTTTCCCTCTGGGAGTTAGGGAATAGTATTCTCCTTATTTCTCCCAGGATCCCATCTCTTTGTCCTCTCACTAAGCCTTTCATGGGCTAGAAGAGGTATGATATGAGACCACCATCCCAGTCCCATTTGAGGGGATGTGTGACCACCTCCACAACACCCTGCAGCATGACTTAGCAGTGATGACAATCCCCCTCTAGCAGAGACTTGATTCAAATCCGTTAAAGCCACTCTAAGATCCTCTTTGATTTCAAAGCGCTTTGGATTTAGGCTTCTTTCCCATCCAACAGGAGTCTCTTCCAAATCAGCTCCAAGGCACATCAGTTGGACGTTGTGCAAAGGGTTTTCTAGTGTCAGTTTGAGCCATGTGGGTATTAAAGAGCACAACATCCTACTTGATTTTCAGTCAGTCACATTCTGCCAGGGGTTGCATTGTGAAACTGAGGAGGGGAGAAAGGGGAGATGAATTCTCATGTAAGTGTATGAAATGTGCACCATTAGAACATAAGGACACCATAATGCTATCTTATTTAAACTATCATTGCAATGAAAATTTATTATTTACTTTGCAACCCATAATGCTTTCCCAGAAAGTGGTTTCTGGATATGATTTTCAATTTTCTTTGAACCAGATGCATCCCTGACCGCAGTTATTCTTATAGCTTACAGATGTTGCCACTTTAAAGCCACCACAGCAGAAGGGAACACTAGGAAGAGAGAGAGGGATGAAAACTGGTCAGGATCACAGGTCTTGTGTCCATGGAAGACCAGAGCTCACCTCCACGTGCAAATGTTTGTCTTGCTAAGGACCTACTGACATCTCCATCCTGTGCCACTGCAGATGACATGGAGAAGCAGAAAGTGGGAAGCCCCTGACCTGGCAATTTTTCCCATTGTACATCAGCATCATACAGCTGTCCTTTAAGCTCCAGTTTTATCCAGTATTTAAGAGAGTTGTTAAGGTTAGTCAGGAAGAATAACTTCATATACTATGCTTAAAACTATTGCTCGTGTCTCTGATCTTTATCTCAGAGTCTGGATACAAACAAATGGGAAGCCCACCTGGCTTGATTGCATTAGAAACAGATCAATAACCTTCTGAAAGCTCAGCTTTTCTGTAGACAACACAAAGACTTAATCACAAGCAAAGTCATCTCATGTCCTGACACGTAGGCAGCTCAGTAATCACAGCCTGGGTGACACTGCTGTGCCAGGCAAACCAGATCCTCAGATCTTCCCTAAATGCCTTAGAAAAGAACAAGTTGATGGAGGAATTGAAGGAATTCAGGAAGAAAATTCACCTTTCAAGACCCTCCTAAGTCCATGGAAGCTGCATCTGTATCTTTCCATGACTGGAGACTGAAGCAATATGAGGCAAGAGAACTGTGCAAATTACACGTTATATTTCAATGCACACACATGTAACACATCTCACGGGCAGTCCCCAGTGCAGTTGGCATTGCGACATGGAAACAGTTAGAAGAGCTGTCCTTCTTCAGCATCACATTCCTGCCAGCAGGTAACAGCTCTCTTTGGTTACCAGGAAGGACAGGGAGAGGACACTGCCATTATTCCCAGCTCTGGACCTGGTACCAACTGCCTATCTCAGTCTTCCCAGTGCAGTTTACACAGCATTACTCAGGCACTATCGAGAGGTGTGATTCAAGCCTGCATGGATTCCAACAGCCAGATAAAGCACTGTGTGAGCTCATCAGATGGCAGAGCTCAGAGCTGCTCCCTCGTACTGTCTCAAAGACTGGCTCACTCTGGAAGCGAGCACCCGCTGTCAGGCTTTGTGTGCAGAGCCTGATTTGCCCATTTCGTGTTTCAGTAATCTGAACAGCTGTGTTCAATCACATCTGACTGCCATGTGAACTCTTGAGTACACAAATGCTAGCGATGATCTGTGCAATTTCATCATCCAGTAATTGGCATCCATACTGCCTACGGGGCTCTGAGCTCCTGACCAGCACTGGCACTTTTCTGAGCTCCACTCCCTGAAGCGGCACATGCATCGTGCAAGAATTGAGCAACAGAAAACTCCCTAAGGTGCCATGGTTCAACCTCAGCTAGCAGCTCAGCCCCACACAGCCACTCACTCATTCCCTCCAGGTGGGATGGGGGTGAGAATTGGAAAGATGAGAAAACTTGAGGGTTGTGATAAAGACAGTTTAATTGATAAAAGAAAAGCTGCACACACGGGCAAAGTGAAACAAGGAATTTATTCGCCACTTCCCATGGGCAGGCAGGTGTTCAGCCATCCACAGGAGGGTAGTGCTCCATCACACGTAGTGGTGACTTGAGAAGACAAACACCATCACTTCAAGCATCCCTGCCTTTCCTCTTCTACCCCAATGTCATATGCTGAGCAAGACACATATGGTCTGGGATATTCCTTGAGTCAGCTGGGGTCAGCTGTCCCATATGTGTCCCCTCCCAACTCCTTGTACACTCCGAGCATCCTCCCTGGTAAGGTGGGGTGAGGAGCAGAAAAGTGCTTGACTCTGCTGCTCAGCAGCAATAAAAATATCACTCCGTTACCAACATGTTTTGGTCACACATCTAAAACACAGCCCCATACCAGCTGCCATGAGGAAAATCAACTTTATCCCGACCAAAGGCCATGCACACATGTACGTGAACTGGGCAAGAAAAAAATGGTCAAGGCTGACCCAAATGGGAGAGATCCTGTTTCTCCAGGTTATTCCATTTCCAAAGAGCTCTGCAGAGAGGAGAGTATATCTTGCCCAAGGCAAGGTCAACCCTCTGCTGACCATTTCTTACCAGCCATGCTGGGCCCCTAAGTCCCCACTGTCCTGGTTAAGCAAAGGCCCCAACCATTCTGAGAGTATGTCAATGAAAGAGGAAGTCAACTGAAAGCCAGACTCTGAGTTTTCATGTAAATTCAGGGCGAATCCTAAGTCATGAGAAAGCTTTCAGATTAAGCTAACAATATACTAAGAACTTTAATGAAGTTATATTATTTAAAGTTGAGAGCAATTTATGAAACAAAAGAATTGCAGAATTTTTTTTTTCCATGAAGAAGGCCCCAGCTGCTGTCTGCTCATGGCCACATCACTGGTTTTTTCTCTCACACCCTTTCTTTACACTGCAGCTGTATCCAGGTTTGCACTAGCTCAGCAAAGCCTTTGGCACAGCTGCTGCCCTTGCTGCTCTGACAGGTAACCCAGCATTTAGTTTTTCTGTAATCAAGATGATCCCCAAAGTGATCCATGGTCGACTTGTAGCATTTTGAAGCCCTTGCAAGCTGCTTGCAGCCACATAAATCTCAAGTCCCTGGTGAGCCTACAGCCTTGCTTGAAATTGCAAGCCTGCCCCAGGTCTCACTGCACAGGACTGTGTACCTGAGCCGTGGTAGAGACAGGTTGGTGATGAAATGTGTCCTTGTACTGACATGCCTTTTCTCTTTTTCCAGATGGTAAAAGTAACTGCACTTGGTCTTCTCCTCTGTATGTCTCCATGCAATCTATTCCTGAGAGACAGGATGGGTGGGGAGATTTCAAAGAGGTGCTCTTCCTTACTTGTTTTCGCTTGCAGTGTGAAGAGATCTACAAATCCTGCCATGAGCACAGCTCTTGCACCTCAGTCTTCCTGTGCTGCCTTCTGGAAAGCAGTAGAAGCAAGTGTTTAAATAAGGTGCACTGTCCTACCAGAGTCTGAGCCACTCCTAGCTCAGGGTCTGTTAGATCTGTTACTGTGAGACTTGTTTTCCTTAATAATTCATTAAAAATAGAAGTCCTTTTAGACTATGGGGTGCCCGTGCCTTTGATGTGTGGAACATGTCCTCATATGAACCCAGTGGCTATTCAAACCTGCAAAGTTTTGTTCATTGTGTTCATCTGAGAGAGCTGTAAGAGCCTGTCCCCGTATCCTGCACGGCTTGCTGCCCTTCCTGAGAGCTCATTAGGCAGTGGTATTGTACATAGGACCTGAGCAAAAGCCCAGTGGAGCCAGTGAATGATTTTCTATTGATCCAAGCCCTTGCGCTGCAGCAGCACAGGTGAAGAAAATTGGCAAAGCTTCTGCTTTCAACCCATCAGAACAATATTTGAATTTCCCTACCTTGCTTCTTTTATTTTCTTTCATCTTCTTTGGACTTTGAATTATTTGGTTCAGAGATATCTCCCCTCTATATATCTGCTTGTCTTTCTAAATACTGTTACTAGTTGGGGAGGGGGGACAGGGAGAGATGAGCAACAGGCAGAAATCAAGGCAAAATCAGCAGTAAACTGAGCTTTCCTTAACACACCAACAGCAGAAAGGAGTGAACCACAAATTATTATAAGAATAATTACAGTATTAAAACAGTAACAACAAGAAATCATAATATATTATGGCTTTGCAATTAAATAGCATCCTTTATCTGATGAGCTCCTTGTGCTTTGAGTTAATTAAATCTTCCTCATGCAGAGAAAGAAATCTTCAGCAAGAGTGAAGGCAGAAATCTTCAGCAAGAGTGTCAAATGACTGCATTAGTTGGGAGTGCAAACTACACTTTACTTCCCCAGGAAAAGAGCACTTTTCTTTGGAAAAATCATGTTTGCTACATCTGCTCTGGAAAGGCTCCTCCTCATTCAAACAGAAAAACAGCTGAGGAAATGAAAGCTTCATTTACCTGAGTTTAGACAATGCAGCTTAGGGAAAGAGAATCTGAATCTCTTAAAAAGCAGCTGTTAAAATCTGAGAGGAAAAAAAAAAAATCTGTAAAAGAAGGAAAATCAAATGCTACATGGATGCTGCATTAACTGCAACATCATCTTGCTTTTCTGCCTCCTGTTTGCCTCCTGTTCCCCTTGCTTGATTTGTTGAACCACTGACAAGAGAATTTCCGGCCTGGAAACAAACTTGTTTTAAAAGAGGAATAAAAACTGTGTGTATGGACGACTTACACGGGGAACATCAGCAATAGACTGGGAAATGAATGCTCCTTTAGGTGCATGCCAGCTGTCGAGCTTACACTAAACAATGTTCTTAATTAGTGGTAATGGGTTGGAAAACTCCTGGAAGTGCGTAACCAATTTTTTTTAATATATAATTATGATCACTCAAAGACAATAGCATATTACAAATGATGACTAACAAGGACAATGCAAATGTCAATTAGAAAATATGGCTCTAATCAACTCAACTTGCCTTAAAGTACAAACGGAAAACAAGAGCTAGAGAAAAGCAGATGACTCTGTGCTGGGAAAAGAAAGAGCAGAGCTATTCTGCTTCCCATGCAGGATGGTAAAAGGGCAACATAGAAGTTAATGAGGAATTGCCACGACATATCACACAAAGGAACTATCCCCACGGTGCTGCACTTGGTGAGCAGAAACCACCTGCAATTTCGGAGCAGCCCTGTCTTGGGGGAGGCAGGTGAGTGGTCTGTGCATCTGTGTCACCACTTCCAAGGCACCTCTAGTAACACCCAGGACCCGTGGAAAAGCTCTGCAATCCTGGAGAGGCAGCTGGAAGGCAGATGAGTTATGTGAGGAAGCCAAACTACATTTGTTTAAACATCTGAACCAAGCAAGGAGAGATTTGAGGTCCTACCAACCCTGTGCTGTCCTTGCAATCACACCTTGACTGGACCTTGCCCAGCAGATGTTCCCTGAAAGTTGCCAAACCTGGAGGTATAGAGAAAGAACACAGCTCTGAGCTAAAATATATGTTCTATATTCAGAGCTGTACTGGCATTTGAAATTAAATTATTTTCTCTGTGGAGGGTGTACACTTCAGATCAGGAAACAAGTGAGCACATTCAAGAGAGCTTCTGACACAGAGCAGGGCTCCCAAGAAGTAGCATCAAAAAAGTAGCATCAAACTCAAGCTTTCAAAACTTGAGTTTCTGTGTGGTTGGTGACAGTGGAGGCAGCAGAGGGTCTCACATTTCAGGAGTAAATTTCATGATAAAGGTCCTTTTGTGATCTCTCTTCAACTTCTCTTACATTGTTGTCACTGCCGAAGATTGGAATTTTTTTATTTTTGTGGGGTTCATTTGAGGATATAGCTATATAGATATATATAGATATACACATACATATATGTAATTTTTGCTCCTAGCTTGAAGGACACGGTGGAAAACTATTCCCCTGGAGCACAAAGTAACCATTATCCAAACACTGTTAAATGGAAGAGATCAATCTGCAAAGTGAAGAAGGAGATGTCTCCCATCCATCATGGTGACACTGCTGAAGGCCGGGAGATGGAGGTTTGATTTTGTCGACTCTGACAGCACTCGCTCAGCCAGCGAATCTCTGCCACGTTACACATGGCTCTGAAAGGTAACTGGCAGCATATACATGACTTATAGATACATAGACTCAAGCAAACACCATGAAAAAAGATCAGCATAATCTAGCAAGCAAGGGACAGAGAGGGATGTGAATTATTCCCCACTTCAGAATATGGGTGCTGGAAAACTGTTATTGTGCTGCTCTTACCAACTCAGAGAGCAGAGTCTGTGCTGAGCATACAGATCTTGCTGTCTATATCTTACCTCAGTGGGATCAAGGTGGATTTTACCAAGGACAAGGGATGAGTGGTTTCCGCCCTTCCTAAGAAGCACTTTCAATATTTACAACCATGAAGGATTAAAATCAGTTATTACACAGCCCCCCCAAAAATTTAATTCTTCCAAAAATATGACAAGATAAAAGGAAAGCCACTTCTCCTGGTACCCCTACCTTTTTTACTTTTTAATCCTTTTTGCCACGGCATAACTGAGTACCTCCATCATTGACCACAGCATAATGTACTTTTAAATACATTAGCTTAGGTACTAATAGCAATCTGACTGCAATAGCTTGGATTTGGCAGTGGTAGAAAATCCTATTTGAAAAGGCTGGCAAATTAGGTCAGGCTCTGAGCCCTGTGCTGGCCAACCCAGATCACTGTCACACCAACCTGGAGAGCTGAGGGACAGCTCTGGCTTCAGTTGACTTGAAGTCATTACCAGGCTGACAGGGTGGGTGTGTACAGCTTCAGCATGAAAAGTGATTCTTTAACCTATATGAATATATATTTGACTGGTGGGTAACCCTCTCCAGATGTCCCACAGGAAACTGCAGATATATTACTGAATTTATCTACAAGAAGGCCTCTGGGAATGGCAGACTATATTACACAGAGTCTGAGGTGGCTGGAGGTTCAGTGTCACCCATCTCACTACCTGCTTTGGCTGTAGAGCAGTGCTTAAAATTTGTTCACTGGCAGCTCACAGATTTTGCAATGAGTGAGGAAGATAAATCATTATTTCCTTGTCTGAGGCATCTTTGCATTCTCTCTTCATGTACCTGGATGCGTTATCCATGCTTACAGGGCATGTTTACGTTGGGGAGCTACTTGCAGAGACACCCAAGCTCACCACACCCAAGCTGTTACTGGAGCAGGACATTTAGTAATCACTTCGGCAGATCTCTACCCCCACAAATTAGACTTGCTGATTATAAACCCAGGAACCCTCAGAGGTTACACCACTCTCCACATCATAGCTGGACTCTTCATGGTGCTGCAGGCACTTGTGGGGGTGTCCCAGTCTGCTTGGTGCTATCTCAGAACTCTTCCCATTGGTCTTCTCTTCAGCTTTGTGAAAAAGTAGGGTATGATCCCCAGGGGGTCTCATAGAATCATAGCATCCTTTAGGCTGGAAAAGACCTTTAAGATCATTAAGTCCCCAACCCTAAAGTAACTTGCAGGAAACTATAAAATCAGGGAGGGAATATGTTGGTCCAGAAAGAGCTTTGTGCAGTGGTTGCTTACACCCAGACCAGGCAAGAGGAGCTCAAGGATCAAACATTTCTCTGACGCTGACAGTCAGTTTTCTCTTGTGTGTGAATATATGTTGGTAGTCAGTATTTATATATTCTAATTAGCATTTCAATTAGACACAGAAAGCTCTCAGATTCGAGTAGTGTGTTACAAAAACGCACCTGTGCTTTCCAAACCGTACAGGACACCGTGTCAAATGTCCCTAAAGCAAAGAGACAGTGTCAAGTTGTCCCATTTTCACATGAGCCAGTGGCTCAGTGTAGCTGACTGCATAGCTAACACCTTCCATATGGGAAAATAAAGACAACTAGTTTGAATCATGCCTTTTAAGGCATTTTTCTAGCTGGAACATATCCTCAGCCTGCACTGTACTCAAAGCAGAGAAGGGACTGAAACAAATATTTTGGCTCTATGTGTTACTACAGGCTGAAAATTAATACATTAAACAATTACAGATATTCTAGCTGCAAATATTAATCTGAGGCCAGTTCCTGCCCCTAGAATGTCCCTGCAGCTCTACTGCATTTTGTTGTAGTTCCCTAAATGTAATTGAGGGTAAGAGTAAGACCTCCAAACCCTTTTTTCAGTTTTCTTTGTGCTTCTGCTGCCACAAAGCATCATCATGCACTGATGAAAGAGAAAATGAGCAACTCTGAATGAAGATTAAATTGATTGGGAACCAAAAATACAAGGAAAAGTAGAGAGAAAAAACTTGAATATCTGTGGAAGAAATGGCCATCTTTTTCAAAATTGCGCTTAGTAATTTTATCATTATTATAACAGAATGCAATGTTGCAACGTGGGAATTGCTGTGATTCATATGTGGTTTCATAAAAGTGACAGAAAGTTGAGGCTCGTGGTGCCTCTTAAGCACATTAACAATTTAACTGCCTCAGTAACATTTGGAAATTTGAGATAAAGCCAAGGTCCCATGTTTTATATTAACGAATTACTAGCTCCTAACACAGGCCTGCATAGCCTATTGTACAATTAGTGAGAAATTTAGGGCCTGTGACATATTTAGTGCATGGAAAATAGAACCAGTGTGTATGATGGATGATGACTGGGTAATGATTTTAAGTAATGGTCTGTTTGTACATCTGAACAAAGTAGAGAAAGCAATTAGCCCTTCCCATAAGCCTTCCATCACTGATGGGCTGTCATGCTCCTTTAGCTTCCTTGGGATAAAGGAGTGGAGAGGAGAAAAGGAAGTGCTGGAAAAAAACAACAGAGAAATGTGGAAAGGAAGGAGAGCAGAGCAGGTTGTTCCCGACACCCACACTGGATGACTTGGGTGTCATATTCTGTCCCCTGCTTTTCATATCTCAGTGGAGCCTTGTTCACTTTGTCATGCCCTAGGTCATAGATATTTGTATGGAAAAAGCAGGTCAGTGCTCAGGAGTTGACCTTTTCTTCCATCCACCCCTCACCAAAAAAGAAAAAAAAAAAGGAAAGAAAACAGAAAACAAACAAACAAACAAAACAAACAAACAAAAACCTGAAAAATTTTGAATTGTTAAAGAAGAGAGGGAAAAGAGCAAAGAACTTTGTTGTGGTAAAACACCGATACACCATGCACATTTTAGCAAAGACTCTGCAAAACTTTGTTAGAAAGTGGAAAATGTTCAAGGGGAAGGAAAATGTGATTTGAGGAAATGAACAGCAACTAAGGGGATTAGTGCTCATCAAGCTGCAAGTATAGAAGAAACAGTTAAAGGGGAACTGTGTGAGATCTATGAAATTATGAGTCCCAGCGAGTTGGTGATAAGAGACAAATTATTCCCAGTCCCTGCCAGTTGACAGCCAGGGGCTATCAAATAAACCAGCTGGCAGGTCCAGACCAAAGCAAATCAAAGCAGGATATTGCTTCAGACAACATACTCATCTGCAGAACTCCCCACTCCTGCCATCTCCCTGTCTAACTTTACTTTTTCATTCTCCCCAACAGTTCAGACAGTATGATTTTCTCTTTCAACTCCATCCCCCTGCACACTTCAGAAATCCTCTCCACAATATTTTCCTCATGCACATCCATTTGAACTCACAATATCATCACTGCAACTAGCTGGCTTCTATTCTTACCAATTTGCACCAGTATAAGGCACTATCCATGAAAGATCTCCCTTCCATCCTGAAAGCTGAATCCACAAGTTGTGTCATTGCCTATACATTGTAAATGCAGAAGAGACTGACCTGCAGATAGCAGCTGACATAAGATTCATATCAGATTTCCCCTTCTGCTCAGCTTGGGAGGGAAGTTGCAAACTGGTTGAAGTGAGTTTACTGCTGAATTGAGTGTTGTTGTAGATCAGGAGGTGCCAGACAAGGATTCAGGTATTTCAAGTATGTTGTCTGTCATCTTGCTTTGTTATCTAAGTATTTCAATAACTTTCTCAGGGTCATCGGGGTGTTGTGACAACCCATAAATCCTGCAGAAGTGCTCATCTCCCTCAGTGCACAAAGAGCCAGCACCACAGAAACTCCAGAGGCAGTTTCTCCTCCTGGAAGTGTAGAGGGCATAGACAGAAAGACTGGCATGGGAATGTACTTTTGCAGATATTCATGCTCTTGTTCCTCCAAACAGCATGAAAAACAACATCCTTTAATCTTTAGTAGCGAACAAACTGGATGAGGACTTCACAGGGAAATGCAAAATACTGAAGGTTATAATGGAAACAAGTGATACATTTGACCTCAGGTCAAACAGAAGAAAGAAAGAATGAGCTCCAGATAAGAAAGCTGCAGGTAGGAGGGAGTGAGGGGAACACAAGGCCAGGGCAGAAACAAACAGTAAAAATACTTTCTTTGTTCTTGAGCTTTAATTTCTGTGTGCCTGGTTGAACTTTTCTATGAAGATTGTTGTGTGCGGTTTAGATTTAGATTTGGATGGGTTTTGTTGTATTTTTGTTTGTTTCAAGGAATAAAGCGACTTCTGTAAAGTGGTAGTTGAACAAGGGGAGGTGTTTTGAGTATATCTAATAATTATTTGAAGAGGGGGATTTCCTTGAATTTACATACAATAAACAGCATGTTACATAAAGCTGCTGTAGATTACAACAAATTAGCATAATTGCACTGAAGAAATGGCTACTCAGCTTCTTCAGATGCTTTATCATCTGTGCATAGAATGTTTTAAAATCTTACTTTTTGTTAATCAAAACATTTTCAATTCTGAGATCATCCCAGCTGCTATCCAATGAATTTTCCTGCCCTTTTGGCAGCATGATATCTACTGACTTTTATTTAAAGGAATAGAACGATTGAAAAAAGAGTTCCATTATAAAAATTCATGAATAATCAGGTGGAGTACAGTGAAAGAATTAGTTATTACCAAATCTATCTGCAAGATTCTTTGCCAAATCTTGACACCTTGTTGGGTTGCTGCAAGGTCAGCAGGGAGAGGAGGCATTCACACAGGCCCTGGATGACGCAGCTGGGTTGGGCCAGGGATGGACTTGGCAGTGGCCACAGTTAGGAATGAGCTTGTTAAGAGGTGACATTGTATTCCCACCAAGGGCTGGCCAGGAACTGGGAGTTGCCTTCTCAGGCAGACACCAAGGGCTACTGACAGGAACGTTGTCTGCATATTGCTTCTGAGAAAGATTTTACTGCCTTCCACAGAGATACACCAGCACTTAACCTTCAATTTGAAAAAAAATAAAAAATAAAAAACCAAAACAACCCCACCAAAAACATGATATGGCCACTGCCCACTGCCCTTCCCAGCCATACTTTCCACAAGTGTGTCCTTGACGACCCTCACCGCGCTCAATGAACTAACCAGCTCAGTGCAGAAATTGCTGGGCAAAAAAGCCTGGTAATCAGCTTTACAACAGTTCAGTGAGGTAACTCTAATGGTCCCTTCTGGCCTTTGTGTTTGTGAGTCTTTGAACAGTCACCCCGATGGCCATAGGCAAACAGGTCTGGAAGAGACAGGGTTAGAAACCAGGAGATCCTGCATCCCATTCAGCTCACAGACCATTAGGTCAGCCTTTTCTCACTGGCAATTTACATAATGGTAGAACCATGTTTAATCCAATTTTCAGACTGGAAAGAGAAAGTCATGCTGGAGTCTTTTATCAGTTTATTTATCCTTTTAGCTTTGTCCAGCTCTTTATACTCAAGCCTATTAGGTGATTCTAGTGAACCAAAGTCCAGTGAAGCAAAAATCCTTGTCTCAGAAAACTAAGTCGTTCTCTTGCTCCTTTTTCCATTTTCAACAGCAATTAAAGGAAAAAATGTCCCCTTATTACATCCCATCACCTGCTGAATCATGAGTCGATATCCTGCCTTACTGTGGGAGGCTTTTAAAAAATATTAAACTCATTATTCCCTGACCTAGTGATTTATATTGTGATCCTTCATGGGAAGAAATGCACTAAGGTCGCAAAGTGGGGGACTGAAATCAAGAGCACATTGTAATAGATTGCACAAATTGTACCTTATATGATAGAAAACTGCAGGCAGGAGGGAGAGAAATATCAGGGCTGTGTGAAATATGCCAATTTAAGTTTTCATGATTTTGACAGATCAATACCCATGAGCTTTTATTTGAGGTAGGTTTGCTTTCTCAGGGGTCTCACTTGAAGCCATGGCATCAGACAGAGCCCAGAATACCATGAACAGCTGAAAAGAGAAGTGCCTGGTGGTATTGTCAGATGCATCTATTTACTGGGGAGACTTTCCAACCATTTTCATCAAGTCCTGGGATGCTTTTGCTTGCACCTGGATATTTCCTGGAGCTGAATAACTTCCAATGGTTCTTTCTTCTAAAGGTTTAGGTGACAAGCAGCAATCTCACAAGCAGCTTCAGAGTGACCACTCCTGCAAGCATGGTCCTTCTGCCTACTACATGTTCATTAACGCAGATTTTGGAAATCCTCCTCCATGCTCTGCCCAAGATGGGTACCACTGAAGATCAGAGACAGGCAGTCTTTGAGGAAAATAAACAGTGCATAATTAACATCCTTCTTCAAGATGTTCAGAGAGTGTGGACCTGGTGTGTACTTTGTAAACTGGAAACTCTTCAACATTCTTGTGGTATAAGGGTAAGTACCCCAAATGCCTGGATGTTCTTTATACACACTGTGTCTGCCAAAAGGCCCTCACAGAACTGATCTCCCCTTTCAAGGCTGACTTCAGTCACAGTCAGCACTGGGAAGGGAGAGTTATTCTGAGGAGTGAAACACATTTTCTGAGTGCCTACCAATGCCCATCTCTGCTACGATTCAAGCTGATGTGACTTCAAAGACCAAAAAATGCCCTGAGGTGCAAATGCATTTATCAGGTGTTTCAGTGGATAAGTCTCTTCTCTCTCCACTCTTTGGAGTATTTCTGGCATGAGATAATAATAGAACAAACTCCATCTTGTCTATGCATGTTCAGTTAAGATCAGCTAAATTAATTTCTCTTAATTAAGACAGTTATTACTTTGCCAGTTGCCCCTGGATTTTTGCATCCTGCAACCCCCAAATGCAACACGTAGTGCAGTTCTGCACATACAAAGAAATACCAGCTGAACTTTGCTGCTAAAAATAGGTAGAAGTCTTCTGTGGAAATAGGTCTCACATTTTTCCACAACAGTTTCTCCAGTCTTACTGCTGGTAAATCTTCAGGGAAATATTTGTCTTCATTTTCAGCTTCTTTAAAAGGAAAGTTTTAGCTGTTTCCACTTTTGTTCATCCTTAGTTAATCTTATGGTAAGCAAAATAGCAAAGTTCAAGCTCAGGCTGAGACCAATCCAGAGAAGCACTTAATAGTGTGAAATGTCCTACTGACTTCCAGAGGGACTGCTTGAATGTTTCAGCTTGTGCACTGCTCTTAAGTGCTTTCCTGGGCATGAGCTTCTGATCTCTAGATCCGAAAACCTCAGGAATGTATCCCAGGTGGGTGCCAATTTGTCCCCTGGGGAGACAGGAGGAAGGAAAGTGGTGCATCATCTCAGGGTGGTTGATGGCACTCAGCTGGAGAGGTCCAGATGCCAACAGAGGGGCTCTGAGAGGCGATGCTGAGAATGCATCCATGACATCAGGAGATGTGGGTTTCCTGCTCTGTATCCTGCCTCCCATGGGGCACTGCAGCAGAGAGAGCAGAGCAGTGACTTAAGTGCCCCGTTGCGAAGCCCAGGATATCTTTACAACGCCAATGTCACCAGAGGACTAAGTTAATGAGGTGCAGACACACATCCTCTTTCCATGACCTTCCTTTGTAGAAGGGAGAGACAACTCCAAACCTGTGTCTGGCAGAAAGCTCTACAGCTCTTTGCAAAAGTGTGAGGCTGGTGCCAGTGTCAGCACAGGGAGTTGTGGTGGTTGGAGGCTGCCATGCAGACCCGTCTGGCATCTCCGTGACTCGGGAGGTGTGGAGCACTTTTGTTATATAACCAAAGATTTTTTATGCAACTGCTCCTCCAGCACTGCCCTGTGAGATCCGATTATTATGGAGGATGAAAAACACTGTTATTTTTAACAGCTGGATCAAGGCTCAATGGGCTTAAAAGGATATTCAGAAGCAGCTGCTTCCGTAAGGCTTTCAAGTCAGTGGTGACCGCTGCAAAAGCTGTTTGCCTCTGTTTTGGAGACTGCTTTTCCATGGCATTTGTGTTGCCTTGCAGCTGTAAATGAAAGATTGAGTCCTTTTTCCATAAATTTTGTAAACTACTAGTTACCATGCATCGAGACAGTGGAACAACAGCTTTCCAAGGGGTTCCTTTCCATCACTTCAGGAAACATAAAATAACACCAGTGCTTCTAAAAGGTAATATCTCAAATTGTAGCCTAATTTTCACATAGGAGATCCATCCCTAAGCACCTATTTGAAACAGTTCATACACTCTGCAATACTAGAATCATTTATCCAACACCCAAATCGTTCTTGATTTCCAGTAGTTGGTAGTACTGACATGTTAAAAGAAGTAAGAGAACGAGAGTATTCCAACAGTGGCATACCTGATGTTCACTTCTGTGCTTAGACAATGTTAAACATACTGTAAACCATTACAGTGCATAGTTTAAGCAGAAAGTGTCTGGGCATTTGAGGAAAGATAAAAGGGGGAAAGTAAAGTAGTGGTTTGTTCCCCTCCTCCACAAGCAGAATTTATATCATAGGTTAGTTATTCAACTTCCTGTGTTCCCTGAAAAAAAATGAAACTGTCAGGTAAACTTTCATTTTTTATTAGATGCAGGTGCACAAACTTCACACCCAGACCTTGATCTTCCTGAATTTTAAGAGCTAGAGTAGCAGTTTGTTTCACTCCAAAGGCACGTGTATGTTCTGGCTGAGATCTCCCATGCCTTGGACGTGCATCCACAGTGTTGGAAGAGAGTGGGCTGTCTTTCTTCTCTGGTGCTAGATGAGATGCAACAGAGCAGGAAGGATCTTATTTTTGAGATCAGTCATTTCAAGCATTCTAAATCTCAAGCTATTCAAATTTATTGAACAGAATATTTATAGCCTTACATGCCTGAGTTCCATTGGCTTTCTGCACCTTTCCAAGCCAGCAGTGTCTGTCTGAAAAATACTGAAGTCAGATTATGTTGTGGGACAATGTTGTGGGTCTTTATGGTTCACTAAGCACCTGGAAGTGGTTCCAACTGTGTTTCTGTAAAGGTGGAATTCCTCTTATGCTACTTGAACCAACCAATATTCAATTGACTAGAATAAGCCAAGTCTATCTTTTTTTACTCTCAGTGATAAACATATTTTGTCATCAGAGTATGATTACTTCTACCTCAAACCTCTTTTTTAGGATGGGGCAGCTAATTGGAGATATGATTTATTGTAGTGACCATATCAAATTGATAGCTGAAGACAATTAAAATGAACCTTACCTTGAAAATCAAAACAAGGGTTTTAAAGAAGAAGAAAAATGCATAAAAATCAAATTTTATGTCTCCTTTGCATGTTGTATTATATTTAAATGCAGTGCATGAGGTGAGCTGAAAGATTATCAAGAAGCAAAGCATGACTCTTTGGCATTAGTGTAACTTGATGTTAATCATACAGGTCTGTTAGTCAGGGTGTGCAGCATTGTAATAGGAAGATTAAGAATGATGCAAGTGGAAGGGGCCTGGGGACAGCTGAGTGTGGAGGCACCAGCAGGAGAATACAGGAGGGACAGGGTTTTCAGAATGCTCAGATGGGCAGGTCAGCAAGACCCCAGTACATTTGTCTCCAGCTTCACAAGGCACCCGGACCTGGAGATAAAGAATTGTGGTGACCTGATGATTCACAGAGGTGGGACAAAATGGAGACACTGATCACTGCCAGACCCAAAAGAGTACAAAAAGGCATGTTGGAAACCTAAACATCATGAAAGAATCTTGGGAGACCCAAGAAAGACTTAACAGTTGGTGTTATGGATCCTGGATCTAATAGTTCAACAGAACTGTTGTGATGCCCAGCTGCTGGGCTGATGTTGGTCACCATAAATATGCTGCTGCTCATGAGCATAATACTGAGAGCATGCATCAGTGAAAACATTCTTTCTTTCAGCTTGAACTCATTTTGCCCTACTGTAAGGTCATGGACATTGCCATGTCTATATGTGCCGGGGATACTTTCAGCACTTGTAACATTTATGAAATGTTCCGAGAGTATTCATATATAAGTAGACTGCATGCAAGTTGTCAGTTTAGAGCGGAAGTATTTCTTCTTAAAGGAAGCAGGGTGTATTCTCTGTTTCTGTGAACTCAGAGGTGTCAGTTTGTGCTGGTTTAACCACAGCGGGCAGCTTGGCCTCACGCAGCCGCTCGCTCAGCCTGCCCTGGTGGGACAGGGAGAGAATCAGAAAGGTAAATGGGAGAGAACTCATGGGTTAAAATAAAGACAGTTCATCAGGTAAAGCAAAAGCTGCACATGCAAGCAAAGCAAAACAAGGAATTCACTCCATACTTCCCATGGGCAGGCAGGTGCTGAGCGATCCCAGGAGAGCAGGGCTCCATCGCATGTAACGGTGACTTGGGAAGACAAGCACCATCAAACCTCCCTTCTTCTTCCCCTGTTTCTAAGCATGACACCATATGGTACGGGATGCCCCTTGGGTCAGGTGGGGTCAGCTGTGCCATCTGTGTCCCCTCCCAAATTCTTGTGCACCCCCCGAGTCCTCACTGGTGGGGTGGGATGAGGAGCAGAAAAGGCCTTGGCTCTGCATTAAGCCCTGCTCAGCAGCAACAAAAACATCTCTATATTATCAACACTATTTGGGTCACACATCTGAAACATATGCCCATACAAGCTACAAATAAGAAAATTAATTCTATCCCAGCCAAAACCATCATACAACTGAACAGAACTGCTGTTTAGAGAAGTATTTCTTTCTCCTCTTGATTCTTTCATTGGGAAAAAAAAATAAAATAAAGATTTTAGAACACTTTCTGTCTTAGCTCAGAAATAAAGATACAGTGCCTGGAAATGACTGATGCAAGCTGTTATTAAGGGAGATATATTCATACATTTCAGCAGAGTTAGATGATGATGAAGTTGAAGTTAATTCAATCTTATAATCGCAGATAGCTGTTGTTTCAGGGACAGTATCATCTGAAAGATCTGGTCTGTATCATCTTGATGTTTACAAATAAACACTGAAGTGGAAATTAAACACTGGCTAAAATCAAATTAGAAGAAGTCACCTCCTGTGGAGTAGTGAACACACAGCATTGATCATCAGCAAGTGGTTTCTACTTCAGTAGCTTTGCACAAATAAATAGTTGCGAAATAACACTGAGCCTTATTTGCACACTGCAGATCATTTCATTGTATAATATTGTCTTCTTCAAGCTATAAACAAAACTGAGTCACATGCTTAAAATAGCAAAATTATCCTTAAAGCAATGACATTCCATTCAGGAGTTGTCAAAACATGTTTTTAATCCAAATGTTACACTCTATTTTACTGTTGTTTGCTTTTGTGGAATATAGAGATGATAATATGAAAAATGCTGGTATTTGGAATAATTTTTTTATTTAGCTGGCATTGTCTGCTATTTCCTCTAATCTGTAAATTTATTTGCTTGTAAAAAGAGGCACTGTGGTAGAATGTGATGAATAATATTTTCACGGTTTCAAAAGAGTGACACCAGTTTATACCAGCTGAACACCAATTCTTGGATAGGCCCTGTTTGATGAAAGCTTCCATGTCTCTAATACTTTTCACATTTAAACCAAAAATAAGTCTCAAAAAAAAAAAAAATAGTTTCTTTTGATCAGGTCCAGGTAACTGGAGTGAGTGACAGACTGTAAGGTACCTTACTGCCATCCTTCTTGACTTCTGTGGCAATGCAAGAATCACAGTTTCTGAAGGATTTATTGTGGTAGGAATGCCCTCACTGTGCACTGAGAGTTATCAATCTCAACTTCCCCACAAGGCCTTCTGTTGTAACTGCCCCTCCTTCTATTTAGAGTGTTAATGAAGAGAAACATAAAATCAGATGCTGGCATCCTCAAGTTCACCTTCTTTTGCCCCCAGTGTCCTCCTAAATTGCAAACTCCAGTTGAATTGATTTCATACATGTCTGTGAAGTTTCCTGTGTAGGGTTTAGAGTAATTGGGAAACATTTTGGCTGAACTCCCTCTCTGCTCCTGCTGGGGTGCAAAGAAGGCAGAAATCTGGCTCACCCACATGGAAGAAGAACCTCTAAACAGAAGGTGATCACCAAGCTGTAAGTGACATTTGTCTTAACTGAAACTAGTCACTGCCCACTGAAGATCCAACTACTATTGTACAGGCAGTTTAAGGTACAATTCCTTTTTTTTAAATCTGATAGCCAAACCAAGGCAGAGGAATCAATATTCCAAAAGTATTTGCTTCTCCATATACTGACTGTAAAGAGAGCCAAAGTTTATGATCTCAGATTAACATATCTACAGTGGATATGTCTGAAGGCAGGTGAGATAAATGCCACCCATGGCATTATGGATTAGTGAAGCCCCATTCCTGATTTTTGTTGCCTTTGGAGGTGGAAGTTGCAAGGAAGAGTTTCCTCTGTACAAGTGACAAAGAGAGAAATTGCTTACTTCAAAGCCTAGATATGACTTATCTAAGGCAGAGAAAAAAAAAAGAAGAAACAAAGATGTGGAGAGATGAAGCAGTCAGCCAACAGTTTCAGGGCTCATCTGCCGGTGCACTGATGGTGGAATATGACCTGTAGAATTATAAGCTTGTTTAATTTCTATGTTTACTTAGCAGTGATGTGCTTGCTGTTTTTGTCTTAAACTTTGTGAAGTAATAAGTGTTTCAGGCTGCTACAAAAAGAACCAAATTAAAAATAAACAGATTTTGCTTATTGCGGCTGCTCATCTTGATGCTGTATCTTGGAAAAGCTGTGAAAAATCACAGCAAGAACAGTCACCCCTAGTAAGCATTTTAAATAAGAGAGCTCTCATATACCTGTTCTTCATTTCATATTATACCTAGCTCTTAAATACAATGCACGAGGGAGTCACAGAACTGCCTACAAAACATCAGGACTGTAGTTTGGTGACAGAGACATAATTTATTTTTATTCTCCTAGATAGGGAGGCCTAAGGACATGAATAGTCATAAAATACGACTTTCCAAGAGAAGAAACCCAAGTGTACAACTGTTCGAATCTGGTGTGTGAAGTGACTGCAGAATGCAATGCTTCAAGAATATTACGATATAAAGAAGGTCAAGGTCAATGTCAGCAGATGTTAATGTCTTCTCCTAGAAAAGGAATAGTTAGGCATCCAGATGGCAAAGACCCTAAAAGGAAGAACTGCAAGAACAAATGGTTGTCAGTGAGCATTATTTCACTAAAGGCAGAAATACTAATGAGATGGGAAAGTGTTTTGTCCTTTCCTGTGGAGCTGTATCCTCTGTCTCAAATATTCTGGTATTATTTTCAAGATTTATTTTTGGGTTTTGTGAGGGCTGGAAACTCACTGGGACGACTCAGACTTGTCATCATGAGTGATCAGCAGAAAGATAATACTTGGGAAAACCTGGAAATGTGGGTGAAAAGCGGCATAAACTTTCTCTTAGGCCTGACAGCAAGTTCCCTGGTCTGCATTCATTCCAACATCCCACAGTGACACAGACTATATCTGTCCTGAAGGGATTTAGCTTCATGGGTGCTGTTGGTTTCAAGGAATTACATACTCAAGTGCCTTTGAGAATCTGGACTGTTCTAACATTTAGCAATTTCTAAACAACATCGTGCATTCATGACATTTAAATTTCATTACATTCACACAAGTAACATCTTGTCTATAGTGTTATGCAGGAAGATTTTGAGACTGCCATCAAACACCCTCAGCACAGCTCAGCTGCAGGCCTGGTTAAAGTCAAGTGGTGTAAATGACACCCTTTGCGTGGGCTGATTCAGAAGAGCAAATGTCGCCACTGTTCTCTTGGGTTGAATGGGAGCATTGGCGTGCCAGGCATTGACAAACCACTCTGAACAGCAAAATCCAAGGTGAAGGTGCCAGAGGTACCCCAGGAGGCTGACCTGGCTTTGTTTGGCTGAGTACATGGGAGAGGGAGGTAAGAACAATCCCAAGACTAGCAGATGCTGTAACACGGAGCGGCGAAGCTCTCCTGGGGTGGAAGAGTGAGCAGAGAGGCTGAGCTGCTGCTGGGCATTGAGTTCAGTGGGAAGGTTGGCTTCAACTGCTGTAACAAGAAAACTCTCTGTTGACTCCTGCTCTGTTCAGGGTACCAGCATGATGCTATATATTTAGGTTGTCTCCTTAGGCTCTGTGCTTAACCAGTAAACAGTGGAAGCTTCCTCCAGGACAAATTTCAGAGCAGGGACTTAACAGAGGTGCACTGGTGACTTCCCTCAGTCTTTAATCTGGGAAAACCTCAGGCAACTATTTTCAGCCTCCCACTGTTTCCAGCTTAACATAGCTCACTTTCCTGCATCATGAAAGCTGAAGTGGTGATATTTCTCTGTCTCAGAGCAGTGTCTACTTTATTAATGTTTTGGAGGCTCAGGTACTATGGTAACGAGCGCTACAGTCAGTGCCTAAAGAGGAATTTACATCGCCAGAGATGCTGTCTTTGAACAGCTTGACACATCTGTTCATGAACAGCAATCTGATTCTCTGTCAGCCCACAGGAAAACTCAGCTGAGCTGCAGCTGGATCAGACAATGCAGTTGTGTCGGGATTTCAGAGGTAATCTAAGGCACAGCCATGTAAAATGCAAGTGAGAATGAGAAAATACCCAGAGGTTTTAGGAGGCAGCAATATTTATCAGGAGCCTGAAGTTATCTATTCTGAGCAAAGCACTAGGAAAAGCAAAATTTGTGTATAGCACATAAGCAGCAATAAAGGCTCACTCAAGACCGAGAGGATTAATGTTCTCCTAATCCCATCACTCTTCAAGGTATTTTGAAATATTGGCAACTTCTAGTAATTGTATTTCCCCAAGAAACAAACAAACAACAACAGAAAAAAGCAAACCCTGCCTACTTTCAGACAACATTGAATATGCCAGGAAGAAATCATGAAATCAAATTAAACTTTGGAATAAGCTGTCTGAAGCTGGCAAGTCTGCCTCGAGTTCACTGTAACTGCTGAAATTTCTTTGCTACATATAGCCATAAAACCTTACATTGTTTTCTTTTTTTTTAGTACATTCCACTGACTTTAACTCATGTGTGTTCTAGAAGAAAATGAAAGATTTCAAAGCTGTGACAAAATAATCTTTGATTTAACTCCACTAATGAGGGTAAAAAAACAGAAACAATATAAAAATAGAACAAAACCATAGTAACTGAAAAGAAATAAAAAACAAAGATATTGAAGAAATGAAATAGGCAAAGAAAAAAAAAAGAAGAGAGAGAGGGAAAAAAAGGAAAGAGAGGGAGGAGAAAAAACATAATTTTGAGATTAAAAGAACCAGAAAAGGAATTAACAAAATGCAGTTAAGCAAGAAGGAGAAA
The DNA here is from genome assembly GCA_013396775.1 of Cephalopterus ornatus. Lineage (NCBI taxonomy): Eukaryota > Metazoa > Chordata > Aves > Passeriformes > Cotingidae > Cephalopterus > Cephalopterus ornatus. The sequence goes on along the minus strand of VZRE01014447.1, from coordinate 34,934 downwards.
ATATGGTCTATCATGAGGCAGAAAAAACAGGTACTCTAAGCTAATATTTTGCTGTAATTAGGAAAAAACACCAGGAAAGTATGAATATAAAGAGATCTGTTGGTTGATTCTTAAATTAAAAACCTGATATAAAATTATGGAGGGGAAAATTCTTATTTCAAATATTTACCCTAAAGAGATCTATCTCACTGAAAACAACTATTCACACATGGAGAGTTAGAAACACAGAGGCTTGTGCTAGCAAAAATAAGGAGAACCAGAAAATGCAACTGAGAGGGAAAAGGAAGCAGAACCACATGGTTAACCTTCCCTTCCAGATATTCGCAGTGGTGATGTATAGACAATATGGTAATGTGGCTTTTACTGCAGTCCCAGGGAATAACAGCTCTGTGGAGTGAGGATGGGTGTTGTGGTGTGCTCAGCTTGTGCACCACCTGTGCAGCCCCTTGGGTTTAGCAGCTGGAGTTGGTGGAATTCTCGTGATTAGACCAGGAAGGGAGCTATATATTTTCTGTAATATACTGTCTAATCCCAGTTTGTATGATTACAATGAGTGAAGTGCAAATAACAAAAAAAACCACCCAACAACAACAACAAAAAAACCCCAAAAACTAACATTGTCCAATTTTCATTTTGAATAGTTAAGGAGGATCCTAGGACAGCCTCTGATAAGCCCTCAATATGTGATCAGGAGTCACTAGCAGTAAAGATAATTTCACAAATACACTCAAAATTTATCAGATCCCAGTATTGTTAAATCATGTAATTATTTTACTAACTTCCTCAACACAATAAAAATGTAACAGTCCAATGACCAGTAGAATTTGAATATTTAGAATATAATATAACACCAGCTGTATTTAGACATAGAAAGAATAAAAATGGATATGAAACAATATTTAGATGAATGGAATGGCCTGGCCCCACCTTAGGGGGGACACATCATATGAGGTTTCTGGCTGCTTTTAGGTTTTTTGACCATCACAGAAGAGCATTTATGGATAGACTCATATTCAACTGGACTGAAAAAAATGAGTTTAACAAAGGAATATAAGTCAGTGATGGAGCTACACTGTGTTCCTTCTCTAGACAAGGGTAAGAAGGTGGCATTTCCTCAAGGCAATTCAACAGCTTGAAGATCTCAGTTGCCCTCTGAAGAGAGTTGCCCTCTGTCCCTTTTCATTCATGAGACGGGTAGCTTGGAACAACAATAGTACTAAAACTATGGATAGATAAATCTGAGCTTTGGGCAAGAGGAGGCAAGCTCCTTCTCTGTGATTACTGCAAAGCCTGTGTGGTCCCCAGATGTTGGATCATGTCAAATGAGAAGTTTGACATATCTAGAATAAGTTGGCAATCAACCTTTGTGTGTATAACTTTTTACTAGACATGTAGCCGTAGGAGTGCTCAAGAAAAACAATGACATATTTGTGGGTGCAGTGCTCTGGGAGGCTCCAAATTGGCCTAAGGGCAGCTTCTAATTGGGATGAACCTCTTCCACTTTTGTCTTAAAACAAGGACTCTGTTTTTCTTCTCAGAGGCCCTCACAGTCTTATGTTCTGTAGTAAAACAATGGCCCTTACTGTTGAGGGGTTTACTATGTCATAATTTGGCCATGATATAAGCTGGAATGCATAATCCACTACAGTCAGTTGTTTAATTCTACAGTGCCAAAACAAAGGTTGGATTGTGGTCAGGGTAAAAAGACTCAGACAGATCTGAGTACGTTCTCAGACCTGAATTGCTCATGTAAGTGCCCATGTAAGCAAACAGGAGATATGCACTTAGGATTTTGGAAATCAGGGGCAGAGGGCAGGAGGGAAAGTTGACTTATTCTGTGTTCCCCATGGTAATGCCTTTCTCTTTTTCTTCTTGTTTTGTTTGTCTTTCTCTATGTTTTGGCATAAGAGAATATGGTGAAACAGCTTCCCTTCTGAGGCCCTCAAAAGGGAACATGTTCTCCCTGATAAAACCAACTGAGTTTGGACATATTCCAGGAAATTCCAATTAATGTTGAAATTCCAATTAATGTTGGAATTCCAATTAACATTTCCATATGGAGATAAGAGATCTGAGTAAGCATGTGGACATGTTGCTTTTCATTGCAATTCACAATTAAATCTCTCCATAATGCTTATGAAATTTGGATGCAAGTGGAGGAGGATGAGATAGTACCTCTTAGAAGTAGGAAACTGGCTGCACAACAGAGTACAATCCTCTATTCAAAGTAATTTTGTCAAAGGCATTTTTCATTTTTCATAGGCATTTCTACCTTTCACTGCTCATTTCTTCCCCCTGTTTCCAATGAAAAATTATGGCAATAGAGTCAAACCAATACATATTATTTTCCTTTGATGGTTTCAAAGGCAAAACAGGAATATGCACATTTTCAAGTGACACTCTGCTGTGACTAAAAGATTTGTCATCTGGTAGGAGTGTTAATTAGAGGTAGTTATCATTAAGATTTACCTGCCAATGTATTCCATATTCCAAAAAACATTACATTTGTTTACTTTGGGAATCTCACAGCTTTATGGGTTTACAGACACTGGAAATGAGGGTAAGATGTAGCAGCTCACTGCTCAGGATGTCATTAGCAAGAAAGGCTTGCTTTTGTCTCTTATCTTTGAATGGGACTGTGAAGATTCTAAAAGCCTCTCAGCAGTTCAAAGAAATGAAAAGGGGAGGAAAGCAAGACTGAGAAAAATAAATTATCTGATTAGCTGAGCAGAGAGGGTAGAACATGGAGATTTCAGAACATGGCCAAATGAAGCAGCAAAACCAACCAAAGTTCAGTAGATTCAATCAAAGGGAAGAAAGTAGGTGTTCACAAAGCACAGTTTAGAATCATCAATATTTGTGCACAGATGTTTCCATATGTTAAAAGAACTACAGCATTTACTTACAGCTCCCGCCTTTTGGTATTTCTCCAGATGGCTTCAATCCCGTGCCACTTTGGAAATGAGTCTTACCAAACTCACTGAGATAAAATGTTCATAGCAAGGAGATAGCAAGACTTTGTTGCTATACCGAGAGATAAACAAGCAAGGCTAAAACCACAGAAGCTTACCATCACGGCACTTAATTTTTAGGTGTCTTCCACCTCGTGGAATTCACATGACTCCATTATAGGTTGTCATCGTAGGTCAGGAAAAAAGCAAATTTCTTAGATTGGGTTCCATAAGATCTATCTGGAAGGCTGCTTAAGTTATTCAGGAGGATATGATCATATGTGTCATATCTCTCCAAATCAAAGTGTTTAACCTGCAACTTCAGGGAGGGACTCTCAGAGACCAACATTGTCAAGAATCCTCTGCAGCCGCTCTGCACCTTTTTCCTAAAATACGGGACAACATGGAGTTCATCTTCCTTTATCTAGCAGATCATCCATGAGACTGAAATCCTATGTTCAAAACCAGCAGGCTAGTTGTGCAATCACTGTTCTGCAAAGAAAATGGAAGGATAGTAAACTGAATTGACAGTATTCTACTCTAGAAGACAATCTGGACCCAGCCTCTGCCTTCGCACCCCTGTTATATTGATTCATCTCCTACTCACTACACTGTGGATGTCATCACTACAGTGTGGTGGCATTTGGAATATATTATATATGAGAATCATCTACCTCAGTGTGGATGTTTAAAAAACATAAGGGACCTAGACAGTTCAAGCTCCCATTAGTGTTAAAGGAAAAGAGAGCAGTGGAAATGCCACCTCATCTTAATGTGGATGTATAAAACAGATTCACTAAACTAAATTCTGAAAATACCTATTTTTCCCAATTGACTGAAGATGACCCTGGTGAGCTCTGGTGAGTGTATTTATATGGGTACACACAATACCTCTAAGACACCACAGCTTTTCTTGTAGGCCCATAGTTTCAAAAGAAAAATGTTCTAAAGAACTGACCTCAGACTTGTAGAAATCACAACTTTCTCAAGTCCATTTTTTGTTCTTCCACACAAGAAGGTATTTTTGTAAGGAATTGGCTGTGTGAATTTTATAGTTTCTGAATAAATAGTTGGCAGTTTTATATTCTGGAGAGAGTTAATCTCACCGAGCGCCTTCATTGTTCATTCACAGTAACATGGTGGGAGACCTTTCCTAAAAAAAGACTCTACACCATTTAAAACACATATATATCCTCTGCAAGAACAGAACAGTAATCATATTTTAATGATAAAGTGTGTCAACTCAAAAACAATTTTAAGATTTAAACAGGGTCAGAATGTGGAGTAGGTTGACTCTGGCTGGATACCCAGCACCCACCAAAGCCACTCTATCACTCCCCTCTGCAACTGGACAGCGGAGAGAAAATACCACAAGGCTTCATGGCTTTAGATAAGGACTGGGAGAGATTGCTCACCAAATACCATCACGGGCAAAACAGGCTCAACTGGAGGATATTAATTAAATTTATTACTAACAAAAGCAGAGCAGGATAATGAGAAGTAAAATAAATCATAAAAAACACCTTACCCCCACCCTTCCCTCCTTCCCCAACTCTACCTCTTCCCCACCAGCAGTGCAGGGAGATGGGGAATGGGTGTTATGGTCAGTTCATCACAGGTTGCTCCTGCCACTGCTCAGGGAGAGAAGTCCTTCCCCTGCTCCAGTGTGGGGTCCCTCCCACTGGAGACAGTTCTCCACTAACTTCTCCACCATGAGTCCTTCCCACAGGCAAAAGTTCTCCATGAGCTGCTGCAACATGGGTCACTTTTCCACAGGGTGCAGTCCTTCAGGCACAGTCTGCTCCAACGTGGGTCCCCCACAGGGTCACAAGTCCCACCAGGAACAGGTTGCTCCAGCGTGGGCTCCTCTCTCCACAGGTCTGCAGGTCCCTGCCAAGATCCTTCTCCAGAAGAGGTTTCCTACAGGTTCACAGCCCTCTCTCACGCATCCCCCTCCTCCAGCGTGGGTCTCCTCCATGGGCTGCAGGTGGATCTCTGCTCCCCCATGGACCTCCATGGGCTGCAGGGGCGCAGCTGCCTCACCACGGTCTGCACCATGGGCTGCAGGGGATTCTCAGCTCTGGCACCTGGAGCACCTCCTACCTCTCCTTCTCCACTGACCTTGTTCCTCTCACATGTTCTCACTCTATTCTTCTCTGGTCACTCTTACCGCTACACAATAACTTTTTTTTTCCCCCTCCTTAAAGGTGTTATCACAGAAGTGTTAACCACCGTTTCTGATTGGCCCACCCTTGGCCAGCACTGGGTCTGTTTTGGAGATGCCTGGAATTGCCTCTGTCAGACATGGAAGAAGTTTCTGGCAGCTTCTCACAAAAGTCACCCCTGTATCCCCCCTTCTCTACCAAAACCTGGCCATGCAAACCCAATACACAGTGTCAGCAATAAATGAGTGAGCAGAGATAGGCGGGCACTAGAATTCTCTTGCCTTTATGAACTAAAAACTTCCTCCTGTTGATTGAGTAGTAGGTCAGGGGCTTTTATTATAGTAACTGAGTTCTTTTAAATGCTTTGCAAATCAGGAGCACAGAAGCAATTCCTTAGCCAACATTACTCTACAATTACTCATTCTTCAACAGCAGAACAACTTGCCCAATAGTGTTTGTATCACCATGGAGTGCTTGGCAGCCATCAGCACTTTGTAAGCTCCTCAGCAACGTATTTTGGGAACACTTTCAACCACAAGTTTTCTCTTTCATATATATTGTTGTCATTTGATGCATACTGGAAGATCAAAAGACATGAAACAACTCATCCAAAGATGACATTATTACCTTTAATTTATCCTTTACATTGAATCCTAGAAGAGCAACTTATAGATAAAATGTGGATGTGTCAGGTTATTAAACCATATTGTCTTTTAAACTGTTTTTCCTCCCTTTTGTAGTTTGCAAATCCTGTCATAAAGCAGATATTAAAAACAGTCAATCTGATTTCCTGAAGAATACTATGTTAATTATCCAGATGCAATTCCTTGAAGAACAGGTGAGGTTAGACAGAGACAAATGCATGAGGAAAAGGAACTAAATATGTCCAAGCAATGCACAGAAAATGAGGATCTCTGTGTTTCTGAAGGCAAACAAAATAATGATGTCTCCAGTAAGAGAGGTGAGATGCCAACCCTGCAAATGTCTTCTTTGCCCTAGAACCAGGATATCTGATGGGCTTTCTTGCTTGGAATCTTACTGTCCCTTGGGAAGGGACATGTGTAATACATGTCAAATTCTTCTACGCTGCTGCTTTAGATACCAGGTCTATTCAAAGTAATTTGATACATGCCATCAACTCTAATAGCCTGAGGAATCTAAGTTTCATTGTCCTATAAGTGCTCTTCTCGTTTCCTACCTCTTTTTATGATGCTTCTTTCTCAAGCACCTTAAATAGTCTATGAATTAAGCAAACTCATCTTATCAGAAGAGTCTCTAGGGTGCCATCAGTACTTCAGATTCTAACTTCAGACCCTGGACACAATCAATGAATGAATCAATAATAATCAATGCACAGAGCATTTCAGCAGGATTAATGACTGTCTGGGAGGCGCTGATGGGCAGAAATTAAGTCAAGGACCATTAATCCCAGCTGGTCATTTGTCTCTAGGCAGCACTTTGTGCCAAGGTCATTACTGCTATTCTAAGGAAAAAAATAAAAGGAAGCTGACATCGGCACATGGATATTTTTAACCTGGCTTGTGCAGAGTCAGTTGCTTTGTATGACTCTTTCTACTAATTGTGAACCACCTTCCATCAGGCACTTCCATTGTATAAAGTGTTCCAGCACCATTTTCTCAATTTAGTGATACAACAGGTGTTTTCAACCACCTACAGGTTGCATAGAGATGTCCTAGGATTTATGGAGCCTGGCAGACCACCATCTCCTGCAATGAAGATTTACTCACTCTCTCTCTCTACACAAGCACTCAGCTGTGACTAGGATTATGACAGGGACGTGCCTTTCTGCCAAGGTGCTACGAATTGTGGCAGCCACATATTGTGTCTAATGGGTCCTCAGAAAATCTTGTCATCTCAAGACAGGGGTACCACAAAAATAAAAGGACTTCTAAAGATCTTAAGACCCAGGACGTTTGTCTCTCCACACAGCTGTGTGCACACACACACACACACGATGACATTTGATTTATAAACTTAGAATCATATAATGGTTTGGGTTGGAAGAGATCTTAAAGACCATCTAGTTCAAATCCCCTTTTCATGGGCAGGGACACCTTCCACTAGACCAAGGTGTTCAAAGCCCCATCCAACCTGGCCTTAAACACTTCCAGAGCTGAGGCCTCCTCAACTTCTTATTACTAACAGGGTTAGAGCAAAAGAGTGAGAAGGAAAATAATCTTCAAAACACCTTGCCCCCACCCCTCCTTCCTTCCATGTTCTTCCTCCTCCCCCCCAGCAGTGCAGGGGGATAGGGAATGGGGGTTGCAGTCAGTGGTTGTTTATGCCACTGGTCAGGGAGAGGATTCCTTCCCCTGCTCCTGTGGGGTCCCTTGATGGACCTCTCTGGCATGAATCCATCCCACAGGCAATAGTTCTTCCCAAACTGCTGTCCCATGGGTCACTCCTCCGTGGGGTGCAGTCCTTCACCAATGAGCTGTACTGACGTGGGTCCCCCACAGGGGCCACAAGTCCTACCCAGGAAAAGCCTTCTCCAGTGTGGGCTTCCCTCTCCACAGGCTGCAGGTCTCCAGCAGGACCTGCTCCATCCTGGGCCTCCCATGGGGTCACAGCCTCCTTCATGCATCCACCTGCTCCAGCATGGGCTCCTCCGTGGGCTGCAGGGGGGTCTCTGCACCCCGATGGTCCCTCAGGGGCACAGCTGCCCCACCCTGGTCTGCACCACGGGCTGCAGGGCCTCGGCTCCAGAGCCTGGAGCACCTCCTGCTCCTCCTTCTGCACTCACCTGGGTGTCTACTTTGTTGTTCCCATGTTATCACTCCTCTCTCCCCTGGCTGGAATTCTTCCCATGAAATACCTTTCTGTTCTTAAATATGTTATCACAGAGGCGTTACTATTGCTCCTAATTGGCTCGGCCTTGGCCAGCGGCAGGAAGTCCATCCTGGAGCCGGCTGGCATTGGCTCCATGGGACAGGGGAAGCTTCCAGCAGCTTCAAACAGAAGCCATCACTGTAGTCCCCCTACTACCAAAACCCAGCCACAGAAACCCACTACAATGGCACTGTATGATTCTTGGTTGCTTGCAGTGAAAAAGGAACTAGTTAGTCCTGATCATTTTAGGTAGACCATAATGTTACAGGGGCCAGGAGATTGCCTTGTGTTACTGTAAAATATACTTCAGTGCAACTCACAACATTGCTTGAAATTTGTCCCCATTTTCGATGGGTTTCAGGTTTTTCTGTCATTCAAGCAGGAAACTGATCAAGTTGCAGTGCCTCTCTGTTCCGCGCAAAAGCAACATTCAGCTAGTAGTGGTGAAGTCTGAGCCTCACCATGTACTGCATAACCTCACAACTGGACTAATTTTCCTGACTAAATGCAAATATGAAGGCACTAAAAAATGGTTTGAGTGGACATGGGTCTTTGGAAGGTAACGATACTGGATGAAAATACCTGAGACAGCAGGCGAAAAGAGACCCAGTTCTACTTTCTGATAATTGAGCAAAAGTTTACTAGATGTTTTACTTGCTTTCTGGGAATTTTGGAAAACTTACATCCCAGGGAACACAATCCAGTAACAAAATAAAGAGCAGATAGTATGCAGATCAAGAGATAATGTGAAAATTTCCCAGAGGTGAGGAATTTTTCTTTGTCTCATTTGGGCAAAAGAAGAAGAAAAAAATGCAGATGAAGCTTGTATTCAGTGCAAACTTGATGTCAGTAGCATTAATCTACAAAATGGAAGTCCTCAGCATAGATATGTGCTGTTAGTAGTTACCTTTTTATATGTTATTTGACGTAATCCAGTTTTTGCTAAAACAACAACCACCTTAACAAACTGGTTCCTGCTTACTTTCTACAGGCATTTCATGATTTATAGATATGGCCTATATCCCACTTGCTGTCATAGGACAGGTGCCACAAAGAACTATATACATGTGTATTTTTCTACATAGAAAAACAAATTTTCTGTTGAAACATTAACTAGGCAAGGTAACTGTGTGTTGCAAGAGAAGCTGATCAGGTGCTATTTTAATGCTTGAAAAAAATTAATGATTTGCAAATGGAACAGTTGTCTGCACAGTTTGTGTCGTATTGAAACTAAAATTAAAAAAAAAAAGTTCACTTAATGACTTAAAAGCCTGAAAAAGTCATACAGAACTAGATAGAAGTCTCCTGGAAACTATGGGCTGGAAAACGTAGCTTCTGTAACTTCAAAAGAAGCAATGACAAGCTGGTGCTGGGCTAATTATCTTCACTAATAACTGGATCATTCTTAGCCATGCTATAAGATGCTTCTGGTGTGATTTCAGAGTTGGTGTTGACAACATTTAATTAGCGAATAGCTACTCAAGCTTTACAGGCCCATATTAAAGTACAAAAGTGTATCTCTGCAGTGTTCCCCTGGGTTTTCTCACAGCTTCACCTCCAGTGTTTAAGCCCAAGGTGTATATATGGACAGGCATATTCAATTAGATATGGTGTTTTCGGGGCTTTCTGGAGTTAAAGCTGCACTTCTGGTCCTTCTTGTGTTGGTCCTTCAGCTCACACAAACCTAGCCAGTATTGCACATCCTACTTCAGAGGAAAAACAGTGTGTTTTCCAGGGATATGTGTCTGAAGTCAAAGTGAGACAATGTGGAGAAGCTAAATGAGAAAGGAACCCCAAGAAGGAGGTGCAGGGGTGACTCTGCTGCCATTCAAAGGATCTCAGTGGAGAAGACTGTGGCAGTGCTGTCATTAACCTCAGCTGTGCAACACCCAGACTTTTCTTTCATGCCAACTGAAAGGGCAGGGTGCTGATATGCTTTTTCTTATCACTGCACTTTGACCTAGAGCTCAGAAAGACCTTGGTCCATGATGGGAGCAATGTCCATGCCCAAGCTTCCTTGCCACTGCTGTGATTGCTCCTGGGAGCAGGAATGTCCTCCCGAAGCTGCAGACGGCAGAAGAAGTGACAAGGGGCCAACCTAAAGTAGATGGCATGGGAGCACGGCTCAGGGGCGAGGTAGGGAAAGCTGAAATAGCCAGGCAGGAAACAAAGCCTAGCAGCTCAAAATCCAGTTAAAACATCAGCCTGGAATGATTTCTTACCTCACAAATATTTGAAATGGCTTCCCACAAGGGCAGATCTGAGACATTTTGTGTTGTTTCTGATGAGAGAGGAACTCTGCTCCTAGTTGAATAAACTGTGTTTGCTTAGAGAGAGAGAGAGAGAAAAGAGACTTTTAAATCTAAAGCAGTAATTAAATGTGCAACAATTCTGAGAGTATTCATACTGGTAAATGTTATTGACATTTCAATTCTGCTTTTTCCAGCAGAAACAAATTATTAATACCCTATTGTTGCAATAATGAGGTCTTGATAGACATAGAATTTATTTTTTCTTGTATTTGTTTAGCCCTGAATCCAATTTCACCAGTAATAAATAGAGAATATTTTGTTTTAGCATCACTGACAATGACAGAAAGAGAAGCACAACACGGGGACGCCATGAAATGCATGTCAAGGCCCTGCTGCAATCAAGCAACACAGGGCATCAGTGCCTGTTGCCACCTTCCAGTCACTGGAAGGGGCTGATCTGGGTAAGCTGCAGAAGCAGTAACTGAAAACCTGGCCCAAACCATTAACGAGGTAGAGACCAGCTTCTTAGATCTTTCCTCTCCTGCTCCAGGCTGTTGGTAAGACTGCCAGTTACTAACACGGAGTTTCTCTGTCTACTGCCCATGGTGCTTTGGTATGCGAGCTGTTCTGCAAACATCTGCTACATTTGTCCCATGAGCTTCCTTACTCCTTTGCTTTAAGGTCAGTTGAGTTTTTCTAATTTTCTTCAAACAGATCCTTTAGAACATTTAGTAAAGGACTCTAGAAATCTGGATAACTACTAAATTATATTGCTCAACCTCTCTCCAGTTTATCCTGATTAAATGTCCTTAGGATGCATTGGGAAAATTATAATAATTGATGGGTTTTTAAAAAGAGCAGAGTTGGAAATACTTTTCTGCTGGAACACGTCTCATTGCAGAGCTAGAAAATTAAAGGAAATAATTTGATTTTTTTTTATACTAGAATATAGAAAATAAAAATGTTTCAAATAAAAATAACAAAATTCAGCAGTTTGATTTTGGCAGCACAAATCCTACCGGGGTTGAAATATTTTGGTTTTTTTTTTCTTTTGTTTTCAAACTTACTTCATTTTATCAAGAAGCATGATTTGTAGGGAGAAGTAGATGGAATTTTATTAGATGGAATTATGCAGGTGGAAAAAAAATAGAGTCTCCTAGGCACGCAATCGTTCCTTTTCTTTTAAAAATTCTAACATAAAGTGAAAGAAGCCTTATGTCAAAATCCGAACAAATTGTTTCCATAATTTTGGAAACAAGACATTCAAAATCATCTGAATTCTCCTTTTTAACCCCATTACCTTGATTGCTTCTTTGGAATGGAAATAAGTTTTGCCTGGAAAAAGTGTTTTCAATTTAGCCATTCCAGCACATTAAGGACAAAAAAATTCCAGACCCCAGATTTGGATCAAAATGGAACCCTCTGCCTGACCACCCACCTGTCTGTCAGCAGAACAGCCTCCTTGTGCTCTGATCCATTCATTAAAGTGCTGGCAATTGTGGTCAAATGATCCAACAGAAAAGTACAGCCCAAGAGTACTACTAACACAGCAGCTGTGCCCTCCTGGAGGTCGATGGACAGTGTGATATGTGTGTGTCGGCACAACACACACCCTGACACCTCACCAGGTTGGTCACATCACTGCCTCCTTAATTCTGCTCTGGGGCAGAGCTTTCCACAGCTGCTTTAGAGTGTTTACACTGTCCTTTGAACACACTCCCCAAAGATTTATCTACACAGTCAGAAAAGAAGGCAAGCAAATAAGAAAGAGGCTGTGACTGCTTCCGCCTGCCTCTGCCCCAAGCCACTGAGCGTGCTGCTTGCAGCCCAGGTGAGACCTGCTGCTTCTGCTCCTCTCTGCTGGGAACAGCCTGTCTTGCAAGGTCTTCAAGCTGTTTTAGGAGGTGATAGCCATGCCACACAGAAATACAAAGTCCTTTGTGCCTGATTTGACACTGTGCCTGGCCTTGAAGCAAAGTAGGATGTGGAGTTTTTTTGCACAAAGCAATGCAGTGTTTTCTTTTATAATTGTCTGCATTGTGTGTGTGTTTGGGGATTTCTCAGAATGTAAATATTCCAAGGAGGAAATTATTGCTTGTTTGCACTATCTCTAAATGACAACCTCCTTAGAGAAAAAAAGCAATAAAGTTTGGGATCTTTATTTCTCTATGCACTGGAGATTTGCTGGACACACGTAGACATCACTACTTGGCTACTTCAAGGTGCATTCGCTGACTCTTATTTCCCATCTAGTCCAGGCTCTTTTAGGGCACCTGGAAATAGCTGGAGCCCTAGAACAGCTTTCAGAGCTACTCGCAATGTGACTTGCTGATCATGCTGCCCTGCATGAGCAGTCTCCAGAGTGGATATCTTCCTTCTTTTCCAGGTCCTTGTCCCTTGCTCTTCTGATGCCATGAGAAACAAAAAAATAACAACACAAACTTGCCCTGACATGAAATCCTTTGGGTTGAAGGCAAATTGAAACCATCTTTGCTCCATGACTTCTTTTCTCCTTTGGATGGTCCATCTCCTACCTACTGTGTTTCTTTCCACGTGTTTTGAAAGATTTCCCAAGATGTGCTGGAATATGTCAGAAATAACTAATATCTTTACAGTGATGTATGTTTTGGATATGAGCAATGCAACGTTCAAGCTGTATCCCATAGCTTTCCCCCAGAAGCAGATGACAAAATATTGTGTGCAAAATGCACCATGAAAACATGACCAGGATCCTGCTCCCAATGGGTCTGGTGGGCCTCCTTATTAGCAGGTGTAATTGCTGAGAATGTGACTTTGATAGCTAAGTCACAGTGCTGGTGGAGATACCTGTACACACAACTGTATAGAGTGCCCTGTCATGTAGAGATTCTACTACATTTGTATGCAGTCTGCAGTGTTATTTCTATGTAAAAACTTGACTGCAAATTACTTCTGGCTGCCCTCTCTGCTTCAGGGGAATCCATGAATGCCCTGCCTTACACAGGGTATTAAATCATAGTCAGGGAGAGGGCAGCTGCAAATGTGTTTGCTCTCATTTTGAGGTCTGCATGGTTCATGGCATGTTAAGTGACATGACGAGCCCACCAGCCTTGAAGAGACGCAGCATATATTGTTTGACCAGCCTAGGGACTTAGAGATGGAGGGAAGTAGCACTGATGGGGAGAAGGGAGGAGGAGAAACACAGAAGAAACACACGCTACTTCTGTGTAGAAGAGATAAGGACTGTGCTTGAAGTAAAAGCAGGTAGGTAGAAAGAAAGGAAATTGTAGCACAGTTTTGATGAATTGAAGCCGTAATGATCCATCCAGTGATTTACACTTGAAACCCTACTCTTAGTTTGTCATATGGCTATAACATGAGGGAAGATAGGTGTAACAATTTTGGGTGCTAGTATTTCTACTGCTGTGTGGAGATTTGCAGCTTCTTGTTTTCTGAGACAACTGGTGAGGGTAACAGTCAGCAGGTTTTCCTGGAGCAGACCCAGCGCACTAATGGGCACAGCCAGAAAATGTCTCTCTTCCCATTCAAAGCTCCAAATCAGGAGACACTAGAGAGAACACAAGGTGCATGATGTCCTCTCATCCATAACACATCAGAAATTTTAATGAGTATCCTAAGGTGCCTGCTGTGTGATGGAGAGCAAAACACCATTGAATATGCTTTACCGTAGAAGACCACACTTTTAATATGTTGGTTCTGTTTCAGTTTACTTAAAGAGAACAAAACCACAGGGATAGTGGCGACTGCTTGCCTGTACAGAGTATTTTGTGCCTAATTAATTTTATGTACAGACACAAGCTACTTTATCCACTAGATTAAGTACCAGTTCCAATGTAACATTTCTTGCTTGTAGTTTGGGGCACAGGGCACCATTTTATTAGCCATTTTAGATTGCTTGTTTGATTTTTTTACAATGCGATACAACTTCTGGTATAGTTGCTGTTTTCCCTTCTCACAGTTGAACAGACAACAATGTAAAGTTTTCAAATAAAAACCCTGGAGGTTTTACTGAGCTCCCAAAGACATGGGAAAATGATAAGCACAGTCAAACCTGTCAGCAGAAGTTGTTTTATTTCAGTGATCACTCCACCAGATAGAATTCTTGCTGCATGACAAACTCAGAAGCAGTACCTCCCAAAGACTGGCTCTGTCTCCTCCAGGAAGCACCCTAGGAGAGGTAGAATAAGAAATTAATGGGTTCTACCTTGCCTATGGAGACTGATGATTACCTTGGATGAGACCACAAAAGGCATTTCCAGCCAAAAATGATTCCTTCCTGCCGATACTCTTGTCAAGATAGACTAAACCCTGCCACTTACAAAGGCTTGAATAGCTCAATGACAGCATTTTCTAAAACTCCAATACATGCTAAAAAATGTGCATAAGGAAAACCTGATGTCCAGCATCCACACAGAGCAGGAGAAGAAGAGTCCAAAAAGGCTGGGACAGATGAGGGACCAGAGGAGGGGCTGCTCTCATTGAAGCTCAGCAGTAGTCCTCTCAGAGACACATTAAAACCTACACGCTCTACAAACTGATCAGAGAAAGAGCCTTGACATCAGTAGAGCTTAAGGGCTTGGGCTGAAACTGAGCTTCAAATGCTCATCTCTGAATTCAGGGTGATAGGGTGGCTTAGAAAGCAATGTGGTCTTGAATATGGAGATACCTTATGATACCGACTTAACCTAAGAAAACCAGAAGAGCAGCAGAACTCCAACTGTGTACAAGTTACCAGCTCTATATATGCCAGAGTATGACCTCCAGCTAGGATATAATAACCAGCTTTCATGAACAGCTCTCATTATATTGTGTCCATTACAGAACTGCAGCTACATAATGGTGCCATAGGCTAAAATGTTCTCACTCAGAAGAGTTTCAGTTTTCTTCCAAGAGACAGTGTCGCCCTTTTGTGAACTTATTTTGTGCGTCCTGTGCTCATTTTTATTTGATAGGTTATGATGTGGGGTATATTTTTGGTTTTTCTCTCCTAAAGCAAGAAAGCCACTGCACACTAAAAATCTGTTTTGTTTTGGGAGGCACAGAAGGGCAGGGATTCAGCCAGTGTAAATCAGAGTGATAAATACCAGCTTAGGACTTTTGACAGACCACTATAAATTTGCTGGATCAAAGTGTTTGTCAATGACCAAAAATATCTCACAGAAATGGCCTGGCTGGCCCTCTGTTGACACAACAGAAGATATTGCTAAATCAGCAAGAAAACTTGGATTTGTTGTGTGATGACTTAAGAAAAGTTTTCTCAGTTATTTGCTCAACTCTTCTTCCTGAGTACTAAGTGTGAGATAACTCAAGGAGCACAAGTATCTGGCTAAGGAGTAGGAGAAATACCTATGGTTTTGTGGATAAACTACTTAATGGCATAGGGAGACCCAGACAGAATCTGGTAGTATTTATCAGCTGTAACTGCACTTCACCTGGTCCAGCATGGCCAGGAAGCCATGAAGATACCTCCACATGGTGCTAGCCTGTCCTAAGACAACCTGTGAATCTGTACCATATAGAAAACTGCATCTTAGGAAGTCCTCCGCAGCACCCTTTATTCAATGGATGTGTAGTTAGTGATAAGGGGAGCAGGATGCAACTCATCTTATCCTGCAATACCTAAAAAACACTGAGAAGAACCGCATCTCCCCAGTGGCTAGTTCCTTGTTTTTTTGTTAGCTATAAAGGAAGTGGAAAACAATAAACTCCAATAGTTTTGGTGTTTCCACAAAGATCTGAGACCTAACAGTCACTTTCCCTAAAGAGAGGCCAGCCTGGGTGGGTTCACAACCTAAGATTTCACAAAGGTATGGGGAAATGCACAGGAGAGTCACACAGGAATCTGCTCCCAGAGAGGCAGGATGAACAGGTTTCCACTCTAGGTGCAGTGGCTGTTATCTTTAAGCCCATGCATATACAACTGTTTTGTGATAGGTCATGCACTGAAGGTGAAGAGCACTCTTGAGGACTCTCTCTAGGATACTAATGTTTTCCACACAGCCCAGAAAGGTTGTTCCAGGCTGCCTTGAGGGCATACTCTTGCCAAACCCGAGGCAGAGTTCACACCAAGCTCTGTCTTGAAAGTCACAGTAGGGAACCAATGCTTCTCACAGCCTTGGTAGAGATGGTAGCTGAGTTAAATCTGAGGAACAGACTGATTTCCCCAGGCCAGCTCAGTGTAGTGGCACCTGCAGGTCCTTCCTCAGCCTGTGTTCACTGCAGGGCTGCACTGGGTCTGTCTAGGCTTGAGGTAACTTTGCCCAGAGCAGCCCTGCTAGTGCTGTGCTGAGTGTTTGTAGCTGGCACAGCGTTGATAACACACCAATGTTTTGGCTGTTGCTGAGCACTGCTCCCACAGCATCAAGGCTTTCTTTCAATTCCCCTGTCAAAGACCAGTAGGCCGAGTGTGAGCAAGAGCCTGGGCGGGGACACAGCCGGGACAGCCAACCAAGCTGACCGGAAGGATGTCCCATCCCATGGGATGTCACGCTCAACGATAAAACAATAAAAGCTGTCAAAAAGGGGCAGAGTGGAGGGTTATGATATTAAGGTATTTGTCTTCCAAAGCAACCACTATGCATGTCAAGATATACTTCCCAGAAAGTAGCTGAACATCACCTGCTGATGGGAAGTAGAGAATAACTCTTTTTTCTTCTTTTTCTTTTTTTGTTTGTTTGTTTGTTTGTTTGTTTTTAATGGCCTTTGCTTTCTTTCATTAAACTGCATTTATCTTGACCAAATAGTTTTTCAGCTTATTTTCTCACCCTGTCCTGCTGTAGAGGGGGAGTGAGTGAGTAGTTGAGTTGGCACCTGACAGCCAGCCAAGATCAACCCACTCCAATGGCTGACACAGAAGATGGTGTCAATCAGTGGTGCCATCTCTACAATTCTACACGTGAAAAAAGGCTGTAAAACCCAAAGTGAGATGGCCAATGGTAAATGAACCCAGCAAAGAACCAAAAAATCACTACACAAGAAGAAGGAAAGACTAGGGAAGGCAGAATCACCTCTAACTCATCACTAGCAAAGCCATTAATGGAGACTTTGTGGTCTGCTGGGTCATTGCCAATCTTTCCCTTGCCAGCATGAGAACCCTGCTCCGCCTGCTTGGTGGTCCCACTGCCTGGCTCCAGGACACAGACTCAGATCAGATTTCTCTGTTCTGCCCTACGATAGTAGGCCTTGCCAAAGCATCTCAGCAACAACCATACAAACTTTGGGGAGTGATGAGAAAACCTGGGAAATTACCTCACACCCTCTGAGTAATATCACTCCTCTCTTTCGGTCCCAGCTTCCAGCTTTTCTGCCTGTCTCTACCTTTATTTAACGCCCTCTGTCACCAATGCAATTCACTTTTTCTGATTAGGCTTTCTGTGTGTCCACGTGATTCATACTAATAACCTCTGAACCTGCTGGCCAAAGGTATTGACGGATGTCAGTGCAGTGGAGTTCTACCACTTTATGAAAACAAATTAACCCTGTCGATCCTTTCAGTGAGAAAAACTGGCACAAGTCTAACCTTAATGTGTAAATGCTTCAAAAAGCTTTGCCATGGCACTGATGGGTTTTCATTTCACTCAAGTAATCTCCTTTGTTTGCAGCATGTTTGGGTAGGACTTTTTTCCCCAATGAGCTAAGAACTTGCTTGTGCAAGTAACCCTGTGAAAACATTAGGAAACTTTCATAATGACAGCTTCCTGGAGGAATGATACCCCAGAGATACCCCATACTCTTCACAGCTGATGCCAGAGAGATGGAGGTTTATATTATAATTTCTAGCTGGAAATTATATTATGTATAATACAAATAAATTATTATTTATAATATAAATAATAGATAAGCAATAACATATCTTTTTGGCTACCCACTCTCCTTCACACAGGAGTGTTTTATTTACAGACTAGTTACAATGTCTGACCTTTAGCACATGCCATTAGGATTCATGGTTAGATGATACAAGATGAAATTAAAAACCATTGCCAAAATTCCTGAGCTCTGCCTAGCCTACATTTACAGCGATAGTTGTTACAGCGCTACCTGCCCTAGTAAAAGAGTGTTAGTAGGGGATTCAGTAATAAGTTCAAGCTCCCAGGAAAG
The DNA here is from genome assembly GCA_013396775.1 of Cephalopterus ornatus. NCBI lineage: Eukaryota > Metazoa > Chordata > Aves > Passeriformes > Cotingidae > Cephalopterus > Cephalopterus ornatus. The sequence goes on along the minus strand of VZRE01014447.1, from coordinate 16,619 downwards.
GTGTGGGAGGATGTGCTTGCTGCAAATATCTTCTGTCTCCAGGGGAAAACGTACCAAATGTATTTTAGAAAACGACTTTCCATGCATTAATTAGAGCTACATTGAGTCACCCATCTCATTACGCGGCTGATAGAGATCAGCAAATACTTCCTCCACAAGATTTTGACATCTTCCGGGGCTGCAGGTAATGGTACAAAGAGATATATGTACACCACCTCTTTTAACTGAGAACTTGTATTTCTTGATGGATTTAGATGTTTGCTAGGAGATTCTGCAGGGGTAAACAGGGAGGCTGGATCCTCCTCCCTATATCCAGGACAGTGATTTGGGAATTGGAAGCTTGTTACTCTCTGCATCTGGTTTGATGGCATAAGAATCCAAGTGTGGTGGGATGTCTGATGGATAATGTCAAGTGCCTGAATATTCTTTCAAGTGACACAGGCACTTCAGGTGACACTCCTGCTCTGTTCCATGGTCATCCCCATCCAGAATCTTGCTCTATGTCCCATATAACATGAAGTAACAGATGAAGTCCAAAAATGGCTTTTCTGTGCAGTAGAAACGGTTCTGGACAGGAGAAAAAAAAAAGGCCAACAGCAACAAACCCTTGGCACTCTTTAAAGGATAGTGTTTCTCCAGAATTAAATTCTAGGAGAGATTAAATCGCAGTTCTGTGGATCTCAGACCTTACTGATAAAATTCACTCTACCAAACCTTCCAGGCTGGCCTGATGGTGAGAATAGTGCTTCCTCACACCTTCTCTTGCTGCTGGAAGGGAAGGAGAGCAAAGGAAGGAGAGTCACCATCCCTTCTTTAATCTCAGTCTGGCTGCAGTTCCCTTAGCTGAAATGTTCGTGCTGTCCTCTTCTGACTGCTGGGAGATTGTAAAACATCTTTTCCTGGTGAAACATCAAAATGGTTTGGAAAAAATGATGTTTTTCAAAGGAAAAAAATTTCATTTGCCCAGTTTCATCAGAAATTTCTTAAACAACTCTATCAAAACAAAACAAAAAAAAAGCTGGAGTCAGTGATTTCATTTACATTACTATATTTTTAAAATAAGATTTCAGTCATCTTACTTTATAGAATGTGTGATGTCCTATTATGTAGAAACTGAGGACCGTGTCATAGCTCACTTAATATCTGGTTTAGTATTTTTGGAGTCATGAAGTAGGCAGTGTTAAAAAAAAATGTATTTTCATAATGGGAAATACTGTGCACCAGAGTCTCACAGAGAAATGACAGCTCTTGCTGTGTGTCCCCCACCTTTTTTTTTTTCTTCTTATAAGTCAAAGTACAATCCAGACAGCCTACCTTGCATTTCAGAGCATCACAAAACTCCCTTTGGCAGACAACTTATTCATACCAGAGAAAAAGCACTTTGCCAGGTTCAAAAATTAATTAAAAATGCCTAGTGTGGCTCTAGAAATCACACACTCACACACTGAACTCCTGTGATACATTTTTAATGAAAAAAACCTCCTGAAATTCATTAAATGTTATAGATTTATACCTTCCAAATAATTCAAAGCAACATCTCCAGAACTACCAATGATCTAATCTCTCAAATTGAAAATTATGTGGAATAACATAAATAAGGCATTTGACATGCAGTAAATACTGTTTAAAAAAAAAAAGGGGGGGGGATAAAAATTACTGGTAATTAGGAAGACTGAAAGGCAATATATTATAGATATGAATCAGAAATGACAGTTCACAAATAATTCAGTGTTTCCATTATTACACTTTAAGGGTTTTGTAGGACATACAGCATTGCTTGCTACCAAATAGTTCCACCCAAAAGGCAGTTATTTGGGATAGCAGATGTGGAGTTTCTGTATTGATTTGGTACAGGCTGACAGCAGCTATTTAGAAGCAATAAAAGATCTGTAGAGTGACTTGTGTTCCAAATTGACTGTATTTTTTGATAGGTGTCTTGAGAGACCTTGGAGGTACCTGGGTTTTAAGGATTCCCCATGCTCAGAGCTCTCTCAAGTGTGTCTGATACAAGAAGTTGTGTACTCGGAATTACTAATGAAGCTTTGAAGATTTGGAATAGAAATGTGCATATTAATCCTTAAAAAGGCTCCATTTTTAAGTCTACCATTGCTGCCTCCTTCCAGGAAAACATTAATTTCTCATCCTGAAAATCATGTCATGTGTTTTTCATCATTCATGTTTTTTGAAAAAGTAAATTAAGAACCTAGATCCCAATGTATGTGGTGGGATAGAGGTATCTTTTAAGGCATCTTTTAAAAATTTGGATCCAGGTTTAGACTGTGCAACCATGGAAGCAATGAATATCTAAAGAATGAATAGCCCCATTGAACTCCAGAGGGACTCCTTCCATGAAACCCTGCAGCCTAGCACATGGAAAGGATACACAAATGAGACTTTACCACAGGGGAAGACAAATAGTTTTAAAACATGGCCAAGATTACAAGATTTGAGAGTTACATGCTGTCTGTGGATAACTTACTGGCATCACACTCAATGTAGTGATGGTGTGGCTTGTTAAACAGGGTTTTGCAGCATCTGTGAGAGTTGCACCTAAACATTCCTGGGCAAAGCAAGGGAACATGAAGGGGCCTGAACATATCTATTCCTTAGACAGCTGTATTGCAACCAGCTGTCATATTTTTGCTGTCCATGCAGTTTTATCCTGCAGTCTTGCACTCTAGTTAAAAACTGACAATCGAAGTGGAGAATCCAGAATTCTTGGGAATACTTGTCTACACGTGTGGTGTTTCCTTTTCCTTTCGTGTATATTCTTCTTCTCTTTAAAATGTTAATAGTATCCAATTGAAAGCCATATCTTAAGGATAACTTAATGCTTGTCATTGGTATTGCAAGGGAAATCCAGGTTTTGTAGAGATTTTAGGTGTAAAAGGTGACCCATTTGGCATTTAATCTAAAACCAAAATCATTGTGAGCCATTATGAGTCGTGGGAGTGAGACAGAAGGAAACAGATACATATAAATACTGGCTTGTAGCATGTGACTATGGATTGCAGTGAGACTGATGTAGGTGTGGCCATGGAATATAACTCATGAAATGGCGAAACGGAAAAAGAAAGGAAAAAGAAAAAAGAAAAAAAATTAAAAGAAAGGGGGAAAAAAAGGGAAAAGATAATAAGAAGAATAAAATCAAGCACTTCTCTTCTCAGAAGTGGGGGAGAGGAAACTGGAAACTGTTAGGTAAAATTCCACCTTTCCCCATAGCAGATGCAGCCTTGCTGAAGGCAGTGTGACTGTGCAGTGTCCATTAAGAGCAAAATGTGCCATTAAGTTGGTTCAGTGGAAATCAAGCCATAAGGGAGGGGTAAATGAAGGGAAGAGAAGAAAACACAAAAATATCATACTCTTTAAGTAGCAATTTTTAGTTTCTTGCAAATAATAACATAAAAAAAGAAAATCACTCTTAATCTTCCAAAATGGGGCAAAAGAGCAAGACTCAGGTTTTTCTGCAAGGGTATTAGAGAACCATCTTCAAGCAGGCAGAGCTGTTGTTTTTGGCCTCCCACAGAGTGTGAAGCAACTTCCGAGCACTGGCAAGGCTTCCAGCTCCAGGGCACAAGCAAAGCCCACCCTACCTGGCCTGTGCATCTGTCCCTGCTCCCATCAAGGATTGGACAACCTTCCCTCCAACCTCACAATAAATCCCAGGCAGAGCTGAGCCTTCCCCCATGGCGAGCAGTGGGTATATAAATTCCAAAGGTCTCAGCTGGCTCTGCTGTGTGTTTGTGCCAGTTGGAGATCATTTCTGCATAGCTCATAAAGAAGCTTCCTGATCCAGAAATATTCAACTTTATAACTTCTTGAAATTGCCCTCCCCCAGATGAAATATGACATTTTAAAAACAATTTCCTTTATCCGGAGACCTCTGTGGGTTTTGAAAACACGCCATGGATTTAAAATATTTCTTTTAATGGTCAGTGTTTTTTACTGAAACAAAAGTCAATTTTTGCAAAACCACAAATGTCTGTGTTCACTCAGGCTTCCTAATACTTTCCACGAACATCTCAGACAGTAGTTAAAAGAAAGGAATTTGTTTTAAATCCTGGCACCTGAAAACAGCTGCTGGGAATTTTTGATATTTTTCGTTAATCACTTGGGAAAAAAAATTGGATGCGCTCTTTTAGAGTGTTTCTTAAAGGCTCCATCAGCCTACCAGTGATGACAGATTAATAATTGTGGAAAATTCAGTGCAAATTAATACTTAGACAAAATTTCATTAGCTCAAAAGGTCACCTCCTAGAGTCAGATAATAGTCAAATATATTGTTCATGTAATCTGATCAGGACAATGAATGAATGAATGCTTGATGCTTTGCTGATAAACAAATGTCAATTCTAAGATGAAAAAGCAAAAATCTCGAAGTAGAATGGGGTGGGTTGTGCAATAAGGGATGTTGGCACAGCCTGGAACTGCTGAGCAGGGGCTGCACAGGTGGGAGGACAGTGAGCATCAGTCAGGGCACTGAGGGAAGTGTGTTGGAGGCAGAGAAGACTCCCACGAAGTCTCCTGTGCTGAAGCCCACATGGCTTCTCCTTTGCCCCAGCTGCCTTAGGGAGCAGGCAAATGCACTTCCCAAGAAAAGCAGGAGGACTCACCACAGGTGGTTGACTCTGGCTGTAAATCCTGGGAACGCTGTGATGCTCTATTGCTTCAGCCTGAGCATTAGCGTAGAAATTCAAGTGATTTATGGCAGCTTCCCCCACAAGGCAGGGACCAGGGTCTGAGGAGCCCTTCTCTGAAGGAGGCAAAGCTGCCTGGGCATGCTGACTTGTTCAGAGCAGGTGTTCATAATGCTCTCTCACAGCATTACCAATCCAAAAGCTTTTCTTGACACACCATGTGGTCTTAACGACATTTTTACTTTGTGTTATTCCTTCCTGGAAAACTGAGCTGTAAAAGCCTCTGTTGTAACCAGCTGCCCTGATTCGTCACTGCAGGGAGAGCCCTTTGAGACAGACCAACACATGATCTCTACTTTGGGCAGATGTGAAGGTCCCAAATCAGTGCCTGTTGCCACCACAGCTGTGCTGCATCTGCCTCCATCAAAATCCGTCACTCTCGTCTCCAGCACAGCAAAAGAGCCGTGTCAGGTAGGGTAGAGTGAGGCTTCATTTGACCTTCTAGTAATATCTCTGGAAGGGCTGAGAGCGTGCTTTGCCTCAGAAATTTGTGATTCCTGTTGAAGAAACTCTCTACTCCCTTCACTACACGTGCAATCAATTTTTGTGCTTCTATTTCCAGCAGGCAGCTCCCCGCTGTCAGCCCAGCACTGCTGAGCACACAGAGCTGGCCACACTGCAGAAGCAGCACTGCGAATTCTGTGACTCAGCACAGAAGCCAAGGCCTGACTGGTCATGAAAATTGAATTGCTCCATCATCCCTGAAGCATGGAGGTGTCCCTCAAAGGCATGATATGGGGAAGAAGGTCTCTGCCTCTGGGAATCTCAGGCTGTTACCTGTACATAAAGACTTTTTCTTTTATTTTTCTTTTCTTCTTTAGTGAAAGAAAGAGCACAGAGCAGCATATGCATCTCTACAGTCTAAAATACAGAACCACAGAAGGGTTGAAGTTGCAGGGGACTTTAGGAGGCCATCCAGTCCAAAATCCCTGCTCAAGCAGGGCCACCTAGAGCCAGTTGCGCAGGACCATGTCCAGGTGGCTTCTGAGTATCTCCAAGGAGGGAAACTCCACAACCTGCCTGGGCAAGCTGTGTCACCATTCAGTCAGCCTGGCAGTAAGAAAGTGTTTCCTGATGTTCAGAGGGAACCTTCTCTGTTTCAGTCTTTGCCCATTGCCTCTGCTCCTGGCACTGGGCATCACGAAAAAGAATTTGGCTCCATCTGCTTTGTACTCTCCCTTCAGGTATTTATATACATTGATAAGACTCCATTGAACCTTCTCTTCTCCAGGCTGAGAAGTCTCAGCTCTCTGCCTTTCCCCATATCAGAAATACTCCATTGCCTTAATCATCTTCACGGCCTTTTGTTGGACTCTTTCCAGTATGGCTATGTCTCTCTTGCATCTGACAGCCCAGCACTGGATACAATACTCCAGATGTGTCTCACCAGAGCTGAGTAAAAGAGAAGGATCACCTCCCTCATCCTGCTGACAGTGCCTGATGTGGCCCATGACAACACTGGCCTCTGCTTCAAGCACATGTTGCTAGCTCCTGTTAAACTTGGTGCCCATCAGCATCCCCCTGTACTGCACAAGTGATTTACCTCTGAGATTTCCATGGTGTTTTCCACCACGCATTAGTGTGTGAGGTTGTTCCTCCCAAGATACAGAAATTTGTGCCTCCTTCTGTAAAACAACTGATACCATCTTTTAGAAGTAAGTCCATTACATGATTTTCAAATAGAGAAGAAAATCAATAAGAGGCACAGTGAAATGCCAAAATACAGGAATAAATGGAGCATCCCTGAGGACAAGAGAAGTGCATAATGGAAGAGTGAGGAGCACAAAGGAAAGAAGGGTTATTTCCCTTTCCCTGCTCTGCCTGAGACCTGTGCAGTCTGCTGGGTTACAGCTGCAGCCACACTGCACACTCATAATTAATGACATGAGGTTTGCTCCATGCCAAAAGACTTCAACATTACAAAAGTTGTTGAGCGCCCTTCCAGTACTTGCTGGGATTTTCAGCCAACATGCCAAACTCTGGGGTGTGCAGAGCATGTGTGCCTCCATGTGCGGGAGGCATAAGCAGATGGGAAAATGCAGAGAGAGCCATGATTTCTGTCATGGCTATTTCTGATTAGGAGAGTTCCCCTTGGAGCTGATCCTGGAGGAGTTTTTACAGTACAACTTTCCTGACAGAGGAGTCATTGCTTTTCCAATTAAAATATTTCACAAGTGGTCATCAGTTTAACAAATCACCAATTGTGAAAGCATTTTTAATGTGAGGAAAATTGAAAGAAGTTTCAACTTTTTCATCACTTATTCATTCTGTGTTGACAGATGAGATGAGTTTATATCATATTTTATTGTGCTGTGTATGTGTTAGAGCAATACTGCAGTAATCTGGGCTACCAACCCTTTACTTTATCTTGCTTAAAGTCTTGTATCTTTTGGGAGTAGAAATGTCATTTTAGTCCAGTCCAGAACATTTCCCATTAGTCTCAGTGCATTCTCTGGGAATGTTAGATGGAGTCAAGGGACAGAGAGGAAAAAGAGCACAGAGCCAGTTATAAATATAGGTCATAGAGTTTTCTTTAACTGCAAACTTTTACACAATAAATGATGTCTTCTAAGTCTGGTGGGGTTTATTTTGAGCACATATACTGTCAGTAAGAGGAACTCAGGCATTTTCCCCAGAGAATTCCTCTGCTTTTATTAAGACTAAAAGGAATTAATTTATAACTATGTTTAATTGCCTGCTGTCTTGACATAACCTTTTGAGAAGAGTGAGGGTTCCTCCTGCTTTCCAAAAACGGAGCATCCTCAGAGACCCTACTGCCACGTTTCCCTTCATCTTTAGAGGTGCACTGAGAATTTTTCAGTGTCAAGCTATGCTATGAAGAAGGTGAAAGCTGAAGACTAATGAGGCTTTGGGGGAACATCCTGTGTCCATAGGTCTGAAAGGCTAAAAAGATCTAAATCTCTTCACTAAGGGCAAACTGTGCCTGACCAATCTAGTGACCTGCTATGATGAAGTGAATGCAACAGCTGACAAGGGAAGACTGACTAATGTCTACCTAGACTTCTGTAAGGCCTTTGACACACTCCCAGGATGTCCTAAGACATCCTTATCTCCAAGTTGGAGTGCCATGGATTTGATGTGGATAAGGAATTGGCTGGATGGACGCAGCCAGAGAGTTGTGGTCAATAGTTCTATGTCCAGGTGGAGGCCAGTGATGAGTGGTGGCCCTCAGGGCTCTGTCCTGGAACCAGTGCTCTTCAGTATCTTCATCAATGACACAGATAGGGAGACTGAGTGTGCCCTCAGCAAGTTTGCAGATGACACAAAGCTGAGTGGTGCAGCTGACATAACAGAAGGGCTGGATGCCATCCAGAGGGACCTGGAGGAGGTCTGGAGCACCTCTCCTGTGAAGACAGTCTGAGAGAGTTGGGGTTATTCAACCTGGAGAAGAGAAGGCTCCAGGGAGACCTTATGACAGACTTCCAGTACTTAAAGAAAGCTTATAAAAGAGGTGGAGGGAAATTGTTTACATGGACAGACAGTGGTAGGACAAGGGGAAACAGTTTTAAACAAAAAGAGTGGAGATTTAGATTAGATGTTAGGAAGAAATTGTTTACTGTGAGGGTGGTGAGACAGTGGACCAGGTTGCCCAGAGAAGTGAGTATCCCTGGAAGTGTCTAAAACCAAGTTGGATGGAACTCTGAGCAACCTAGTGTAGTGGACAGTGCCTCTGCCCATGGCAGGGGAGTTGGAAGTAGATGCTAGTTAAGCTTCCTTCCAACCTAAACCATTCTGTGACTCTATCTGAGTAGGCAGATGAGGCTCACCTCGAAAGGCAGAGGGCCCAAGGATGTCTGAGAGGATAAATGCATCACCACAGTAAGTTTCCGTAAAAGTGGTACCACTTGGTCTCCTTTGGAGACCTTTCCCCAGAGCTCCCTGCCCCTGCATGCCCTTCAGGAAAGGCCATACTATGAAAATATCTACTTCCTAGGATTCGTGCTATTCAGGAAGGCTCTTTGTCATAACCAGATCACTTCCTGCAGTATGTCCCTTTCAAGTGAGTGTCTTCCCTGAGAGCCAGGGGGACTAAAAATCCCTTCAGATGTCTCATTTTCCTCCTGATGATGCAGATGTGGAAGGAAGTAGGCAACTCCCACCCATAACTCACAGGGGAATGGTCCAAGAGAGAACATGCTAAAAAAATCTACAGATCAGACTAAGAGAACTGCAGTAGTTAAATGGGTACCTCTGGTCACAGCTTAAATGACCCAGAGTTAAGTCTCTAGAGGCAATCGAAGTGTCTGCTATCACAAGTGATAACATTTAAGTCTTAAGGTGTGTCTAATCAAACTACACTCTGATTCCTACGTAGAGAGGTCAGCTGTGTTTCAAGCCACTAGAGAAGCCGCATCAGCAGAAAGTGATCTGCACCAGGGGAGGCTGAGGGCATTGAACAAGGAAAGAAGCAGTGATGGGGATTGTGCAGAAGACAAAGTTGATCAAGAGTGATGGAAAATCAAAGACTAAGTGAGAAGACAGAGGGAGGAGGACAGCAAACCAGGGCAAGAGACAAAAGGCAGATGAGAGAAAATGAGTGGAGACTGAAAGGAGAGAGAAAATGGGGCAGGAGAGACAGGTAGGAAATGAATTGGGAAAATGAGCATGAAACAGTGCTGCACAGAAAGGAGATGGAGAAAGGATCAGAACACAGTGGACCACAGAGGAAAACAAACAGGACTTCCAGAACAGCAAGGGTATCTGTAGAAATAAGGTATAAGAGGAAAGGGGTACGAACCCTTACATCTCCCCAAGCTGAATTAATATAAATTAATTATATAATTTATATTATATATTATATTATATATATTAATATTTATATTAATNAGAGGAAAGGGGTACGAACCCTTACATCTCCCCAAGCTGAATTAATATAAAGACATGCCTTCCCCAGGAGCAGTCCATCACCAGCAGGTAGATATCTGGGACCAAATCATCCTATGTGCTTCTCTTGTGCTACAGGAGAGTCACTGAGTCTCTTGGGATCAATCTCTGCTTGAGAGCACATGTTTTAGCCTCATATTTCTAAAGATCTGAGAGGGAAGGAGAGAAAGAAATTAAAGACCCCTTTGCCCTCAGCAGAAACTTACAGACAATTTTTGTCTCTAGGGGCTTAGTTTCCTCCTTGCTCTTACACACAGCTGGCATCATAGTGGCAGCAGGATGAATAAAGTTGATTGAACCCATTGCTGTTCTGTGTCAGAGATGGTTTAAGGTCTTGCAATCATTTTATTCAGCACAGTTAGGAGGTGAATTACTCTGGGGTGGGCTTCCTTTCTAGCTTCAGTAGTTTGGGTTTTAGTAAGAACCTGTCTTCCCTGTGACTGATGCTGTTTCTGTTCCTTCTTGCGAGTGCACATTTGCCATCTTCTTGCAACTCCCCTTTCCTTATAGTCCTGGTCAGAAAGTTGAAGTAGAGACCTCCCTCTCTGCCTCTGGTGGCACTTCTCCAATTCTGCCATGCTCCTGTAAAAGATATGGCACCTTAAAGCTTTTTTCTCTATATATAACAAATCTTACACACATCAGCCAAGCATGCCAACCTCTCATCTCCATTTCCTGCTGGCTTGATGCCTTTTTACTCCTCCTCCCTTTGAACTTTGCAGCCAGGTACAGGAACCAAGTCATGACTGGTACACTACAACCTGGAGCCCAAAGCTTGGCAGATCTGTCTATCCTCTTCCCTGTACTGCCCAGCTCTGTGATTTGAGGCAGAGCACATCACTGCCCAGAAGTCAAGAAACATCCTCCTCTGTTAATTATCTGGTTAGTACTGTCCAGTACCAGGAAGTAGAGCAATTATGGCTACTCAGTTCTTAGTTCAGTCTGCCATACGATTTCTTTTTCAGGTGATCTAAAAACCTAGTCTTTTCTATCCTGAGTTCATTCCTGTCACCCCAAGACTGCAGTAACAGCTTGAGACACACACGATCTAAGCACACAACCAGTACCACATCATTTCCCAGCAAAAGTAATTCCTCAGCTTTATTATCCTCTTTCACACTGCATTGCTGTAGTCCAGAAATCCACCTGGCTGACTGTCCGCATACATCACCCAACAGAGTATATGCTATAGAAAAAATGTCAAGCTGTCATTTCAGTCTAGCTGAGGAATCAATTAAAAGTTGGATGACAGCTGTGAGTAGCAAAGACCACTGCTCAAAACTCCACCTGCAAACAAGGCTGAGCAGGAAGTGCCCTAGAAGGTAAAGGTACAGTAAATGTAGGATAAATACACATACTGCAGAGAAATGTATCCTTTGGTACCAAACACTGCTATCTGAAAAGATGGCAACATGGTGCAGCTGCAAAGAAGGAGGTAATTACAGGGAGAAGAATGGGACAACAGTGAGCTGTTGTTTTCCAAGACACTGCCCAATATCAGTTTAAACAGCCAAGCAGAACTGCGTACCTTCATAAACACCTTGGCCATTAAGTTTTAGTTCTTTGACCCTCCTTTCTTGTTTGCTGAATTTGACAATTTCTCAGGCTTTTTTTTTTTTTCTCACCATCTGTGTAATTATTTAATCTACCAGGTGCATAAATACCAGGTACCACGTGCATAAATATATCTAGTATTGTAATTATTATAATAATTAAACATATTTTCTTCACTCCTCCTATCTTTTTTTTTTTTCCTTCTGTTGAGGGATTGACATATAGAACATTTTGAGATTTAAATTTACAATCAGATTCAGGTGATTCAAGCTGAAAACTCATAAGTACATTGCAGATTTTGTCCTACCATCTCTCTACAACGGCAGTTATGAGCAGTGTTTGCACACAGAAAGGCAACTCTGTGCATCCTGGACATACAATGACAATAGAAATTAAGTTAAATCACAAAATACGTAACTCAGGAACTGTCCATTATTTTATATAGAACAAATAAACAAACGAACAATCACCCCTGCCCCACCCTGTCTCCCCTAAAGGCAAACCAACAACAGCCACACCAGGAATCAAAATAAAATTTAAAAAAAACTCTTAAAAAGTGTGCAGATCCGAAACAGGATTCTTTTTATATGCTGCCAGTTCAGACTAGTTGTGTAGCAGTAACCACTGCATCCAGCCTGCTGCAGCCCACACCACTACACCCATTTTCTAGGTGAGGACACTGAAGAATATATAAGATTTATAGTGCTCTGAAACCACACACAGGAGACTTTTTATTACCCAGGCCCCAAAGGAGATATAATTGGTTTCAGGATTTATGTGCAATAAATCCTTCTGCTTAGTTATTTGTTAATAAGTTTTGTTTATAATACTTTGCAGTGTCTTCAGTGTCTCCTCTGTGTGTTGTGGCAATGGAAGTCCAAGTTTTGTGTGTTGGACTGTTGGGGCATCAGTAACCCTGCAAATTTAGATACAAAAAGAGTAATATCTTGTGCTGTGGTGAGAAAATAATAGTCAGGGCAGGACAGAAAAAGTTCTGCACCTTGATTCTGTGCATATGGCAAGGCAAAGGTGTTTTTTATTTTGGGGAAGCCTGTGAGTAGGCAGTGTTAAAAATATCCAGGTATAGGAGGTATGCTGGGTGTTCTGATTTGACAGTATTTCTACTGACTAGAAAAGTAGATCTGTAAAGCAAGTCACAATTCTGCCCCCCTTTTTCTCTTCCAGCATTCATTTTTAATCATATCCATGCAGATCATCTCCATGCACTGCTGTGAAGGGTCTCAGTCATGGGACTTTTAATGCCATAGGCTTTGAACAGGGGGCTTGCCCACGGATACAAGGGTCAGGAAATCAATTAGTCCCTCATCATATATTGTGCACAAAGTCTTTCTAATCAGCTTTGTAATCCAGTTGCAGAGATATTTGGCCATTTAACTTGAGCAGCTGATGATGGTGTTGGGCACTGGGGCTCACATGAGCTTCTCAGAGAAGTCTTGCTAAGACATTGAGGATGGTCTGTCTCGGTGGGAAAAGCATTGTCCTTGCGTACATTTTCAGAACATTAATGAGAGCACCTTGATACAGCATATCTCACACGTGATGTCCTCATCTGTGTCTGTGTGATTGCCATCCATTGATCCAAAAAAGTAATAGTTTGACCTCATCACAGCATTATTAGATCACATCACCTGTATCTGGGTAGAGAGTGAAAACCCATGGACCGTCAACAACAAATTGCGTTCCCTTGAATGCATCCCAGAGGGAATGCCTGTCATGTGTGTGTTAGCATTACCTGTTGGAGAATGGCAGAAGCTGCATTAGTAAGAGTGTGGCCAGCAGGTCAAGAGAGGTGATCCCCCCACTCTACTCAGCCCTGGTGAGGCCACATCTGAAATACAGTGTCCAGTTCTGGACTCCTCAATACAAGAAAGTCAAGGAGCTACTGGAGATGGTCCAGCAAAGGCCATAATGATGTTTTGCAGCCTGAAGCATCCATCTCTCATAAAAAAAGACTGTAGGAGATGGGCCTGTTTTAGTCTAGAGAAGAGGAGACTGAGAGGGGATCTCATTAATGCATATAAATATTTCAAAAGCAGGTGCCAAGAGAATGGTGCCAGAATCTTTCTGTGGTGCCCAGGGACAGGACAAGGAGCAATGGCCATAAACTAAAACACAAGAATTTTCACCTCAACATGAGGAAGAACTTGTTTACACTGAGGATGGCAGGGCACTGGAACAGGCTGCCCAGGGAGGGTGTGGAATCTCACTCCCTGGAGACATTCCAAACCCACAAGGATGTGTTGCTGTGTCACCTGCTCTACATGACCCTGCCTTGGCAGGGGGGTTGGGCTAGATGATCTCCAGAGGCCTCTTCCAAGCCAAACAGTTCCATGATTGTGTGATTCTATGACTCCTGACCTACACTGTGGAATTCTAGGCAGTCCATAGGGCACTGTGCACTGCCTTAGCCCATAAATGCCTTTGTGTCTCACAGACACCGTTTGCATGCCCAAGCCCATAAATACCTTAGTATTTAGTCTCACAGACACTGTTTGCGTGCCCAAACACACCTGACTCCCTCCCAAAGACACGCTGAACCTGAGGTAAACAATCAACAACGTTCAAACGTCCCTGGGCTTCCCAGAAAGGGTAGAGAGCACACAAGTCATTCTGTGGCTGTTCTCTCTGTAAAGGTTAGGCAGAGCCACTATCACAGAACAAAACCAAAGCAGTGACAGGTAATTTTCAGGTGAAGAAAACATGTCTTTGCTGTGGGCTCGGCCTTTTCCTTGTGATGAATAGTTTTATCATTACATCAGTGGGGAATCCCCTTGGGGATCAGATGTGAGCAGCACACAATAAGGTGACAAGGAAATCCTTTACCCAAACAACACTTTGCCTGAAAGCTGATTTCACAAAGGTTTTGAGATCTTCTGTTACCAAATTACTTCTTATTTGTAACCTTCTGCTATGCTTATTGCACTCACTTCTCAAATTTAGACTAAATGATCACTTATATTTCAAAAGAAGGGCAGGCAAAAATTGTATTTTGAAACTTATAGTACTTGAAAACTTGAAACTGGAAAATAATAAAAAACCACTGCAACATGAATCGCTGTCACCCAACCTAGGAAAAGGGTCTCACTGCCTTGACATCATTCCCTGCAGCCCTCTTTCTCTGGGTGCCACACAGCCCCCATGTGCAATAGGAACCATCCTCACTAAAAAAACAGCAAAAATTTCACTTTCCAGAAATCTAATGTATGGATGCCATTGGTGCTCTTTCACTGGTGCTCTTTCACTAGTAAATCTTTTGTTTCACTTATACTGGAAAGAAAAAAAAAATATCATCTTGTTGTGCTGCCAAGTACATCAGGGAAAGAGGGAAGGGAAGGTTTGGGAAAGTTTGAGAAGGAAAGGTTTGGGAAAGTTTGGGAAGGGAAGGTTAGGGAAGGAAAAGTTTGGGAAGGTTTGGGAAAGGAAGGTTTGGGAAGGTTTGAGAAGGTTTGGGAAGGTTTGGGAAGGGAAGGGAAGGGAAGGGAAGGGAAGGGAAGGGAAGGGAAGGGAAGGGAAGGGAAGGGAAGGGAAGGGAAGGGAAGGGAAGGGAAGGGAAGGGAAGGGAAGGGAAGGGAAGGGAAGGGAAGGGAAGGGAAGGGAAGGGAAGGGAAGGGAAGGGAAGGGAAGAGAATTAGCTGAAATTTCAGCTTTATGGAAGATGTGTTACGGAAGTACCCTCTCCAAGAGGCTTTGAGACATTATTGACATAATGTGAAGGACATGTCCTCTCTCATTTCCCAGCTCTGTGTGATCCCTTAGTCTTTGCCGCCCATTTATTTTTAGAAGAGACATATGGCAGCAGTCACATACTCTCCTCCAGTATCAAATGCTGGTTTTCCTTTGGTCCTTGAGGCATATATTTTGAATTTCTTTCCCATATATAACTGAAATCACTGAAATGTCATCTGCCACTTCCGTGTGAAGTGGAAAGACAGCCTTTAATCACACCAGTGCCAATGGACAGGCAAAGGAGGAAGTGCACAAGGTTCCCATACAAGACTCTCTTACAGTTCCTCATAGTTCAGCTTTTCAATATATTTGGAGGTGATTGGATATGAGCCAGAAAGTCTTGACAGCATCTGTCTTCATCCCAGAGAAAAGACCCCTGAGGAAGGTCTCATTAACCTGTTTCCTGAGCTGGTAACAAGAGAGTTGCTCCAGCCCTGCAGTCGTGAATGAGTATGAGCATTAGCAATGGCAAAGGCTCACAAGGGCCCAAGCCAGATCCAGTGGTCATGCAGTTCAGCTGTATCACCTGACTTCTTCAGACAGAACCTAAGCCACCTCCAATACCTGGTGGAAACAGGAGAGAGGAAGGGGCTAAAATGGATTTTGCTTTGGTAAAGAAGTTCAGTGTTGAAAAAGCAAACCCTGAGGGTTTAATGAAACCCAAAGCAGAGGAGTTTTCTCTGCACAGTTGTCAAATCCTGCTTCTCTTTCACATCCACAGCAGCAAAGGAATAGCCAAGTGCTATGACCTGCACCCTGAACCCCACTGGTGCGTCCAGGACCTGAACCAAGCAGCTCTGCAGGAACGTAAAGCTTAAGCCTCTGTCTAATGAGCCTCAGCAGCAGAGTGCTCTGTTTCCTTTGGCCGTAAACCAGTTTCCACATGCAGAATAATCCACTCCGCCTTCAAACAGGAACTTTATCCATCAAGGGTGAGAGAACGAACCAGATTATCACCTTATTGAAAGAAATAACCTATTGCTCCCTAAATAAGCCCTTGTCCACATATCACTCTAGCTGTTGGCTGCTAACAGAGAATGACTCTGTCAATGTTGTTGTCCTTTAATGCATGTCTCCATTCCAGCTCCACTGTGATGCCACTGTCACCTATTTTGCAGACACCTTTTTAATCTTATTGTCAGGAAAGAAGCTTGATCACAGATTCCTAAAATACATTCTGGCTCCTCACTCAACAGAATTTAGGATGTTACTTTATCTAGTTTTGCTCGGGACAACTAGCAAACTTCATTTATGTATCAGCTAAGAAGCTCAGAAAACTGATGTACAACTGAGGTTAAAGATGGAGCTCTCAATTTACAAGGTTATTTTATCCACCTCCTGTTCCCGTGGTTCAAACAGTGAGAACACCAGATTTCTGTGTGTCCTGGAGTTCAATATTACTGCTATTGTATTGAACGTGTACTGAGCATCAATAAATTACTTACAATAAAACAGAGGCACTCCTACTTATGTACCCTCCTTTTGCAGAACAGGATATGCCACTAGGATGTGGGGAGTGATCCAGGATCTTCCCTTTCAAAGAATGACAATGTTTTGCAACTGCAAAGAACTGTCTCTGAGAGGCTTTGATACAGTTTCTATAGTAATTAAGACAGGGGATTGTACTGAAATTTTCTTCTTGGCAACAAATGTGGACACATTTGTGGGGTGTACTTTAAGCTGTCCAGGGATCATAGAATCATAGAATCATAGAAT
>VZRE01014446.1:0-41838 GCA_013396775.1 Cephalopterus ornatus | reverse complement strand
GCAGGACTTTGCACTTGGCCTTGTTGAACATCAAGAGGTTTGTACGGGGTCACTCCTCAGGCTTGTAAGGGTCCTTCTGGATGGCATCTTTTCCCTCCAGTGTGTTGACCATGACACAGCTTGGTGTTGCCCGCACACTTGTGGGGGGCACACTTGATCCCACTATGTCCTTGAAGAAGATGTTATCACAGAATCACAGAATATGCCATGTTTGAAGGGACCCACAAGGACTATCAAATCCAATCTTAGCCCTGCACAGGACCACCCCCAAGAGCTGCACCACATGCCTGAGAGTGTCATTCAAGTGCTTCTTGAAATCTGTCAGGCTTAGTACTGTGATCACTTCCCTGGGGAGCCTGTTCCAGTGCCCAAGCACCGTCTCGGGTTATTTTGGTATGTGGGCTCACAGGAGGTCTCCAGTATAACCCATTGTCCAGACAAGGCTCAACTGTGGGGTCAGATCAGGTTGCACAAAGTTTTATTCAAGCCAGGTCTTGAAACTCTTCAAGGTCTCTTCAGACACCTCCCTTTCTGTATCTCAGATAAATCTAACTATTTTCAGTGCAGACACATTGGTACAAAATCTATGCAAAACTGTCTAATCTTTGGTTTCCATATATCTATACCCATATATTACAGATTTGTAGTACTACTTAAAATCCTCCTAAATTTCTGTTTGAATTCTCAGAAACTAGCTACACACATTCTGATTTCATAAGGCGTTTTAGTGAGATTAAGATGGAAAATGGAATGGAAAAAAAGTCAGCTTTTAGGACTGGTTGAGAAAAGAACTGAGAACTTATGCCTAGCAGAAAACTGGTATTGACTTAACTTTAAAGGACAGACTGCAGACTTTAATTCACTTGAAGTTATACAGACTACTTAGATAAAACTAGCCTAGTCTGCCAAAATGCTAACATCCCTAATTTATTTTAGCTCACAAGCAATCCTGTTACACAGTTCCTAAGACAACCACAAGAAACAAAACTTACTTTACTTTGTCTCCTCTGAGTTCCATCCTAAGTCTTTAGGAGTTAATTTTTGATTAATTTAAATTAATGACAAAGTTCATAATAACCTTACTGCTGTAGGATTACAGCTCTAGACTCCTAACGACACCTTTCTTTCTTTTCTGTACCTTGTTGGAGCTCATAAAATAGTGCTCTTTGAAGTGCAAAGATTTTGCTTCATTTGTTTTGTGAAGTGCTTTATGCATTTATCACAGATTATAAATAATGAAAGGTAGTTATTTTGAGTAAGAGAAGGTTTTTACAAGAAAAAGAAAATATATGTATATTCCCTGTGCAACATAAAGCAGAGCCATGATGTTTCCTCACTTTGCAAAACACCACAAACAAGAAGGTCATAGAGAGGAAGATGAAACAGTGCATAGGAGAAAGACCACCAAAACAGAAGGAATGAGATGCACTCAGAGTACACTTATCCCCTCAGAAAGAATTATCTACAAGGAAAATAAAGTCAGTCCTAAATATTTATTGCAGCATCTGAAAAATGTGCCTTTTGTGATCTCTGTCTCAAGCTGATACACCAGGACTGGGCTGACAGAGATATAAATCATAATGTAACCTAGCTTTTTTTGCCTCAGTCCTCACAGCTAGATTATGTTGCAGTAGGATGTATAACCTCAGTTCTCCCTGGGATTGAAATAAGCACGCACCAGAGGAGCATTGGAAATCTTGTCTGACACTTGACGTACAGAAGGCGCACAGGTGTTAAGAGGGCATCATGTTATTTAAGTTTGGCCGATATAATGTTAGGTCAAAACACAGGTACTGGGTCCTGGCACAACATAAAATTTAAATTCTGATTTGCATGTTACCATGTAAAGTCACTTTGTAATGACCTCTCCACTGGAGGAGGTATGGCCCTGGTGCAGCAGGTCATCCCCATACATGTACCAGCCAATCCACATTGCTCATCAGCAGCTGGTTACCAGCTCACAGCTACTTGCATGGGAAAGGACACATTTCCACTTCTTCCCCTTTCTTCCTTTCCTGCTTCCCAGTGTTCACAGCTGTGCACCCATGCCACCAACCTTCCTTCAACTGAAGATCCCTATTAACAAGTCTGGTGACTAAACTCTGCTGAGAAAGTCAGCTGGACTAGTTTTCTAATAGATTAGTAAACTGTGTCAGCCTATGGAGGAGTTTGATAAGGAGCAGAGCCAGAAAATCAATGGCAAATGGAAGTTGCAGGAGGTAAGCTCCCAGATCAGGTAGCTTTGGAAAGGCAGCATCAGTGTAGCGGAAGCCTGTAAAGGGGATTGCCCTCTTCTGCAGCTCTGGGTCACTAAACTGCCTTGCTCCATTTCACGTAACTGCAGCGTTATGATCTAACACACCATCGGTCTATACACTCAGCATGGGTGTAATTTTTCATGTAAGCACTCTAGACCATCTAATTACACAGAGGTCAAAAGGATAAAATGGAAGAGATAGAAGATGACTGTGCCACTACTTACAATAGCTTATAGAAAGGGAGAATTCGACCAACCCATATAACACAATAACAACAACTATTAGCACTAGTGGTTACAGCACCAGCAGACATTACACAAATAAATCCTCCCTATTCTTCTGAGATTAAATAAATAAATCTTAGATTCCACAGGAAGGCACAGGCAACAAAGACTAAAAATTTTCAATTATTTAAATTACTCTTATTATTCAAACAAGACCAATTGTTTTCATATTGGTTATAATCACTTTCTGCACGTTTCTGTTTGCTCACAGGAATGATTTCCTACAAATGCAGCAGAAGGGAAGTTCTCAATTTATAATTCACATAGGGAGCATGATTCAAGGAGTTGCTGTATTCGTTCAGTTAAGTAACAGAAATATATCACAATTTCTTAGAGGTCATAAAAACATGCTTGAGTACAGGACACCTGGAGTATAACAAAGAGTGTGGGAGCAATTTATTGCCTGAAATAAGCTACTCCATTCATGAAACAATTGACAACAAACAGCACACTATTAGAAGTGGAAATAATTCTTGCTATTTCTTCATTTGGTAACAGAAATTACATATATAAATATATATATTTTTATATACATATAATATATATAAATATATATATATTTGAACCACTCTGCAGACCTTATTCAGCTTATTAAAGTGGAAGGATCAACAATCTTCCACAAACTTCAGACATATTAATCTCGCTCTTCCGATGTCAAGTCTTTACCCTCTTCTTACGGGCAGGAACACAGTCCCTCTAATTCCACATTAGGACTGTTAAACTTTTCAGGACACAAATGGCTTTTAAAGAGGTCTTTTCTTTAGCTATGAGTGTGCATGAATGTAGGTGAAAATTTCTGTAGTTACTAAAACAGCATGGAGGCTGAGCTAAAATCCATGAACTCACTAAATCATGTTCTTTGCTGAAATCACTTGGTATGATTACTTCAGTTGGAAGTTGATTCCAACATTTTGAGTATAATCTGCACTGTCAGTGATTTAACACTAAGAGAACTTTCTGACTTAGCTGAAGACATTACAGGTAAAATCTAAAATGGAAGCTAGAAATCTTTCCTCCCAAACCTCTACTACAACTGTAATGTCAAAATCAAAAAGAAAAAAAATGGGAGTGGCTGTAAAACAACTCAGATTTTCATTCAAAACACTTTGTAACTGCCAAAACCCACTGAGGTTCCACAAGTTATGAAAGAAGAGTTTTGATATAGTAGTTGTCTAACTTCATAGTGAAAATGGCCACCTGACTGAAGTCTGAAATGTTCAAGATTTTCTGGAGTGACTGATCTAAGACAAAAGTATGCAGAACCAGCTGATCTTGTAGGGGCAGCTGGGCCACTAGAACACCTTCTATTGACATTCTTTGAGTAAGGCAGGGATTCAGCTAAAACATTGTCTGATGTCTCAAGAAATTGAAATTTTTAATGGTAATGCTAGGCACTGGATTTCTGCATATGTAATTTCAAAAATAAAACTTTAGTCTCCAGCTTGGCAGTAAACTGAGAATTAGCTCATTAACCCTCTTCATGAGATTTTCTACAAATGGAAGGAAATCCTGTGCATGGATCTATATATGGAAAAAAAATGAGAATATCATGGCAATGACCACACTTTAAATTACAAAGCCTTTTAAATTATGCTTATGTGCTTAAATTTGTTCATGTCACTTCTTAATAAGACTTATACATATAAATATTCCATTTCAGCAGGGAAAAAAGAAGTAAATAAATTAGAAAAGCTTAAACTACGAAAACAAACTTCCAGACAGGAGACTATAAAAACCTCTACAGAACCTATTAAAAATTCACACAGCAATGGAAGGTTGAGAGTTTCAAGACTGTAATCGCAAAAATATGACAGAATCAGAAGGTTTTCAGGAAATGATTGTCAGGCTTTATCAGCTATAAACAACTACTCACAGTTTTTCCTCCGCTACTGAGATTACATCTGTTCTAAAATTCTAAATATTGCTGCTGTACACAGGGAGGCATCATGACTTCAGAAGCCATAAACAAGACTTCAGTCAGGGAACAATGTCTCCAGCAGTCTCCCAGTAGGAGGGAGGAAACTGTATAAAACCCAAATCTCTCCTTGGTGTTAATAATGTGGAACGTATGATTTCTGTGGAAAGATTAAATCACACTGAGAAATCTTTTAAACAGAAATAATAGGGAAGATAGATGACAACCTAGAGACTAGTGAAGAGATGATGGATAGAGTGGAAAGAAAAGGGTGCTGTGAAGTGGGAGCAAAAGAGACCCCAAGGAACAGTATTGCAGAGTGTCAGGGCTCCCACGCAAGGGTAGCCACATGGATGGGGAAACAAAACCATAGTGACTAAGATCTGGAGAGAAAGCCTATTCTGAAGTAACCAGTGGATGAGTAAAAACCCTACAGTACAGGTAGACATGGAAGAGGAAGATATGGAGTTCATTCTCATTGTGATGGAACAGTCCAAACGCATAGGGCTCCCACACAGTGGCAGATGAGCCTGGCTTAACGAGGGAATGCCTTTTGTCTTGGTATTCACTAACAAGGCATTTCTCTGCACTTAAGGATGAGATTCAAGAACAAGGAGGATGACAACAGGAGGATAACCAGAGGAGGATGAGTCCAGAATTATTTGCGAGCTCTCAATAAGCTCATGGGCTGCACCCAGCTGTGCTAAGAAAGCTGGCTGATGTGCCTGCAAGGCCATTCTTCAACAAGAAAAGTCCTAGAAACTGTGGGAGAACCTATCCATAGGGAGAAAGCCAATGATGGTTCACCCTACAAGCTTTACTTTGGTCTCTGAGAAAATTATGGAGGGGATCCATTTGGAGCACATTTCTGAACATGAGGGAAAAGATTACGGGCAATTGTTGATGTGGTTTGACCAAAAGTGACTCATGCCTGAATGAGCTGGTTACCTTCTGTGACAAATTGACTGAATTTGTGGACATGTGGAAAGCAGGGGCTATTTAGTTTAACTTCAGCAAGGCTTCCAGCACTTTAGCACAATGTTCCTATAGCCAAGGTGTGGGTGGGCGCCCACAGCAGGGGAACTATGTATTTGGTGGTTGGGTTCAGAGGTGATGGTCACTGGGCCGTATCTGCATGGATCCTGGTGCCCTGTGGGGTCTCACAGGGTGTACCCTGCAGTTTGTTCTGTTTAACATCTCTATCCATGACCAGTGAAGGGTACCTTCAGTTTTGCAGGTGAAACCAAACTGGGGCAGTAGACAAGTCCATATGTGTGTGGGCAGGCCTTCTGTACAGACTGTGGGATGAAGAGGTCAATAAGCACCTCAGGTAACCAGGGCAGGAACAAAGGGCAGCCCTGTCCTCGGCAGGCAGAAAGTTTCTAGCTGCCATAGAATAAAGCCTCCAGCAATTTGGTCTGACCCAAAGCTGAGCCTGCCCTGGGCAGTCTTGGACTAGAAACTTCTGGAGATTCCCATCATTCTGAATTGTTCTGCAGTGTTACGATCCATAAAGTATACTAGGCATTTTGAATACACACTGTTCAGGCCTGCTGATTTACCCTGCATTAGTCTTGGGCCAAAAATCAATCTGTCTGTAGCAATGCGGCATAAAAGATGGAGGATAGCAAATCAGATCGATGAAAAAATCATGACAATAATTTTTTTTAAAAAAGACAAATTGAATGTAATTGGAACTGGAGGAGCAACACTGTACTGTCATGAGCAGCTGCTCGAGACCAAATGAGAGGAGGAGGGCAGTAAAATTCACAAGCCCTAATCCAACATTATACTAAATCAGGTATTTCTCTGAGGGACAGAAACCAGAAGGTAAGCTGCTGCTTGGTGAGTTATTGCTTTTGAGTGATCCAGTCAAAATGCATTTCAAGGATGTGAAAGAAACTGAGAAAGTAGAGTTATGTTCATTTTCTCACCTTATGTTTCTCTTCTTCTAACTTTATAATTCAAGAATTTTAATGTTGATTTCACAAGAATAAACTAAAATTCTTTCTAGATTGCAGCTTGTCTGATATTCAAACAGACAATAAAGCTGGAAGTTTTGCAACACACTTTCCTCAAAGGCAATGAGTCAGATGAGGAGCAGGCTACTTGCAGCTTATGAAGCATGTGGGAGGTCATGAATAAAACTGTACCTCTGCATGACCTCTCAATAGGATCACTTCTGAGGAGATTAGAAATTTTTTTGGCAGGAATAGCAGAGTACATTGTTTTTTGGGAGGCTTTTTCGGCAGAAATTGAACAACTCCAGGCAAACCCCCAAACTCTTGCAACACATTGTGCACCTGACATAAAGTCAAAATAATGTGTTTAGTGCTACAAAAGTATTTATGACACCTTTTCTCAGTGCAACCTGTTGTAATTCGTAAAAAAAGTTTGTCATTGTGCTTGATATATCTAAAATGTTTACCTATCAACCCAGGCCAGGAATTATCAGAACAGATATAAAGTAGCTAGTTTTGCACTCTGGTTATACTCCATCTGAGTGAAAACTCCACGTCTTACAACACAGAATGTGTGTATTTTATTAATTTCTATGTTTGCTTAAATGCACTCAATGTATTCTTTAATGTGAATTTGGAAGACAACTTTCCTTTTTAGGGCTTTTTCATAATAAATTCTATTATGCTCTGTCTTATAACTGATCATGAGCTGATTAATGTCTTCTGCACATCACGTGAATTGAATGCCAGTTAAGTGCTCTGATGAATTACAATATTGGCAATCCAATTATTACTATTCAAAGACTAAGAGAATAGAAAACATATCTTGCTGGAAAGTAGCTCTGTGGAGAAAGACCTGGGAGTCCTGGTGGACAACAAACTGTTCATGAGCCAGCAGTGTGCCCTTCTGGCCAAGGAAGCCAAAGGAATCCTGGGATGCACTAGAAAGAACATGGCCATTAGGTTGAGGAAGGTGACTCTACCCCTCTTCTCAGTCGTGGTGAGGCCTCACCTAGAGTGCTGTGCCCAGTTCTGGGCACCTCAGTACAAGAGGGACATGGAGCTACTGGAGCAGGTTCAATAGAGAGCTACTAAGTTGGTCAACGGTCTGGTGCATCTTTCTTGTAAGGAAAGGCTGAGGGAGCTGGGCCTGTTCAGCCTCCAGAAGAGATGAATGAGAGGAGTCCTCATAAATGTTATAAATATCTAAAGGGTGGTGTCAGGAGGTTGTGGGTTCTTGGTGGTGCTGACCAAGAGAACAAGAGGCTACAGGCAGAAACTGATGCACAGGAAGTCCCACCTGAACAAGAGGAAGAACTTCTTCATTCTGCATCTGACACGTGGAACAGATTGCCCAGAGGGGTTATGGATCTCTCTCACTGGAGATATTCAAGAATCACCTGGATACAATCCTGTACCATGTGTTCCGAGATGACTGTGTTTGAGCAGCGAGGTTGAAATAGATGACCCACTGTGGTCCCTTCCAGCCTGAACGATTCAGTGATTCTGTGATTTTCAATATAAAGCCATTACAAAAACTGTCCGTATGAATGTAAATTTTGCTTTTAATATCAGCCCCCAAAATTTGTATATTCATTTCCAACAGATGCTGTAATGCAATATTTAATGATAGCAAAAGACTAAGCGCAGTAATAGGGTTTTCCCCAGGAATGGGGAGTCTCATAGGTGTTGAAGTTTTTTAAAGAAGAATTTCAAACTACTGCTTTTATTTCTTACTTGTGAAAGATTTTTAAGTTACTCAAACAAATAGGAGTCCAAAATAAATAAATTAACACACTGACACCCAGAGAACTCTGGTGCTGATGCTAGAGACTGAGAAGCTCAGAGTGAGCTGGCTTGGGACTTCAGGCTGCTGTAGCATACGTGCTGTTCTATCTAAAGCCTATCAAAGCCCACACAGTTATCGGAATACCAAGAATGCTCCTTTCACTCCAGTGAAAATCTAACAAGGAGGAGAAAGAATGGTAGCCAAACTTCATTATGTTACCAAGCCCTGTCCGACAGATTATCAAGGTCCTCTTAGGAGAGGTAAATCCACAAGTTCAGTTTAGAGACACAAGATGACATACATTCAGATTCTAAGAAGAGTACAATTCTGTGTCTTATAGTTAACTATTTCAAACCTTCATAATAATCATATTAATCATAAAAATTTCTTAAACAGAAGACAGTTCTAACTTACCAGTAGGAATACAATCTGAAGTAAAAGAGCAATAGCTATGGAAAAGGCAGTGTTCAGAAAGTTAACAGCATGCAACCACACACCTTTTACAGGAACCTAGTGCCATTTGCCATAAAAAATATAATCCAGCACATTACTTGTCTCACTTACTACTAGTATTTTTTGGCTTTATCTTTCATGTTTTTAAGTAAACTGAGTTTGCAGTTAATCTGCTGTCTACAAAGAATAGTGGCAATTTCAGTTCTGGGCCATTAAATTTTAGACACATAGATCACCTTGGAAACTACCCAAAACAATGATTCCAATCTTCCAAATGTAGCAAACTTACTTAATAGGTGCTTAGTTATAAGCATGTCCTCATACCTACAAGCCAGCTAAAAGCATGTGTTTTATTGGACCACAGGATGAATTTCACAGGAAACTAACATCAAATCCTGCTCCTCTGAAAAATGACATGTGAGAAAAGGGAAATGAACCCAGAAGGAAAAATGATATAAGCACTTGAGAGCATTAAAGTAACTTAATTCCAATACAGAGAAGATGTTCATGAACTTTCATGGGCCTGCCAATTAAGGCATCAGCAAACTGAGGTGTGGTGACAACTAGAAGGCAGCAACTTGTAATTCTGTGTCATAGAAATATAAGGAATGAGTATACAATGAAAAGAATGATATATCTTTCAAATACGGAAGCAAAAAACAGGTGGACCAAAAAAGTTGAAGGGTATACCTGAAGACTAAGAAAATTTCAATGGCAACATATGATTTTTAAAACATGAATTCCTGTACTAAAGCTAGTAATGACCAATAACAGTTTTTGGCAAAAACTGCTTATTTCTAAAAAAAAAAATATAGGCTTAGGAATACTGAGCTTTTGAAGGTCTTCAAGCAAAAATGTTACATAGAAACAAAGGAAGACCATGACAAGGAAGACCCTAAGCTGAAACCCAAATTCAAATGCAAAGCTCTAGGATAACCTGGCATAAATATTCTCACACTGAATTAAGGACACTTGTCAGTTGCAACACAGCCTTCAGGCATTTTGTTCTTTCCAACAATCTCTAATTAAATGTTAATAAATTTCTTCTTATTCCAGCTAGATTTACTGCATTGACATGTCCTGAATGTAATGAATAAGATCTATAAAGTCTTCTACATACTATGGAAATGCATGAACATATTGAGTGACTAAACTTCTGCAAACAAATGAGTTGAACGTGCTTAACTGTGTACTGAAAAGTGACCAAGAAGGCTTGACAGAATTTGTTTGTACCTGAAGAAATAATTCCCCACTGCTCTCCAACCATGTCTACACAGTTAAATCTAGTTTGGTCTAACAGACTGGGCACAGGATTGAAATTTGAAATATGCTTCATGGAACATTCAAAGAGAGGTGAAAGAATGACAGAAGTGCAGCCAATTTTCATGCTTCCAAAGCTTCATTCAGTGTAGGATCAGGTAAAACTAGACAGCTCAATTAACGCTAGTTTGTAACAAAGTACAAACATTTTTAGAATAAACATGAGTTTCCATAACATTCCTGACACTTCCTGTTTTTCCAGTTGTATTTACAAAAAAGGAAACAAAAACAACCTAACTGCCCCTACGATCCCAAGACAAAACACTAAAATACTACGAAACAGCACAATATCTCATAGAGAACTGAATCAAAACTTTTAATTCTATTCTTGGTCCAGTATCTGGTTCATTACAGAAAAAAACAATCAAAAAAATAAAAAAAATCTTCAAACATGTATCTTCATGGTTTCCATTTTAAGCTACTAAAATGAGATAATAGTGATGTATTTGTTTAACTTGCAGCAGAGACATGTGAAGAGTGATTAATATCTGAAAATTAAATAGAATTTCTAAACAAGATCAAGACATAGGACAAAACGAGTCTAATTTTTGATGGGACTCAGGTTGCACTTTCTTTCTTCACAGTAGAAAGGTAATGGAAATAAGTTTAATGTTCTGTTTTATGAATATTAGCATTTATTACTGCACTTTGGCTTTATTCACAGGAGCCCCAAATAAAGATAGAAGTTCCAAATCATGATGGTCAAGGATAACCTGATTTTAGAATCAACATATTTAGAACAGACACACACACACATTCACAAAGCTTCTACTGGAAGCTTTATTACTTTCAGCAACATGTAACACAATTCAGCTCTTTTATGTAAGCACAGTGAATAAATTTCTGTATTTCCTTTTTAGCATCCCTCATTTACAAGGGTGTTGCAAATGAGCTTTCATCAGTGCTTGTGGAATTCTTAGGATGCTAAAACAAATGGCCTATATTATGAAACCAGTATCAATGAAGATCCATGAATATATACAGAACCAACACATAAGTAATCTATGAATTGATCCACAGCAAGTATTGTACTGCTAGAATACATAGAGAGTCCATGTTCCAATCCAGAAAACTCTGCTAGTGATCAAAAATAATTCTAGAATTGGATTCCTTTAAAAAGGAAACATTTTCCTCTTTGCTTATGAAAAGGGTTAACTTTGAACAACAAATTCAAGAAAAACTCTGTGCAGACCTCATAAAAACAAATATATATATAATTGTATATATTTTATATATATTTATATATAATTATGGGGAAGATAATATTGTATATATATAATATGGTCTTCCCCATAATTATCATTTCATGAACACAAATGAGCACTCTTGCTATTTGCAGTTGCTATTCTAGCTTATATCAACTATGTGTAAACCTTTACAAAGCTGTGTAAACTAGGCTCGGCCTAAATACATATACACATAAATACATACATACATACATGACAAACATATACATATGTATCTGTGCATATATATATGTAAATACATAAATACATATATGTCAATACACAAGTATGATCCAACAAGGGGAACTTTCTAAACATTCATTTCATAGATATGAAAAACTAGATTAAATTTATTAAAAGGATGGGACTGTATTGAGTGGCAAGGACAGACCAGATTAAAACAGCAGCGATACTGCTGTTCTTGGGGTTAGTGGCGTTTTAAAGGATTTATCACAGACATACAATTAACTTATTTTTTTATAGCAACTCATGGTTTTATACAAGCTGCCTCACTGGAAAGAGAAGACTGGTAAGACACAGCAGAATGCCATTTAAGGAATTTCTTAACCTAAAAAATGGAAATCTGTTAAACGGATAGATGCTGTTTGACAATGGATCATGGATAAGGAAGGTGTTAAATCCAGGTGAAAACACTACACCTCTGAAATATCCATTGTTTCTTATGATATTCTGGCAGCACAATCCAGCAAACTGATTCACATGGAGCACAGTGATCACTTAAATTAATTTAATGTATTCTAATCCAATCCTTATTTACCAGGAGGTAGGTAGATACACAAAGAAATTGCTACCACACACCCAAGAGTTGTTGGCTGGAGTGGGATGTGTTTTCTCCTAAGACTGTCAGCCACCCAGCACTTGTCATATCCAATCATGCAGCACTGAAGCAGTTCAGCAGCAGCTTTAAGATTATAAATGAAACCTCACTGTAAGAGCTCTGTTTCCTAGTGTTGCTATTTCAGATTTGCACTTTGTCCTTAACTGGAAACTTTAAAAAAATCCCAATTTGTAATTTGTGGCAAGAAGAAAGGCAGACACAGATATCCAGTATTTCTAACCCTTCCGAATGAAGATAACATGGACATAAAGACTAAAATATGCGCATTTTGGGAAAACTGGTGAGCTTTGAAACAGCAACAGTTTTGTCTGTCTGCACTGGACATGATTACAATGATTATTTTTTCAACATAAAGCCTGTATGTACACTGGAATAAGGTATATGATATACTATAGGAATAAGTACCTTTCAATCATTCTAAAAACCTTAGCCAACAATACCATCTGATGCTTTTTTGTTTTTGTGTTATGGGAAACAGAGAATAATGATGCTCTCCTTGCCTTCACACCGTTCAGTTTTACAAGATGTCTAGATCATAACCCATTCACTTTTTTTTTCAGGTTCATGAATAACCATCTCTTCACTGTTGACCTTCTCTGTACTCTTTATCCCTACAGTGCACCACTTGAGAAGAACAGTATAGGAGACACTTAGTACTCAAAGGGTGAAAATCCCTGTTTGTTCCACTTTCTTTCCCAAGCGATCCTATGATTCTGTGGTATCAGTGTTTTTGGCACTCTATGGCCAACACTATTAGCTCAATAAGGAAGTAACTGAAAGCCCAGGCTATCCAGGGTCCTAGAGAGCACCCTGGGATTTTTGATGCAACAACACTCAGTGTCTCCAGAAAAATCCAGACAAGGCTGAATCAACTTATGTTCAACCAGTTGGTTGAACCTTGGTTACTGGGACAAGCTAAGATACATCTTGACTTAGTTGTTCCAGTTCATGCAAACCATGCAGAATCTGGACTGGCCTACAGACCAACGTGGTGCAGCTGCATGCTTCCGACAGGCTCCAGAGGGAATATATTTAAGGTGAGGTGCAGAGACAGTCCCTACTATGGTGATATTTTCATGTATTGCTAGTTTGCACAATAAGATACTAAAATATGGGATGCTTGGGAACAAGTCAATAGATGATGGCCCCAGGAGAACCCACCTTTGGGTCCAAGACCAGATACGACATGTACAGCTAGCTCTGAATGACTTTATGCACTGAATTCCCAGTTCTGAGGGGAACAGGGTGCATACTCATACTATTACATAGTGTCAGAAGAACTTTATTATTGTCAGTTCTTTCTTAAGTGAAAATAGCCCAAATGGCTGAGCTTTCACTGGAAAAAAAAATGTCTAATGACAGAAACCCAACATAAACTAAGTAAATCTGGTTTTCTGTATCTCCAGGTATAGAACTTCTCTCTTCTTCCACTTAAATTATGTAGAAAATACTTCTATTTTGCCTCATCAGAGCATTACGAGGCTTCTCTTTACATTTATGTGGTACATTTTTGACAGGAAAGTATTACAACTGTATGTGGCTCTGAAACCACCACAAAACTTATAAAACTCACCTGTTTTTACCATTCACACTGGTCTAATTAAGTCAGTGAAAGCACCAGAATGCTTGACAGAAGGGCAGATGTTATCTGATCTTGATTAGATTGGTGTATACAATGAAGAACTACACAATGAAGAACTACTAGAAAATTCAATCTTCATGGAATTGTAGAAAATACTACAATGAAGAATTATGCTGAAACCTCTAAGCCTGCATAAATATTATCTTAACATCTTCCCTATGCAAAATATTCTCTTGTGCATTGCACAAAAAAAATAAATATATATTAGTGTTAAATAAATTAAGGCAGTGACTTCCTCTCTTGCTATTATTATCAGTATTGTTTCATAGAATGATTATTTTATATTTATTTCTATCATGCCTCCAATCCTCATGTCCACAAGTTTTCTGAACTTACAAGTAACACCACAGGGGTTTCTTAAAGCAAATGCTTTATTTGCACATGAACTTGAAGCAACAGAAAAAACTGAGACAATCCAAACTTCATGGATGAGGTTTGAAAGGTTACTCCATTTATATTACTATACTTGTTATATCTATGTACACAGATGCAAAATCACAATTTTTATATATATGAAACCTAGAGGTTACTGTAATTCTCACCCTCATCTTTAAGGGATAAATATGGCAGAATAGATTCTCCAATTAAAATACTTTTTTCCATCTTCTGAGCTGTTTCACATTTCTCCAGTTGAGAATTTCCTCCTGAAGGGAAGAATGTTTTTTTTAATGGGAGTGACTCAGCGAAAAGTATGATCCAAAGAGACCTCAAAGTCATTTATCAAACCCTTCACCTTAATGCAAATTAGCTGCACCTTCACCTTACTTGACTGACTAAGCTACTTCACACAGGTGTTCTAATCAGTACTTCCTTATTTGTACAGTTGCACTTCATTTTTTAATATATTTTAAAAATTACATTGCAGTTTGATTTCATTGTGCTTGTCCTGATTGACTATGGGCGTATGGCAAACCTCCAAGCAAAAGGTTTTCCTTGTTCCCAAAGACTGGTATACAGATTTGTCATGGACAGAGTACATACTGTGACTTAAACGAACAAAGACTACTTTCACCTGTTTTAACTCAGTTACTGGGAAGATAAAATTTGGATTACTGTATCTCTACAATGAAGCACAGAGTCTGGGTTCTTCACGCTAATGTGTTATCCTGTAAGAATAAGATCAACACCATCGAAAGTAGAAGGCAAAACTCTACATGAATCAAAAGCTCGATACAGAGAAGTGAGATGGAGACCTATTTTTATCAGCTAAACTTGAAAATTTTTGATAGTCTCAATTCATCTTCCCAGACAGGATCAGTAATATGGGTTCCTGTTTTGTTGTCTTTCCTATCGTCTTTCATTTGTAAAATAAACTCTTCTAGAGCAAAGTACCTTGCTGAACTTTCAAGGCATGAAAAAGCAGTATTTCTTTCCTGTTTTGTCCTAAAATGTAGCTGAAGAATTAGAACTCTTGATGTTCATCAAGATTAAGTGGTTTATCTTTCCATATGTCCTTTTTTTCTGTGTCCTGTTTATGATCAGTAACACAATCTCAGAAAGGCAGAGCTTCATTTCCAGTATTATATGTATTTCAGTACATTAAACCTGACAGACTTCAAAATAATTTCTAGTAGTCTGTCCAGAACTCCTCTCATCACTTGGCTGCTGTCCTTTTGTTTTTTTTGTCCAAAACATTAAAGAGTATTGAAATTGAAATAACAAATCTTTCCTTTCTGAAGAGAATAAGCTTATCATTGTCGTACAGCTGCAGAGGATATTTTTGTCATGCTTTTGGACATTTATTTCCTTTTACTGTACATGATGCTCTGTTTTGGTTGTAGAAACTTGGCATTTGGCTGGATGTATTAAGCTCTGTGTCAAATGCTAAAAGTTTATTGGTGGCTGGGCCAAGAAATTCAGGAAGGCCACCAGGGTAACACACAAATAGACAATCACCTTCTGCTGTCTATCCCTAACTATACCTACTAAAAAAATTGGTAGTGATGAAACAAGTAACTAACTTGCCATTGGGCTTTCTTTAAAGGATTCAGATCCTTAATTATCTTTGTTTCACACCTACCTTTGGATATAGCCCCATCTTTTCCAACCCAGATTTTAGATATATGACCCTTTCACTAGAATAAACTACTGCTGATTTCAAAAGCTTCATGTTGCATGGCATTATAGAAATTAAACTATGGTCATCAACCACGAGGCCTAAATTTCTATGATCAGCGTTTCATTTACTTTTTCTCACATTGTCTATGAACAAAAAGTCAACTTAAGAATGATGAGCTAAATGAAACAACTAATTACTGTAACTATAAAGGGATAATACTATGGGTTATTGCACAAAGATCACTGAAAGCTCATGCTTATGGGCACACCTGCTGCAAAAATAGCAAGACATTGGACTGATCAGACTGCATAAACACAAATTCAATACGCAAGACAAAAGAGATAATGTTGCTTCCTGATATGTTTCCCTCTCTCACAAAAAAAGATGTTATTAATGACAAGGATTCTGAACAAAACAATAGGATTTTATGCCAGGCCCAAAGAATGTATATTAGCAAAAAGGAGAAGGCGGCTTGGGGGTCTTTTGAATTGAAAATAAATTCTAAGTGGCCTGGTAAAAGCATAAGGAGACATACTAGTCTTCATATACAGGACAAAAACAACTGAGTAGTTGTCATGGTTTAGGAATGGTACCTGCCAATCTAGTTTTCCCACTGAGACTTTCCAAACTGTTGCTTGCTTGATCCCCCTCTCCCCCACCTTCCGCCCCTGCTACCTCAGGTAGTTGGAGAGGAGAACTGGAGGCACAAAAGGCAAAGATCACGGGTTGGGATAAGAAAAATTTACTGGAAACAGCAATGAGATTAGAAAATGAACAGTAATAGCAACAATATTAATAACAAAAATATTCATAGAGAATGATTCACACTTAAAAATGCTCACCACAGACCCCCAAGATAATGTCAGTGGGTTCGACAGCCATGCTTTTATTCCACTGGAAAGGGATGACCCTCCTTCTCGGAAGTGAGAGAGAGGATCGATCCCTTTTCCCTGCCCTGGCAATGGCATAATGTGGTATCACATGGCATGATGTCTTGGTCATCAGGACACTAGTGAATACCTAAACATGTGAAAGTCTTTCATCCAAGTACACTGCACAACTCTTCAAATAAACATACTTAGTATCCCAGAGTGTTATAAAAATATTTATATTTACAGTTTAAAATGACAAACAGCTAGGCCCCAAGTCCCACATTTTACTAGAAAATATCATTAACAATGGACTTGATCAAAATGGTGTACCTCTATTAATGAGTCCCTTCATATTTCTTCAGTTTGTTTCTTGTACTTTTTTAAAACTAAAAACTCAGACACAAGTGTCTCTACATCTAATTGAGAGTGATTAGGTCTGTTTATCTGAAAATACTTCACCAGAGGCAAATTTGAAAAAGTAATGACACTATGTCTATGCCAGCATTTTTTGTTCTTTGAGTCTACCCATCTAGTGCTATCTATGCATCTGTCAAGTTAATTGAAAAAAACCTAAATCAGAATTTTCCTCTCTTCAACTTAATAAAAATTTTTGCATTCAGCTATGTGTCCAATTAGTGTTAATAATGGCCACATGGTTGATCACAGAATTATGTAAGAAATTAATGAAAGTAAATAGATTAAGTGGAATTAGGTGAATATTTGGAGGCCAAGACAAGCCTCCTCAGCAAACACAAACTGCCAAAATTAACAGACTGCAGCTCATATTGAGCAATGACAGCAGACATTTATCAAATGAAGGAGAAGAATAAGCCAACACTAAGACAACTCCTGCTTCTTAAATTCTGGGTGAATAGTCTGTTAAGTCTCTCCTAATTAACTACAAATAGCAACAGAGGGCAAGACTACTGACAGTAATGTTCAGGCTAGAACTAGGATTCTGAATGCACTAAAAGACAGAAGACCTTAAAAATGCCTGGACAAAAAAATATTATATGCACAGACAGGTAGACAACTAATAAATCTTGCTACAAGATTGCAAACCAAGTTTATCAGCCCAGACACAGCTTAATACTGATCCTTCAGTACCCTGACAAAAAACGCGGTACATCTGAATCTGTTCTGAAGACAGCAGAATTCATTCCTGATCTTCTTGTCAGGTAAGGAATTACCTCATTTGGAAAGATAAGCCCTAGCATCACAATATGTATTCTTGAATATACTGCTCCATGTCTATCTTAGGCTATAACAATCACAGAAGAACAGAATTAACCAGGTTGGAAAAGACTTCTGAGACAGTCGTGTCCAACTCCTGACCCAACACCACCACGTCAACTCAACCATGGTACTCAGTGCCACATCCAGTCTCTTCTTAAATATCACCAGGGACAGTGACTCCACCACCTCCCTGGGCAGCCCATTCCAATGACTGATCACTTTGCAAAGAATTTCTTTCTAATATCTAACCTAGATCTCCCCTGGTACAGCTTAAGACTGTGACCTCTTTGTCCTACTGCTGGTTGCCTGGAAGAAGAGACCGACACCCACTTGGCCTCCTGTCAGGTAGTTGTAGAGAGTGATGAGGTCTCCCCTGAGCCTCCTCTTCTCCAGGCTGAACAACCCCAGCTCCCTCAGCCTCTCCTCATAGGGCCTGTGCTTGAGTCCCTTCACCAGCCTTGTTGCCCTTCTTGGGACACTCTCCAGCACTAGTGTCCTTCCTAAACTGAAGGTCCCAGAAATGGACACAATATTTGAGGTGTGACCTAACTAGTGCTAAATACAGCGGCAGAATCACTGCCCTGGTCCTGCTGGCCACACTGTTCCTGATCCAGGCCAAGATGCCATTGGCCTTCTTGGCTACCTGGGCACACTGCTGGCTCATGTTCAGCTTCCTGTTGATTAGACCTCCCGGGTCCCTCTCCACGCGGTCACTCTCCAGGCACTCTGTCCCCAGCCTGTAGCACTGCAGGGAGTTGTTGTGGCCAAAGTACAGGACCTGGCTCTTGGTCTTTTTAAACATCATACCATTGGATTCAGCCCATTTATCCAGTCTATCCAGGTCCCTCCACAGAGCCCTCCTGCCTTCCAGCAGAACAACACGCCCCCAAACTTGGCGTCATCTGCAAATTTGCTAATGGTACACTCAATCCCCTCGTCCGTATCATCAATAAAGATATTAAACAGGACTGGGCCCAACACTGGTCCCTGGGGGACATCACTAGTGACCAGCTGCCAACTGGATGCAGCACCATTCACCACCACTCTCTGGGACCGGCCCTCCAGCCAGTTCCTAACCTTGCAATGTTAGCTATTGTCACAGACAAGGGTTTGCTACAAAGGGGTGTTACAGCCTCAATGAAGCTATTGCAGTGTGTTTGTAACTAGCTACAGATATTATCATGGATAAGCAATTGTCTTTAATGTGGGATGACAATTACCCCAAATGGCCATTAAAAGGAAGTAGACTTTGACTGCAGAATACAATTCATCATTGTAGTATCCATGTTACATAGC
The DNA here is from genome assembly GCA_013396775.1 of Cephalopterus ornatus. Lineage (NCBI taxonomy): Eukaryota > Metazoa > Chordata > Aves > Passeriformes > Cotingidae > Cephalopterus > Cephalopterus ornatus. The sequence continues at coordinate 22,668 of VZRE01014446.1, read as the reverse complement.
AGTTACTCCAGTTGTTGCTCTAATTTTATGACACTGTGTTTCCATAAATTCCATTTGCAATACTGACCATAATAAAAATGGAAGAAACACGCTGCCTGAACATGGGAGATTACATGAAATATAGAAAAAAATTCCAGTGTTGATGAGGAAATATAATGAAAATATTGTTGACCTTTACTTGTTCTTTACCCTCTATACATATAACACTTAATTGACAAAAAATAACATCACTAGATTATGTGATAATCTGGTAAAGCAATGAATTTAGTGTAAATTGGGACATGGGAATATGATTTAGGGCTAACTGTACTGAATTTTTTTTTTTTTCCAATTTTGGTGTTGTGAGAAAAGTTGTGAAAAAATGGGAGTCAAATAAGAAGCCGAGGCCCTAGTGCAATGCTTTCCTTAACTCCATTCTTTCAAACAGCAGACACATTACCCTACACCTTTCATGGCACTAATTTATGACACCCATTTGTAGAACTAATTCAACACAGAAAAATGAAATCAGATAAGAAATACTGGTTATTGTTGCACAGAACTTAAGCAAAACTCTTACCGTACTAGACAAACATCTCTATTATGGTTATCCAGAAAAAAACCCCCAAAACAAACAGGTACTGCTTTTGGTGCAGTCTGATGTACACCCAAGCAACTGTAGGCTTTTGCCTGAAGGGACTATATCTCACCTCTCATCTTGTAACAACATCTTGTCTGTTGTTTTAACAAGTTTCCATAGATACATATATTTTTAACAATGTTGAAACACATCATACAGTTCTTATATTGTCATTTTTCTACATACTAATGCTCAGTGGAGATTTTACTGGCTTTCACAGTTATAGGCACTACAGAGTAAAAAAATGGAGTACAATGAGAAAGAAATACAAAGGTCACTTTTTTCTGGGTTTTAATGTGTAAGAATTAAACATTTAACCTTTTTTCTATTTTCCTAATAATAACTAATCTATATATTATTCTTGGGTTTGGATGTCATTATTCTACTGAACTTTCAGTAGTTCAACAGAAGAATTAAAAATTCACAGGTAGTTTTAAAAATCCAAATGTAGTTTTTAGCAAGTTTTATCAGGTTCTGGTGGGTATGGACTGCACGACTACCAAGGCAAGAGCAGGTTCTTTGTCTGTGAATATGTAAGACCCAGCAGGATAAAAAGTGAAATAAGTGCAGAAGGCTAAGCAGCACTTTTCCTTGTATTACTGTTGATCTAACTCAGCCTCCTAAAAGAACACACAGCGGTATATGCACACAAAGAAGTTTGCAAAGACTTTGTGTAGAAGGCTGTGAAATAAGAATTTCCTTTAAATGTTCCCCTTGCATTTGGGAAATCTATAATAGAAATTTATGCATTTCAGTTCTTCCTGCATAAGCTGAGACTGAACAGAATGAGAGTGGGGGATGAGCTAACCCATCCACTCTCAGGTTAAAAAACACAGTATCAGAAGGTTCTCTGTCTGACTTTTATTACTACATCAAAGTCAGTAACCCTTCCATTTCATGTCAGGTCTCCTATGAGCCAAAAAGAGAGAGAAGAGGGAAAGAGAGGGGAGGGCAGGACTTATGTGTAATGCAATCTTAAGGCTGCATGATTCTACATGTCCAATGTGATGGTTGTTCTGGAGGCATCAATTAAAAAAACAATTAATACTCTTCTTATTTATGGTTCAACAATTTCTAGTTGAGATCTACTTTAGCTGTATAGACCTTTTCCATTTCCTTTAATGCAATCCATTCAAATAAAAGCCATCATGTTTTTATAACAAGTAAAACTATCTGTCCATAAAAATTCTGGTAAATTTTGCCAACCTATCATTAAAAAAAAAAAATTCTCAAGGCAGAATAACTTTACTGGAAATGAGCAACACTGAAAATATGGTGTTAATCTTTTATTTTCCGTACAGCAATCTAACAGCACGACAGATATTTTAATGTGATGATTCATTGTCACATCAAAGTATTCTCAGATCTTTCCATGGGACAGGGTTGAGGCAAATGGCAAAAATCCATGAAGGAGTAGAGAAGGGGAAGCCACCAGGAAAAAAAAAAAAATGAAATGACAATAAAAAATTCTCTGGGGGCTGCAAGTCAGAGGAGAGTTTGGGAACTGATTAGAAGAAGAAAGACAGCTGCCAGTGCTCTGTGGCATTTCTTTCAAGGACAAGAACATCAGCTCTGTCAGCTGCAAAATGGACAATTAGTTCATTCTGGTCCTCTTGTTAACTTCATCTCTGAGTCTGTGCAGCAGGGTGTGAATAAGGGGTGTCATTTCTACCTGATCCCATGTGCTTCCCTCACCTCTTTTCTTTTTCACTTATATATGCTTACTACTGAGCTCTTTATAGGCAGTCTGAAACTGGAGAAACAGTGAGATGTACCAACCCATCCACCTTGTTTGCCAATCACTGCAAGAAGTTGTCATGTTTATGTGTGACACACAACAACTCTAGGGCAACAACTGGGCTGGAAGAAACCCTAAAGCAATGTTTGCATCTTGGTGGACAAAATTCATTCTTGTAGCTAGAAAAGTAGAAAAGAAAAAAAAAACCAAACAAACCAAAACCAAACAACTGCATAAACCCAGTAACCCTACACTAAGAGGAGATTTCCACTAGTAGCAGTTACTTCCATGTACAAAAATGTTTTGATTATTTTTAATTTTTATTCTGCTTTTTACTGTTTTCTTAAGGTTGCCCCTAGATATATTATTACTGGAATACTGATAAATAGTTTCCAGTTGATGCAGTACTGATTTCCTTATAGAATCTTTGATTTGCACTACTAAACTAATACTATGTCAATATACAAGCAATTCATATATGTCAGTGGTCTGAGGTACAAGGTTATGTAGCATGCATATAAATATTACAGAAATTTTAAAAAATTGCCTTATAATTTTATCAGTTCATGTAATGGCTTCTTCCTAACAGGTATCACCTCTGTCTCTTACTATGTCTTGTTGCATTATCATACTCTATTCCACAATAACACAGACAATGAGAGTAAAAAGTTTATTTACTTCCAAAATCTTCAGCATCAAAACGAGAAATATGAGTAACTGAAGGATACCAGGTGAGAATATCCTTCCTCTGAAAGCTGATAGTAAGGAAAGATATCAAGGTTTTCTTGGTCTTGTGTTAGCATTCATATATTATTTACATGGCTGACAGAGTAGGGTAACTTCTTTACAGTCCAGTCACAAAGCTGGAATTAACTATTTAGTTATAGTATATATATATATATATATTTAGTATAGTGCTGCTACAGAAAAGTAGTATCAAAATGTCTCCAAAATGCAGAGTGCCAAATTAGACCAACCTAGTAAAAAGACCTTTAATCAGCAGCTCTGTGATGGTCAGTATTCATTTAGTTAGCACTTGATCTGTGCTAACAGATTTGTTTGCAGCAAATATCTCAGGATTCATTAAAAGTAGCAGTTAGATTTGAATATTCTTTCTCCACAGAACTAACAGCATGTCAGTTTTGGCAGGTAAAGGCTGGGTTGTTTCTGCATTTTTGATATTTAAATTTCTTCTCATTCCTTAGCACACAGCATTATAAAACATTCAGCTCTTAGGTAGGTCCAAAGCTGCAGTCTCCTTTCCAAACGAAAAATTAACCACCAGCAGATTACAGTAAATATTTTTTCCAATTTTCATATGGTCAAGCCAGGTAGCAAAACTATTAGCACATTTGTTTGGAGAACCCTGTTGTTTTTTAGCTATTGTCTAGCTACCTTTCTCCTCCTCCCTCCCCTCTGCACTCTCCCTCTCCCCATCTTTCTCCATCTCTCTCCTTCTTTCTCCATCTCTCACGCATACACGCACACACAGAGTCAACTGCTATTTATAAAGCCAGAATAATCTTACCATACACAGCACTAAATAATAGGAGAAAGGTGTCAAAACAAAAAGTCTTTGTCCTGGAAATCTGATGATACAATAGCACAGTATAGTACAGACACACAGTAAAGAAGTACTGAAAAGCAATGGGTCATTGTAGTAAAATTGCCTTATGATGGGAATAAAGCTACCTCATACAAAACACTGATAAGCAATTAATACACTAGTAAGATAAATAGACTTTTTCTGTATTATATTAACAGTAGGGAAAATCTGTAATTTTTCTTCTATTTCTATGCAAGCTGATATTTATAGTTTTCCATTTTTCATTTTGTGACATTTTTACTAAATACGTGATTTGCTTTAATGATTAAATTTGTGCCTCACAAAGAATTAAATGTGTGTTGCTATTTCCACAGTACATTCTCACCAGCTTTGTTCAAGGAAACTGCCAAAAAAGGTAGTTAGGAAAATTGTATGTAAATTTACTGGACAGCAAGAAAAACAAAAGAAAACCAACTTGTTACAACTGCATTGGTCTAATTGCTCACTTACACAAGTACATCCCTAGACCCTTGTGATGCCACATGGACCAGCTCTGGCACTTCTCTCAGCCCTAAGGTAAGCCAAATAAGACTCATGAACCTCAAATAAAGCAAATCTGCCTTTCTTGTCAGGTTAAGATCCTGCCAGTTTAGCAAGATGAATCAATACACTGAGTAGTCAAATGAGCACTGAAATCACTGCATGGAAAAAAAAAAACATTATGGAGCTTAGTGTCAGAAGGCAGCTGGCAGACTACATGAAAGAGAAAGGGGAGGCCTTTGACAGCTGTGATTTGTTAGATCATCTCTGCCATCTTGTGAAGCCTCATCATTAATTAGGCCAAGAAAAATTGCATGAGAGGCAAACCCTTTCATCTTTCCACAGGTCATCTTATGATTTCAAGTTATGTGTCATCCTCACAGAGAAAGTATTGCATTCCTGGAAGAAAAATGTGTCCTACTGTGTTTAGTTCTTCAAAGAGAATTAAAAGTTGATTCCAAATTTAAAAACAAAAGGTAACTCCCAAGTTGATTTGACAATTAAATTTGAAACACATAAATAGAAAAACAAACCACCAGAAATCATGGTTGGAAAAAATGTTAGCAGACCTCTCTTTCTTTTGTTTGTTTCCCTGACTGCCTCCTTCCCAGGTTTGTCTGCATGCTGCTGGCTGGTTGACTGCAGTGATGGAAAATGATGTGGGTAGGAGGATAGGAAAGAAATCTCCCTTACTGATCTCAGTTCTGAGAAGTGCGAGGAAATGAAGATCCTGCTGCAAAAATACTGCTCCCAATGAAACTCATACAGTTTTTTCAACTGCTTTTTTGTGGGGTTCATGAAACAAAAGCATTTGTTTGCTTGTTTGTCTGTTTACTGCATCTGTAACAGCAGTGGTGGTATGACTGCTTTTTTAATTATGGACAGTCCTAACATACATGAGCATTAAATATTAATCTAGACTAAATTAGCAACATCTTTGCAGGTCAGATAATTCTTAGCAAGCATTGCACTAAGCTAAACAGGACAGATCATGAAACTATAAAATCATGATCATGTTTTAGTTGGCAAATAGAATGTGCTATTCCTGACGTGTTTTATACAGGAATTGTTGAAAACTTCACAATTCAAATTTCCATTTACAAAAGATAAATTTTGATAGCTATTACTATGTCATATAATCAGTGAATATTCTGAGTTGGAAGGGACCCAAAAGGATCATCAAATTCCTGTCACTGCACAGGACAGACCCGAGAATCACACCACGTGCCTGAGAGCATTGTCCAAATGCTTCTTGAAATCTGTTCTTCTTGGTGCTGTGACCACTTCCCTGGGGAGCCTTTTCCAGTGCCCAACCACCATCTGGGTGAAGAACCTTTTCGTAATATCTAATCTAAGCCCTGACCCAGCTTCATGCCATTTTCTTGAGTACCTTTATGGGCCACCACAGAGAAGAAATCAGTGTCTGCCCCTGCACTTTCCCTCATGAGGAAGTTGTAACTGCAATGAGGTCTCCCTTCAGTCTCCTCTTCTCCAGGCTGAGAAGACCAAGTGACCTCAGTTGCTTCTTGTATGGCCTTCATACCCTTCACCATCTTTGTTGCCCTCCTTTGGACACTCTTTAATGGCTTAATATTCTTTTTATATTGTGGTGCCCAAAACTGCTACAATATCCAAGGTGAGGCCGCGCCAGTGCAGAGCAGAGCGGGACAATCCCCTCCCTCGACCGGCTGGCGATGCTTTGCCTGATGGCCCTCAGGACAGGGTTGGCCCTCCTGGCTGCCAGGGCACTGCTGACTCACGTTCAACTTGCCATCGATCAGGACCCTCAGGTCTCTTTCCGTGGCGCTTGCCCCATCCCAGGTGCAAAATCTGGCACTTGCTCTGTTAAATATATTCAGATTTATCACTTCTAGTTGGTTTCAAGGTCTGCGATAAACCTGCGATAGGCTTAAAGGAACACAGTTATTTCAATTATTGAAAATATCTGTGTAAAATATATTAATATTTATGAGACAAAGAGAAACAAAATTCCTCATCAAAAATCAATCTGAATTCTGCTGAAAACTCCCAGGTTCTACTGTATGTTAGCAAAACTCTATCTCCTTGCTTAACTGCAGCTTCCCTCATTCATATTTTTTTACTTTTTTTCTGTCACTTTATTATTAGGTTCTTTTTTAAAAAAAAAAACTATTACTTTCTATTTTTATTTCAAAGCCCAGATCATCAAGGCTAAAAAAAAATAAAATTGAAAGCACTAAGGAAATAAGGAGTTCCTCCTTCTGCCAAGGCTGCAGGAGATTTTAGGTCAAAAAGGAATTTAAACCCATAGCAACAGCATTTTACACAATGCAGAAAGCCTGGCTTCCATTATGAGGATCATCTGGCATTCCACCACACATAACATACATCTAATCTCTTGACCTTCTGGAAAGTTAAAGAGTGCTTTTTTTATTCCATGTTACCCACTCAGTATACATATGAGACCAACACATAAGATGCATCCCAAGTTGTGAATCTTCTCTGGAGCATAGGTTTTCTTGCACAAACTCCACCATTTTTTAAGCATACCAGAAATTCCTCAAAAATCAGAGTTTCTTAACATGGTATTAAATTATCCCTTTTCACTTTCAGTTGGCCTAGTCCTCTAGAGCCGTAGTCCCCTAGAACTCCTTTTCAGAACAGTTCAAGAGTCCTGAGCCACATGCTCCAGAAAAGTGCAAACTTGGTTGTGATGGTCATCGTTACTCACAAAGACTCTCAAAGCTCTGCTTGTGGACATTTCTATCACTGTCACTTTGGAGAGCTTAGCCTGAAGAGATCTATCTCTGGGCTTTTTACACTGAAGGTATACATCCATAAACACTGTCCTGATGACAGTACTTCACATATCTGCATTATTCCTAGAAGCTAAACTATCATTGCAAACTATATATTCCAGCAGCAGTCATTTTTGCCCTACTATCTGTCTCCAGCCATAAACACACAGTTGCAAATTTGTCTCTTTCAGTCAATTTTAAGTAGCGAAAACAAAATGGCACGAATGGCAAAATGTCCTCTCTAGCTATGAAGAGACGCATAAAAAAATCACATAAAAGAGAAAAACTAAAAAAAAAAAAAAAAACCAAAAAAACAAAACAAAACAAAAAAAAAAAAAAAAAAAAAAAAAAAAAAAAAAAAAAAACAAACAAAAAACAAAACCAACCAAAAACCCAAAAACATGAGAAGGGCTTATATTGCATTCCAGTATGGATGTATGTAAGATATTTTGTACACTTAGAAGAGTTGCCATTGCAATTGAAAAAGAATGCATTTAGAATAACTATAATCTTAGAGACTTTTGGCAGTGCCTATAATAAAGGTAGAAAAAAGACATTAGAGGGAAGCATTCTTTCAGAGATCGCTGGTGGCAAAAAAATGCTAATGCATAGATGCTGTAAAGGACAACTTTCAAAGTGCGACTATGCAGCCTCAACAGTGTTTCTCTATCAAAAATTAAATTCAGTACATCTTCATGCTATTTGTCACAAAAAAATGGTAAGCAGTAAAATGGTTGATCAATCACATCTATTAGGAAAAAAAAAAAAAAGCTTAGCTATCGTACAGCTGTGAGTGAACACCTACAGCAATGGTAAATTGACCATATTACATGGGCTAAGTTTTGACCATCAAGAGGATATTATCAGATAGATATTAAGGCACACAGGAAAAACACCTACAGAATTCAAATGAATTATTAATTTACAACATAAACCCCATCTTTATTATACTGAAATAGAAGGAAGTCTTCTTTCCAACAGTGCTGGAAAAACTGTAGATATTCATTATAACTTTGAGATGTGTGTATTTTAAAGGACTTAGAAGCAACGAAGCAAATTAATTTGTTTTAGAAATATACACGGAAACTGGTAAAAATTACTATTATCAAGGTCAAAAGTAAATGACCCATGCAGCTAACAGCTAAAACACACCTTCTCTGCAGCTATTAGCAGTTAGAATGAGCTGTTAAATAGGATTCAGAGATAGCTCTCTGATACAGATCACCCTTTTTCATTTGCCTGTGGACAGGCTTTGCCTGAAGACTGTCATGAGAAGGCTTCAGAAGGATTAATAGTTCATTGCCAACCAAAATAAGAAAAGTCCAGATACTCTCTTTTACTTTTTCTTCTCCTTATGCTTTGAAAGCATTTGGAGCATTTTTACCAAACAAAATGCTCATCCCTCTCACTGTAACAGGACTACACCAACCTGTTTTCTTCTGTCACAGTGTGGGGGCAGGGGGTTGGAAGATGAAAGAAACCTTATTCTGGGTTAGGGCTTAAATTTTCCTTGCTATGCTATCAGGTGAGCATAAGAGTTGGCATCAAGAGTAGGGAGGGAGGAGAAGGATATTAGCCCCCTCCCTTGTGGTAGCTTGTACATCCAGAGATGGCTTATCTGAAACAAAAATAGTTCTCATTAGCAGCTGGCTCTGGTGAGGCCTCCTTTGACATAATGCTGGAGTCAGTCTTGAGCCTGGCAGTCAAGCAGCATGTTTTAACCATTTTGTCCCTTACTATTGCCAAACTATCTGCATCACACTTTCTTTTGTTCTCAGAGGAAGTTGAAAAGAAAATGAGTTTCCAACAGGTGTTGGAAAGGTTACTTCTTCCTCTTGTAGCATTTTTTTCACTATGAAAAGACTTAGACACTTGCATTCCTCCCTTTCTAGTTCTTTGTTTGCTTTCCTATTAGTGGCAGATAATCCTAAAATTAACTACTCTTTGTCACCTACACTTGCCAACAGGGACCCAAATACGACGTTCTTCCCATATATTTTACATGTTGGGGCATCCTGTGTTCTTCAAATTCCTTGTATTTAGGACTTTCACTGGCTACCACTCCCTTGCATACCTTGGTGCCTTCATTTGTCCCCAAAACTCAGTGGCATACGAGATCTCTGTACGCCTAAATTTCTTACCTATCTTGTTTACCTTCTGGTTCATCTCCAAGACCCAGCATCCTTCTCAAAGAACTGCATAGGCTGATTTTCCATGTTGTTACTAGACAGTACCACTGAGTTGCTAGAGGCTATCATGACCTGCTGCATTTCTGGTGAATTCATAACAGTGCTCTTTAGGCAGAAAATTAGGAAGGGTAATTTCTTAGACTGATTTGGTATACAATTGTTTTAATGGACTACTAACTAAGAGCCACATTTTAAAATATTTATGGCAACTCCTGTCATTTGCATGAATGGGAACTATTCACCTACAAGATCTGAATGCAGATCTCCTTTATAAATTTAAACTGACTGCAGTCATGCATTGCTGTCTTCAAGGTGCAAAGCAAACTGGCATAGTCAGTTTTCTGGCCTGTGAAAATACATTCACTCAATTAAATAATAAAATCTATTTTAATACTGATTTATTTTGAATGTGTTATATTCGGCATATTTTTAATCTTGAGCTGAGACTGTATTTTTTATCAGAATATTAAAAAATATAATAATTCTTTACCTTTTGTGAAATAAATTCTCCTAAAATTTTACTGATATTTTTCTTTTCTATATATACTTAAAATCAGAAACTTTTTCTCTTTTTGAAAAGTACAGCTTTCTATCTTTTTACAACATGTTAGGGATGAATTTATTTTCAAAAAATCTGGCCAATTAAGAAGACATACAATGCTTCTAAACCTTTAAATACACAATAATTTAGCTTCATTTACTATAATTGTATTACAAGTGTTTTTCCCCACTGGTACTATTATAAGCAATATGTTAATCACATTTCTATAACCAATCACCGTGTTTCTTGAAAATTTAATTTCATTTAATTGAATGCTGTTTTCTAGATTCAGTAATACAATCTATTTAGTCTACCTACTGTCCACATCCTCATGCCTCACCCAGTAGTTTTACATAAATTATGCTTAATGCAGAAATCCACTGTGCTGTAAACAAAACAATTAAAATTTATTATTTCACAGTGTAGTACACCATGTTAGTCAGCCCTAAGACCACGGAAAGAAGACAGAGCTAACATATGCTTCTAACAGAACAGCTTCCTCCCACCTCTCATGGCCCTGTTCACTGTTTGGTTCATATTTAGTAAAGCACATGATTCATTTAAAGCCTAGGAGTCATTTGCATTTAAATTATACATCTAAAAAATATTGAGCATTTGCTCATGCGTTCTATGAATATAGAGTCTAATTTAGTACTTGCATAGAAGAAAGTTAACTTCTACTGTCAAACAACTGAGAAGAAGCCAAGCCAAACCAAACAAATAAAAACCCCCAATTCTAATTAAACAGTCAAAGGGTGAGAACAGTATTCCAAACTATTTGAAATCATGGATGAAAACAGATTACTGTGGAGATTTAACAACTGCTTAATGTCAGTCATTCAGAATGGTTGTGCTCTGGGACTGGATTTAACATACACATTTGACAAGAATATCCATGTCATAAGAACATGGATCAAATGAATCAAACATCCATTAAAATGAATGGGAAGCTGAAATGAACAGTGACATTCCCAGTCACTTTCCTTGTGACTAATGTTCCTCAAAAGCCAATTGTATGCTCAGAACAGCAACTGTCCCTCTATTAAAATTCATTCTCTGTGCCCTGTATTTATTAATATGTTAACTATGAAGTATTTACCCTCTCAAATGTAAATAAGTAGCTCATTTCAAATTATTAAAGAAAACCTCTGCCTAGATTAATTAAGATGTATACATAGAGATAGCCGCTTCATAACTTCTCCTCTCAGTACCTTCCAGAGTCAGAGAAATTTCTGTGAAGATTCCTGAAAAGGATACCACTTAAATATGTGTTAATCTTTCTTTTCCTTACAGAGAAAATTGCTGTTTGTTTGTTTGTTGTTTGGGGTTTTTTGTTTGATAAAATAACCACTTCCCAACAAATTCTTGCTTATTACCAAGAACTGACGAATTAACTTTTTAATTTTTTTAACTGAATCATCAAGACAAAAGCGCAATATCTCTCAAAATATCCATCCTCTTATGATAGTTAATCAAGACAAACAGCTTGTGGTTTTTTAAGGTCGTTTCTATCATTAGTGTTATATTTTGCTTTGTAACATCCAGAATAAGGTTTGGAAATGAGTAATGACTAGAAATCACAGTATCTGTCTGACCAACAAGCTGTTTTAAGTGAATCTTCAACTTAGTCATATGCATAACAGTTTCAGAAGGATAGGTTTAAAGTCTTTTCCTAGCACCACTTTCTGTGCGTCTATTCCCACTAAGTGTTCCTGTACTGCCAACAGCAGAGCATACCTCACACTACACCCAAGTAAGAACAAAGAACTGCTGAGGACTGACACAACAAAAGTCATTGCCCTTCCTGTGAGTAAAGTGCTGGTCACCTACAATTCTGCACTGCAGCTGGCATGAATGAAGGTCAGGAGGAGCTTCATAATAACGTAGAAAACCCTCTCCATCTGCTCCCATACAATATAACAGCAACCTAATTGTGGTTTTACACACTTATTTTTGATTTGGTGCCTCTGGCTGTGAAGTCCACATGACAACTGAACAGGCAAAATATACCACCACACACTCATGGGCATCATTAGGACAACGATAAGTCAGGGTCAATCATATGAATTCTACTAATACGCTGTTTGTAAAAAAACGTTTTACAATTCAAGGTTTGGTTGTGCAGCAAAACCATGGCACTTTCTCTATTGACCAATGTTATCTTTCTGTGGAAGCGGATTACTGCAAAGCAACAGCCAGATGATGGGCAATAACATGAGTAAGATCAACAACTTCTATGCACTGATGCTTGTCAGACAGTCCATTTGATTACCTTCTTCTCGATCACTTTGATCTATTAAGTCATTGTGTTATTCATCATAACATTTTTTTTTCAGGAAGCAAGTCTAACTGCATTTTTCTCTGCCTCATTACACTGAAAATGCATTTCTAAGTTTCTGTAAGATCTCCAGCAATTTTTCAAATAAGAAAGGACGATATAATATAAAAGCACAAAGGATGCAAGAACCATGTATGCACCAAGAATCTATTTAGAAGGATGATCTTTTCTGTGAGGGTGGTGATGCACTGGAACAGGTTTCCCAAAGATGGTGTAGATGCTCCACCTCTGAAGGTGTTAAAGGTCAAGTTGGATGGGGCTCTGAGTAACCTGTTCTAGGGAAAAGTGTCCCTGCCCATGGTAGAGGGGCTGGAACTAGATGATCTTTAAGATCCCTTCCAACCCAAACCATTCCATAAAGTTTCTATGATTTACATTTTGATAATAAATAAGCCAATGCAAAATCATATTTTAATACATGAAAAAGGCAAGTGCAGTTGTTATTAGTTTAGCTGAGAGAAGGGGGAAAAAAAAAAAAGCATGGGAACTGCTAGTTTAGCAAGGATAGCCAATGAGGTGTTGAAATAAATTCTGGTTTTCTGAGTGTGACTTGTAAAGCTATTCACCACTTATGGTTCTAATTAATTCATTATACTCATAGGCAACATTCTCCAATAATGCATCTTTTGATGTATTTAGGCAAAATAAGGAAATCACAAATTGTCCAGTGCAAAACAATTAGGTAATAGGGAGCATACAAGCAATTAAAAGGTTTAAGCAACTGCAGTCAAAGCAATTTTGAAATACTTTAGTCTGGATTTATCAAAATGGTTTTGCTTTAAAATTAAGTCTCCATGAATTCAAAATGGGTTACAGTTGATCAACCTTTTAAAAAAAGGGTTTAGAAGCAATTTCCCTAGCACTTACCACAAAGATCAAAGCTAAAGAAAAAATGCTGTCCAAAGTTCAAATCTAAAGATCACTCTTGTAGTTTTACTACTAACTCAGAAGAAGATTACTGTGACTCATTCTCTATATAGAGACTTCTACCAATCTGAGGAGCAGGACCATCAGTAGCTGACCCATGGCTAAGAGGAGCTGTCCATGAAAGCAGACACAGACAGCAGTTACAGGGCTCATTGTGAGATAAAACAGGACCGGAGTGTTGGTCAGGGAATGATGGGCCAAAGTACAACAGCAAAGACAGACCTACTCCTAATGCTGCACTCTGGTACTTGTTTTTTCTCCTGATGTCACCTGTAGTACCAACAACTGGAGCTTAAATTCTCAGACTGGAGCTTAGTTGGAAATCCAGGCATCTGCGTGAAGCTGAAGCTACTCAGAGCTTCTTTCTGAGAAATGAAAGGCTTTCTACACCTAAAGCTGTTCAATTCCTGTCGGTCAGAAAAAAAAGTCTTGAATTGCTCTGTTAATATACAGAAGTTTGAATTATCCACGTAAATACTGAACACAAATCATGTGTTTCACTTGGGTCTCTGGTTTACAGTAACACTTCACAAAAATTAAACTCAACATAAAATAGAAAATGCTTGATCTTTCTTTTAATAATAATGGAGAAGACCCACTCTACATCTAACTGAAATGTACTGTATAAAAAGTTTCAAATTACTATGTGAATGACAAGTAGTCATAAGTTACCTGAAATATTAGTTTCTTCTAGAAGCTGAAAAAAACTTTTAAATAATTAGGAATCACATTAGTGCAGTAGCTTATGACCATTACCTAATTTAGCATTCATTATTTTATGATTGTTTAAAAGAAAAGAAGCAATTTTACCCAAACCGTTAACAAATTTCATGGCTCTCAAGTAATGTACATTAAAATCAGTAAGAGTTTTAATGAATATCTAAGACATCTAAAAGATTGTGTTCAACTACTTTGAAATCATTTGCCAATGCCTTTATTTTGCAAATTGAAATTACCTCCCTATTTGATAAGGATTCCTTGATGTAAATCAGCTAAAAAATGTAAACACAAGTACTAAAATATGTAAAACTTTGATGCAGTGTATGCTAGACTTCTAATCAGATTTTTAATATAATAAGATTATTAGAATCTGTAGGGTAAAAAAAAAGAATGAAACAAAACATAAAAACCCCACATTTGTTCGGAACATAAAAAGTCTCTTACATTCAAGAATTCTGCAACAGAATGATAATAATTTTTATGAACTCCCAAAATATAGACACATGAAAGATAGCAATTAAAATGAGAAAATAAAGATGTGCAGTTATAACATGCAAAGCTAACAACTTGAACTCTGTAACAGGACTACCTCCTGCCATCTAGAAATTTAGATTAATAAGGTTACCAGCAAGAATCTTGTAGTTCTCTGCCACTTCCCAGAAGATCGGAATAGCCATAAACTGTGTCCCTGCAGAGCTTTAATTATAATCATTGTTTGAAAAGCAACTAAACCTCTATTTTGGCTTGTTTGTGTTTTTTGGTGTTTTTTTCCCCTCTGCTCTGGTATAATCCCACCACAGCCAAAATGATCAGCTATATCATATAATTTCACAGCAGAAAATCTCCTCTTTCTTCAAACACACTTGAAAACTACCAATAATCAAGAAATAATTGATATGTCATTTCATTTTAATGAGATTTCATAGTCATTTCATTAGGAAAAGAAAATCCAACATATGAACTAACTTATGCTACTAATGCTTCTAGTGTTGTAGATACTCTATGCATTTATTTAAGCTTAATGGTATTTCAAGAGATCTCTGCAAGTCAACACAAACACAAAATAAATAAAAAAAGGATATCATGATCATCACTAGTCATTGCTATCAACAGCAGTGAAATAACTAGATCTCATAGGGCAGTAATTTCCTGTTAATAACTACTAATTACTAAATATTTATTTTAATTTCCCCATACTTCTTGGGAGAATCCCAGCATCATTACTGGTAATTACAAAAAGTCCCTTATTATTGGGCAGTAGAGTTAGGATTATATTGTCCTTTACACTAATCTTACAAATACATGTTCTTGGAAAGTAAGAACTTGCTTTGTACCATTTCTATACTTACTCTTAGGACACCAAACAGCCATTTACAGGATTCAAATGCTGGATACTTTGACACTTATTTTCAAGTATGGTAATTAAGATGTTCTGGTATCCTAGAGGCAGATCAGGTCAACACTTGAGGATAAAAGAGACCATACACAATGATATGCTGAATCATAGCAGGTACATGATGGTGACTGATGTGATATGAGTTTCAAAATAAAACCCCATAACTAAAGCCCTTTGCAACTGTATTTACTGAAGTGGAAACTCTGCCAAATAGAAAGTGCCTTAGTAGCCAAAAAAAAATAATTAGTAAGCAAAATGTGCTGATTTATCTGTATTAAAAGTATAGAATTTGTTCAACTCCCACAATTTATAGCACACTCATTGGGTATCTTTGTCCTTATCCGTTGTGTGTGAATGGCTAAACTCTAAGTTTAGATGCTAAATTTAAGCACAGAATAAATATTGTGAAACATAATTAATTGGAACTGAAAACCTAAGAGCTATACCAATAAATGTTCAGACAAACCTAATGTTCTGAGTTCAGCTTTGTCACTTCCTTCTTTTAAGGTAACAATTCAGAGAATATTTTGGGATTTGGAGATGGGAGGGTAACAAAGGGAAGGAAGATTTAAATCCTTAATTGCCTTTTTAAATGAACGTGACATAAACTTCAGTAGTCTCCACTTCCTCTGGGGTTAAAATAGGTCTATTATAAGCAACACTTTTATATTACATTCAGTCATATGTCTTCAGAAATTAGTTATGGGATGAATTGTATTCATGTGTCATAGTCATGCATTTCCCCTAGTTTATACAGTGGCACCTCTGCAAGAAAAAAATTAATTACAGCAAATAGTAATTCAAGGGGAATAATTAAAAGCGGTGTGGGAGAGTGAAAGAAAGATGATGCCATTTTCTAGTTAACTGGAGCATTTAAAGATGCACTATCCTATTCTTTGAGCTTAATTAAATCTATTAAAATTGGTTGTGAAGCTAATATATTCAAGCTATGAAAAAATGATTAAGATTTTGTAGCCTTTAAACATAAACATTTTCAGACTTCTTCACTTTCACAAAATGACTTACATTCATGATCGGGGAAAAAAAAAATAGAATCTGAAGTTTATTGCAAATGCTAACATCGCCAACATGTCTTCATGTCCCTGGAGTTTTTCTCTGTCCCTGGAGGTTTTTAAGAAGAGACTGGATGTGGCACTTTGTGCCATAGTCTAGTAACCGTGGTGGTAGTGGGTCAAGGGTTGGACTTGATGATCTCAGAGGTCCTTTCCAACCCGGCTGATTCTATGACCCTATGATTCATTTTGCTCAGAATTGAACTGTGGTAGAAAGTAAAACTTCAAAGCTACAGGAGACAACCTACATCCTTTACTTAGGAGATTAACAGCAGTAAAAAAAAAATACAACACCTACTAGACCAGTCTTTTGACCTGCAATTATTTTCCTGAAGTCTGAAGTCTGTTTTTACTTGAACTGAATCCAACACTGTATTTATCTGTGACCATATATACTGATTTGTCAGTAAGACCATTGTGGCCTCAGAAGCTCTGCTCCCTAAAAACCAAATATTGTGCTAATTAAGTATAGCTCTGAATGTCATCTCTAGGATATCTATAAAAGGGATATCTGAGAACTTCCAGAAGCAGACAATATTTAATACATTTGAATTATTTAATGCAGATGCATCAATTGTGGATATACATTTAAAC
This sequence comes from Cephalopterus ornatus, assembly GCA_013396775.1. Classification (NCBI taxonomy): domain Eukaryota; kingdom Metazoa; phylum Chordata; class Aves; order Passeriformes; family Cotingidae; genus Cephalopterus; species Cephalopterus ornatus. The sequence goes on along the minus strand of VZRE01014446.1, from coordinate 5,670 downwards.
GAAATGATAAATGCTCCATCCAGACTAGAATGCATTATAAACTCATAAAACCATGGCCTCCAAAAGAACATATACAGTCTAAATAAAGCCTTTACTGTTTTCAGCCACACTAATATTTCAGAACCACAAATCAACTGAAAATATCTGTTAAATTAACATTTAAAAATAAACTCCGATTAAAAATATTTGATTTGCAGTTGACACTCATTTCTGCATCAATTTAGTAGTTGATATCTGCCAGATATTGTGGGGTTTTTCATTAAGTAGTGTAATGTAACTTGTCAAAATATTCATGATTTTAGTCTAATATTAATTAAACATTTTGAATTACTTTTTTGGACATGAATATTACTGTAGAATTTTTGACAACTACCATATATTCTATACCAAATGCTTATTCACAGAGGACCAGACTTAGATCATTCTTGAAAATACAGTATTACTTGATTGTAGCAGAAAAAGGGTTTTTTTCTACGGGGAAAAAAAAAATAGTTAATGAGTTGTCTTTGGATGTTTGTAATCTTCACTGGGTAAAAATATGTCTGGTTGGCCCAGACCAAAGAGTGGTAGTGAATGGAGTTAAATCCGGCTGGTAAATAGTCACGAGTGGTGCGCTCCAGGGCTCAGTACCAGGGCCAGTTTTGTTTAATATCTTTACCAACAATTCAGACAAAGGGATTGAGTGCACCCTCAGTGAGTTTGCAGACAACACCATGTTGTGTGGGAACATTGATTTGCTTGAGGGTTTAAAGGCCTCACCTCATGTACCATAAAGTATACGATTTTGGGGAAGAGATTATATTTACATATAGAAAGAATTTTCATTTTTGGGCTAAGCCAAAATCTAAATTCTGGTTTACTTTGCATTAGTGTTTTTATGACCCTGAAGACATTTCAGACCACACCTATTAGCTTTTACTCTTTAAAATTACTGTCATTATTTAAAATTGAAGTTTGAGACTGATATCATCACAGGTCAGCTTAATTATCTTGATAGAGTATTAACATTTACAACTAAAAAATTAGTAATTGATTACTGTATAATTATTGCTCACCAGTACAAAAAACACTTCAACCTAAGTCAATGCCACTATTACCAGTATTCATCTAAAAATCTTGTTTCCCTAAATATTAGAATTTTCTATTCAGATTCATCCACTTGGATGAAATTATAAATATAAGTTTATTTCAGTAGCATTTGTCATGGGTTACTTACTTTCTTATTACTTAATTTCTTTCTTGTTAGCTTCTAAACTAACAAGAACTTGGAAGTAAACTGTGTTGTCAAAAGCCAAGAATTCTCTGTAAAATTGAAGTTTTAAAATTAATGAAGAGATAAATGATATCTGAAAGGTTTTAGGAACTATAAATAAAGAGCAATCTCTATATTATTAACTGAAATTCAGTATAATTTTTTCACCTAGCCAGTAGATTTATTTTCTGCAGAAGGCAAACTTATGGGTCATTTTCTTCTTCTCCTTTTCTTTCCTTCTCCTTCCTGTTCTTCTTCTTCTTCTTTTTCTTCAGACTAATAAGTAAGGGTGAAGTTGATGTCAGTGCATTATAGGTCTTCTGCATGTAGTAAATGGTACCTGAAAGCCTTTTGTATGTGAAAATTCTACCACATCTTAAAAGACATATATTTACATTTCAGTCATACATTGCAAAAAAGTCATAGTGGCTTTGCACAGATTTTTTTATTTCTGAGATTTTCTAGGCCACATAACTTGAGATAAAGGATTGAAATTTTGTGTTTTATTTCCCTAGGGTGACTCACTGGTGTTTTGTGAAAGAGCTCAATAAAATAACTTCCTAGGGCCCAGACTTGGTTACTGAGTCCAGGTTTGAATCTGCCTTGTTTTTCAAGTTCAGTGAAATGTCCACAATTTTATTTTTATTTGTATTCCAGTACAATTTTCTATGGTATTTCATAAAACATTAATTGCCTAGCATGAGAAATGAAGAAAATTAATGTAGCCATGACAAACACTGTTTTTACTCCAAGAAAAAAAAATCATTTGAGAAACTCAAGATTATTTCCAATGCTTTATTAAAAAAAAAAAAAAATTAAAAAAGCCCCAGCCATTGTGCTTTAAAAGGAATTAACTTTGTGCTAAACATTTGCCCCTCTGTTTGCAATGTTTTCACAACCAGTCAAATCCTGTGCACTTATGATTTGAGGATAAACTTCCCTAGCAGAGGTCAGCCAACACTCTTAAAACAAGATAATGCCTCTGGCATTGGCTATACAAAAATGGTGACTGTTGAAATATAAAGAGGCTTTTGAACTTAACAGCAAACAGAAAAAAAAGGCCCACAACAATATGTTTTAAGTATGTATGTTGAATGGTGTCTGGTTTTAATCCACTGAAGGCAGGTTGTGACTTCTTTGAAAGATCATGAGTAAGTCTCCATAGTTCTCTGTTTACCCCTTTTAACTGCAAATCAGGTCGGTTAGCAACATCTTAGAAATACATGGAAACAAAAATTAAACCACTGACATTGACCTTCATGAAGTGAACAAACCCACAGTTTGCCTGACCGTGAATTTGATACCTCCAGTTGTCCAAGACTCTAAGTAAATAATGCAGTTATCAGGCATACTTATATAATTTGCAAAGCAGAGACATAGCTGACAGTGAATTTATCCATTTATTACTTGCGTCCTTAGAACAGAATCATTTTTGCCATGGAATGACAAAATACAAGATCCAGAGATTATACTAATTCTTTATGTCTTCACATCATAGCCTTTTCTAAGCTTACTTTAGTACTGGCAGACAGTCTTATTCTATAAAGCACTTAGAAAGGTAATGAAGACAATAAGTTTTATGTTTAACTTTCAGTACTGCTGTTCCTGCTGAAAACACAAGTGTGATTAACAGTGACATCTTTGAAACTTCCCCTCAATTAAAGATGGACAGACTTTAGATTTAGCACAAGGCACCAAAAAAAAAAAAAAAAAAAAAAAAAAAAAAAAAAGAACCACCAGCTCCTTAGTCCTGGCATAAATCACTACTAAACAAAACTCAGTCAACAGGAAAGTCATAAATATTTATATTGGAATATGCAATATGCAGGAGATAGAGAATGCAATAAATACCAATGCTGTTGTCTGTTTCTGTTTCAGGCTCATATTTCTACTCCTGTCACCCTAATTCCACAATGATTTTCTGACACAACTCGCTTCTTTGCTAGTAGGCAGCTTTCTTCAAAGAACCCAGACTGGCAGCAGCTAAACAAGTTCAGTCACAATCAGATGAAAACACTTTGAAATAATAATGAATGTCATCATATTCACTCTTATTAGCTCAAATTTTGTTTTTTCTTTTTACTTCCTTTCTGAATAAAAATAGGCATACTTTGGTAGTGTGGGAAAAAAAAATATATTGCATTCTATAAGTTCATCAAGTTCAGTTGTTAACCCATCACTGCCTAAGTCCACCACTAAACCACATCCCTAAGCACCACATCTAACATCCAACAACTCAACCACTTCCCTGGGCAGCCTGTTTCAGTGGTTGAAAACTCTTTCTGCAAAGAAATTTTCCTACTATCGAATCTAAACCTCCCCTGTAGCAGCTAAAACCATTTCTTTTCATCCTGTTACCTGTTACCTGGCAGAAGAGACTGACACACACCTCACTACAACCCCCTTTCAGGTAGTTGTAGAGAGCAATAAGGTCCACCCTGAGCCTCCTCTTCTCCAGGCTAAACACCTCCAGCTCACTCAGCCATTCTCCACAAGTCTTGAGCTCCAGAGCCTTTATCAGCGTTGTTGCCCTTCCCTGGGCATGAACCAGCATTTCAATGTATTTATTTTAGTGAAGGGTTTTAAACTAAAACTTCTGGACTTGGGAAAATGGCAGTGGTCTGTGTTTATTAGTAAGTTAGGTAAAACATTTCTGCCCTGCTTTTAGCTACAGTGTAAAAAGTGCCTAGCTGAAAAAAGTCTGATCCCGCTTCTTAGATTCCCAGGCCTAAAGACAAACTCCATTCTGGATGTTAAAAGTTTGGTTCTGCATGGGCAGGAAAGGTCACAAGTTCAAATTATCTAGGATTCCAACCACAACCCTGATGCACACATTTTCCTGATACTGCAAGTGAAATGAGAAAATTCATTATATCCGGGAGCTAAGCAGGTACTGTGGCATCAACAAAATGGAAGACAGTTCCTGATTGCCCTGATGAGTACTCTGATTTTTAAAGCAGATTTCATTTGATTGAAATTATACTCAGATATTTTGTGTACAATGTTTTCCTGTAAATTTTCTGTGCAAATCCCAATGTCATTGTTTCAATGAGGGGCTTTTGCCTGTATTCTTTTTAACATAGACAAATAAAGACTAAATTTATTGAAGGGTCTGGAACAGTCAAGTTGCCTTTTCACAATGAGGACTCAAAATAATTTCTTAGCTAAAGGATTGTCCTTTTTTCCATACAATCATCGCTGCCAAGAGTTAGGTCAGACCTGTTGACATAAGACAATGCAAACAGAGTGCACACTTTTCTCTGCAAAGCCAAGAGAAAAAGATCACAAAAAGAAGAAAGTAGTAACTGCTGCTTCTGAAATTCAAGTCTGATGCATTCTGTCTTAGAACTGAACAACTCAAGAAAACCGACATTTTAAAAATCAAAATGAAGTAGATTTAGTATGATTTCATATCACTGGGTGCTAACATTTGCAGACTGCACCTCACTTTCTGTAACCAAGCAAATTAACTAAAGCAATAGAGTTGAGTTTATATATATAAAAAAACATTTAATCACCCTCTAATAATCTAATAATCATTATAACATTATATGAAAGAGTCAGCTGAATGTTCAGCAAAGTGCTGTTAATACTAGGTTTTAAATTCATAGCAAATAAGAGCTTCTGCCAGTTTTGAGGATGTAAACCTAGTCAGTCAGTTAATTAGCGAGCATGCAGAAGATTCCATAACTTATTCTTCTCTTCAGATACTGACAAGTTTCTTTCAGTGAGCAGGCTGCCTTATCAGTACAGATACTGCAGGCATTTTGAATAGCAGGCTGATTGCCTTATGAACAGTTCATTTGAACAACTGCAGATGACATGAACAGAGCATAAAATTGCAGGTCTCATGGAAGGAAACAAGGATGCAAGCAGCTTCCTACCTTAGCTAAAATAATGTAGTATGCTCTCCAAATCCATTTGTAAAATACAAAAACTCTTTATAATAAAAAATTTAGAATTAAAAAAAACCTCTTATAAAAAATGTTTCAGACTGCCTGATCATTGCCCAGCACTGCCAAGTCAGCACATAGAAATGTTGTGTTTGAAGAGATTAAACATAATTATTTAGCTCCTATTAATTCACACCTCTAAATATCATACTGAACAACAATCATACTTAATAGATACTTTCTGCAATAGAAGCTTGGTGTTTTAATGTTAACTGGCAACAAGAGGCATGCAACAACTTTTAAGACCTTTTTTTACCAAAATGCTACAGGGTTTTTGTTCCAGTTCAAGCTAAACCAAACTCTCTAATCTCTAGGTGTTACAGATATTTCTCCTTCATACACCATCTTCAATATATTTGGGTAGTTTCCCTAAAATGCATGTTAAATGAAATATTTAATATGATGTATGGATACAGAATTCCAGCATTTCCTGGAGACCTTAGAATCATAGAATCATAGAATCAT
>VZRE01014445.1:0-43860 GCA_013396775.1 Cephalopterus ornatus | reverse complement strand
CAGAAAAGTCGAATCCAAACCGTTACAGTGGTTTATATTTTAAAATATAAATGAGAAATGAAAATGAATTCCTGGTAGTTTAAAGTAAGATGTAAGAAGGAACAAGTTCAAAGACAAAGGTACCTGAAACAGAGAAAAGAAACTCCAACAGGTCAGCTGAGGAGCATTACCTTGCAGAGGAAAACTAATGCAGAAAATTTTGTCACCATAGTATGTTCCCACTGGTCAGTTCAGTGCCTTTTTGAAAACATGCCACTTCCGTGCTGCTCAAGACAGGACTGATGTCTCAAATACCCTGAGGAAGAGCACAAATTGGTGTTTCAAATACGATAGATAACGCACATCTCAAAGCTTTTGTTTAGAGTTCCATGTCTTTATGGAGTGGAGCACTGTAACAGGCATTCTTGATCCTTTTGACTAATCCCCTCTTTTTATAACCGACCATCGAGTACAATTGCACCTGGGTAGAAGATGATGCTCAGTAGGGATACATGCTTGTGCTGGAATTCAGATGTCTGGTTGTTATGACTGTCCTTTAGAGAAGGCTGAAGAATGAATGTGCATCTAAAACTCTGATGGATCCAAGCTGGAAGTCTGAAAATATGTGTGAAGATCACCCCACACCTTTCTTTAAATAGGCATCTTATTCAAGGGAATAGGCACTTGGGAAACAGTTTGCTGTTACTCACTGAAAGAAATACAGTAGTCAATGAAAGAAGTTTGATGTGACAGTGTTTGCTTTACCTTTAGCAGATCAGGCATTTAATAAAGTAAATTAATCTGAATATGTGAAACACTTATCAGGTCTAGAAACAAATGAGATTCATAATATCTGCTCAAGTAAGTTTGAGATTAAATTTTAACATTTTTTTAAACAGAAATTATGCAAAAACAGTGGATAAAAATCAATTTCTTAAATTTCTGTTTCTGATGCATGGCTAGTAAAACTATTATTTCTGTTTCTTTTTGCTGTGTGGTCTTGTATGGAGGTTACAATACTGCCACAGGAATCATCTTCCTCTCTTGCTGATTAAGCTGTGTTTCATTCCCCTCTGTCTCCTTCACTAGGTCCTTTTGATCTACATCATGTTTCTAAGAGTCAGCATTTTTTTGGACATCTAGTAAAAATATTTGCATGCCTTTATTTCCTCCTTTTTCTTTTTCCCTAGTGTGTACTTATGCAAACACTCCTGACAGGCTGCCTCTCTTGGCAGCCTTATTTTGCTTTTTTCACTCCATGCTTGTATTCTCTCCTGTATTTGTTTGGCAAATGATCTTCTTCTCTTGTTACAGCTTTGTTTTCTCTTCTGTTTCTCCTCAAAAAGACATTCCTGATACATGTGAGCCTTTAATAGGGACAAAATGAAACGTGGAAGCAAAAGTATTCAACCTCAGTGTTTGATGAAGAATAGTGTTCAGTTAATTCAACATTATAAGTTTCCCAAAAATAACAGTGAATTAATTAATGAGTGTATTTGTCATTCACATATCATTGGTTGAACATATCTCTCTGTTATCACCTTACTTTGGATCTGCATTTAAGTTTTTAATTCAGGGGTTTGTATATGTCTTCTTAAGCCACAAGTTCACCCATCCCTGCCCCTTCACTTCTCACACACTGTCTGAATTATGGCTCTGCTGGTTGCAGTACTATTTGTAGTGCTCTCTCCTTCTCTCTCCATCAGTCTAAAGAAAAAACCCAGTGCCTGGTTTATTTTAGCTTTATGGATCACTTATGGAAAGATAAAAAATAAAATATCTACTGGTTGACTGTGTCACATGAAGAAGAACGGTGGTGGTGCTCTTGTTATGACAGCCTAAAGACATAATCAAGACAGATTTTGTTGGTGGAAGCAGTATCTTTTATTAGACCAGCTTGTATCACTGGCAAAATTAGACAAGTTTTTGAGCATGTGAATTCTTCTTCAGGTCTGAAATAGAAGCAGAAGCCTTCCAAGCTAAGTACAAGTTGAGCACATTGTCTTATAATTATCACTTTAGCTGTGCCTCAGACCATCTCAAAGGGAAAGTAGCTGAGGTTCTTAAAGGAAGGAGAATGTTAGAGGAAGGAACAGAGAGAGGAAGAGGAGTCTGATGAAGAGTGACATCTAGGGCATGGAGGGAGATTTTAATCTCACAAAAGCACTGTCTGTGAATTCATGGGTTTTGGTATCCAGCAAATTTGTGAAAGCACCCAAGTTTTTGTTTGGAAAGTGTTATAGGATTCCTTAAGGCTCCAGCCTAAGATATTCAAAATGCAGTGATTATTTTCTGAGAAATACTCTCTCCCTGATAACTGGGAAACTTCTGTCCTTTACACCTTGTGCCTTTTCGTGACGAACAGCTGCTTAGTTTTACCTGTATAGTTACCCTGAGAGCACTCAGTGCACCTGATGAAAGGTGTTATATCTCCAGAAGTACAGGCACAGGAGTTGATTGTTCTGTGTGAAGGCATATTTATTGTGCTGGTTGTGGAGAGATGTTGGTTAAGTTTTGTGCTTGTGAAGGGCCTAAATACATTTAGTTTGTTTTGGCCACAGGCAACTTACTTCTTGTAGTGGGTTTAGTGAGGTTGGGGCCAGTGTAATTAGAAGGGTGGTTCTGGAGAGCCCTATTTCAAAACAGGATTGTCTTCTGATAAATCTTTCAATGCTTGTATGTATTTTCCAGTACATGAAATTGCAAGTGAGAAGAATGTGCAAGGGCTTGATGATCTGCTACCTCTACACTATATCAACATTGTGCATATCCAACAGTTTGTCATGTTTTTCTACTTGTAGTAGTCAGTTTGATAAAATATATTAATACATAGAAACAAAAAGAACATGCCCTTGCCTTTTAAAAAACAGGTCCTAATAGCAAGAAAATAGAATAAATGATGCTAAGATTAGCTTTTATACGGTCTGCATCACCATGTGTCAAGTATGTTGATTGCACTGTAGTTAAAACAACATTTATGCAACCATCTGAATCACTCTGTGGGGGAGGATTTGCTACTAGTATTGCATTTAACCTTCTCCCTAAATCTTTCTGTTTAGTTAGGAGCCCAACATGATGATCAGTGTATGAACATTGTTAACATTTGTTAACCTCATCTTCATCGACCTTTTTCACTTCTGCTGCTAATGGTCCTTCTTGATGACTTCCAGCAATGCTGAGATACAGTGTCAATACCATCTAAGGGAACAGCCTACACTGTCCTCTTCACTGTAGGGCACCCAATCTGTGTCTAAATAACCAGACAACTGTATATACTACTTTGGCCTTTTCCAAGAAATGCCTCCTCTATTTGCGTAATGATCTGTAATCCACTTCTCTCTGGCTTCTCGTAAAGCTGTCCCATGATATCTTCTCTTTCAGCCAAATGTTTTCCTCAAATTCTTGTTCACTGACGCTCCAGATTATGTTCTGCCCTTACATGACCAAGATTTCCACAAGAGTGAAGCCTTTAGAATTTCATCAAGTACATAGTACAGGTGGGTAATTTGCCTTTGTGAAACTTGTAACATCAATATTACAGTGATTAATATTAGCAATATTGTTTATTGTTAAACCTTAGAAGATGTACTGACGTGGTGCTATGAGCACTTGTAACTCTTCAGGATTTGGAGATGACAGTGCTTTGTAGGAGAACTTCCACAAAGCGGTCATATTCCTTAGTGGAACACAGGAGAAAATAGCTAGTAGTTATTTTGAAAATGGCAGTGAAACTGATCTCACCATGTCACATTTGAGAAAATGATCTCAGCAGCCTCTGGTTACTGATCCTAGAAGCTTCCAGTTTGGGCAGCACTTTTTCTGAGGGTTGTTTGGTTAAAAGAGTGGTAAAATCTGGGCAGATCATGGATTTTGACAAGAAAACACTTTTCCATGGGAAAATAAAATAATAGTGAAAAAGTAGCATGGGGAGTTGCAGCAGTTCTTGATCTCTAGTGCTTCCTGACCTTGAAGTTGTTTCACTTTCTACTTCTCACGATAAGCCAGATACATCCAAAGCAATTCAAAGTGTTGAACTTTTTTTATCTCCAGCTAGAAAACGACATGTTCTCAAAATGTCTTTCCTTTTTTTTTTTTTTTTTTCCCTTCATCCTATAAAAACACAAGGAACATGGAAAAGCCTCTGGTATTTAGTAATGGCATTGTAGTGTGCTGGTGTTCTCAGCATTTAGAGAATGCCCATTTAAGAAAAGAAGGTCTTGTGACCTGTAGTTCATAGTCTGATTTCAAAATATTAAGCAGAAATGTTTTATTTTAAAATTATACCTTCTTTTGTGACAAAAAAATTCCCACAGTATTTTCTATAATTTTCGTCTGGCTCCACCAGAATCGTTCTATTCTTTCCAAGTAGAGATATACACATTGTGAAAATCCATTTGTAAAGCTAATGATGTATGTTTAAATACAACATATAACATGAGGTAAATACTTAGTGCTTTTTGGAAGACAAATTCTCTGGAAACAAGCAGTCACCAAGAATATACCTGCAGAGGTTCTCCCAGGGTGACATCTTTGAGGGTCCTCTCCTCCTCACGCAGAACTCTGAGCTCAGGACCTGGGCTGATGCTGTGGGGGATTGCTCATTTGTCAACCAGACCCCAGCCTAGACAGAGATGCCAGATCTCATGGAATTTGCAGTGTTATGTGGTTACATTCTGTGCAGAACACCAGCCTGCCCCCTCCTGCCCAGTGCACTCAGGCACAGCCATTTGGTTGTGTGGGATGTGCAGCTGCCCCACACAGTTTGTCTGTCTCAGACTGCACTAGCCCTCGGTAACCACCATGCCCAAAAACTTGGAGATGGCTCTTCCCAAGGCAACATGGGACTGTTTCTGCCAAGAGTTTGGCTGAGAGTGGAGGAACAGCTTCCCTTGCAAGGTGTGGCACGCAGAAGTCACTGGCCTCAGAGCACTGCTGCACTGGTGAGGCTTTGTCTCTCATGAGTATGATGAAACGGCTGGTATGGCTCCATTGCCCAGGCACTCAACCTCTCTGACAACCCTGGGATGATTGATGCAGCTGTACTGATGTTTTTTGTCTGGGTTTATGGGTAGAGAATACTCAGTAGGGAAGATAAAACACAATATAGGCGTTTTTAATGCTATCATACAGCTTGTAAAAGCTAATGTTGTCACTTGGAACTCTTGAAATATTATATAAGGAAATACAAATATTTGACTGAAGAGACATTTCAGTTGTTATTTTGAAAATAATTTATCTAATATATAATTTAAATTAGCAAAAAATAACATATTCTATTTGCTTAGGGTTTTTTTTCTTCCGGTCTCTGAAATCATGATTCAGAATATATCTGGGTGATTATATCCTACCTGAGATGTAAGAAGATGGTTTGATTCTGTATGACCCATATAAGGTTATAAAGTATTCAGATTTGTCATCTGGAAAAGAACTTTCTTTGCATGTTTACAGAACAACAGAAAATATGTAGGTTTTTTATTATCTGAGAGTACTATGCAATTCTTCTCCAATAAAGCAACAGCTAAAAAGTTATTTTCCATTAAAGTACAATTTACAGTAGCACTTTCCCTTTATTACAAGAGGGAACAGATAATAATTCTTAATTCGAAAATGAAGTGTTAATCAGCAATGTTTAAAGATATGTTGTACATTATAGACAAATAGTATTTGAAAAACAGGGGAAGATTTCTTCACTATTTTAGTTTTTTGTGTTTGCAACTGTGGACTACACATATTCAAATGTGGTGGAAACAAACTGCAAAACATCATTGGCGACAACATAACAGGATAAGGTTTTCACCACAGAAACAAATTTTTCAAATATTCTTAGACCCAGTTTAACCTTTGTTCATGAAAGAATGAGAACTTAGATGGCATTAAACTCTAATGTACCATTTCTGTTCTATGTAGCTACATTCAGTTTATTTAGCAGAGATTCATTATTTCAAATCAGCATGAATCTTAGCAGTTGCATTTAGTATATGTGGCTCAGAATAATCTCTTTAAAGGCAGAAATCCTGAAGTGCACTGCAGCATCACAACACTCTGAACTGATTACCTGAAGAACACAAGGCTTTCAGGCCTTTAAAGACATAGTAGGCCAAGGAAAACTAATTTGATCAGTGTGCTTTAGGGGAAACTTTTGACTCAGTACTTGACTTACAGCAGTGTTCATATACCATCCTGTACACCTCTGTGTGCAAGTCCTCCACTCCACCTTTTTAATCCAGCAAGGCTGTATTGCCTGCACAAAACAGTACTACTGCTGGGTACCTCAGTCATGGGGTTTTGAGGTGCTTTAGCAATTTGTGTGTGTACAGCTTAAAGTCTGTTGCAACACGAAGTCTTCTGGGTACTTACCCAGTCACCCTATTTATGCTCGCAAACCTCTCGGACATATGACTGAATAAATACAACTGATACCTTTTTATCTGACATCTAATTTTCCAACGACTAGGAAATCAGATTGTGTGTGTCTGATAAGTGGAAAGTTCTTACCTTCACATTTACAGCCTGGCAAAGAAAGTCAAACAGATTAATTCTCTTGTCAAGGACACACCAGAAGACAGTGAGGTAGCTGGGAAGAGCTATTTTCTGCTATTGAGTCCCTGCTCCTTAACCCCCAGATCAGACAAATGAACGCAGGCAGAAGCCTGACCTGAAAATAGCAAATTTTCAGTTAAGATGTGACATGAGGATTTTAATTAGTTGAGTAAGCCAGTATCAATACGATCAGTAAACCAAGCTCCATGACCTAGCAGCCTACTTCTTTCTGAAGGAAACTGTACTGTAGACAAGTGGATATCAGGCCTTTCTCAGCCATTTTTTACCATTTATTGGCACAAGTCTAGCTTTACTAATTTGTATTTTACTTAATTTTAAATTACTTGGTCATTCTTGCTTACAACAACAGTCAGGAATATTTTTTAGCTGAAAGTTTGTGAATATGCAATAATATAGTGAACTTCTGAACTTGCAAATAGCTTAGGATGACTGGGTGCATTATAAACCATAGGCTTGCAACAATCACCAATAATCACAAGTGCAATACACTGTGCAAACTCTTCCACATCCCAGGGGGCTTATAAACAAAGCTGGGTGAAAGGATAGAGGAAGGCTGAAATACAGCTGGATAGAGAATAATGTGGCAGCTTGCAATCATTAGGGCAACAGTAAGGAGGAATTAGCAAATCAAGAAGGGAATGGAAGGAGAAACAGGTAAAGAAGTTTCCTTGCAAGCTCCATAGGAAGGGAGGAGAATAGCTGGATAGAAAAGGAGATGTGGAAGGGAGAAAAGAGTACTGCTTTACTGGACTCTGCTGGATGAGTCGCAAAATGTCCCTGTTATGTCTGCACTGAGAAAGCTGTACTAGCCTGAGAATACACTGCATAAAAGGGCCGTAGGGCAGAGCTAGTGCTGGTACCAAGAACTGTTTCACCAGCAGGATTAATTGCCTTTCTCAATAACAGTGTCTGAATTTTTTCTACATCTTATTTAAATCTCCCTTTTGAAGAAAGAGTTAGTACTGTATTTGTAGTAGTGTAGTTCTTATTTATAGTTTTTATAATTTTATATATTTTATGTTGTGGCTTAATTTGATTAAAATGGAACAGACTGACCAGGTTGAGTCTCCATCACTGGAAGTATCTAAAAGACAATAGACATGGTGCTTAGGGACATGGTTTAGTGGTGGACTTGGCAGTGCTGGATCTTAAAGATCTTTTCCAGCCTTAATGATTCTATCATTCTAATCATTCTATCATTCCTTCCTAAGGAGGAAAAACCCCATATGAATCAAGTCTGCACTAAGTAAGAACTAAGTAAGGGAAACATGCTGCTGGAGATGATGTATTAGTGAGGGCTGCAGGAGGCTTTTGCAGCTCTCCATTCCATTGGCAAATCTGGATGTCATAAGAGTGAACACAGACAGAAATATAGAACACCCTCAGCAATGAGAATGCAGAGCAAAATTGCCAGGCTAGGTCTGATAAATCTAAAGGTTTGGAATTAAATCAGAGCAAAAAGTCTATGAACTATTGACTTAGGTCAATAAAGATACAGATACCTTTTAAAACCTTTAAGCTGGTTTCTAGGTGCTATTGGGAATGAGATGGTAATGAACAAGAGATACTACAAGCAATCAAAGACAATAATAAAAAAAAATAAATTAAATCCTCATGTCTTGGTTGGACTATTAAGTGGCAATAGAGCAATGTCTATTTGTATAAACTACTGCCATTTATAGCAGATGAAAATGTGATTTTATTTTTACCTATCATCAGTGATGTGCTGATAATTAAAAAATATCACAACTTAAAATAATTTTCTAATTCAGTAACTTTTCTTCTATCCTTTTACCCCAGTTTAGAGTGAATGAAGGGAAAAAAAAATCTTAAATGCTCACCAATTAAAACTTTAGCCAAGTTCTGTGAAGGTTAATGTGAAGATTTTCATGTCTCAAACTTTTTACAGAAGCATGATTTTTCTGAAAAAGAAGTGGCAGTTTTAATGGTGTTTGTCAGCTAGCCTATTTTGACAGTTCCACAGCCTTCTTTCACTTTTCTGCTCATCCTTTCTTTCTAGAGCAAACTCAGATATATTGGTTTTGCCTTTTTCAGCTTTTCAGGGCATTCCTATGAAATCACTACCTCAGGTCTCAAATGGCTCTCTTCATTATATGGAACACTGCAAGGAAGTTAAGCTACAGAAAGGAGGCCTGTAACATCCATCACTCATCTTTTCAGTGAAAAGGACTAGATTTACCAATGCAATGGCAAGGAAGAGCTGCCTCTTGGAAATATATTGGGTCAAATTTTCAGCTTCAATAACTTAGCCCCACAATCATTGGTTTGATTTTTGGTCCATTTCTAATGTGCTCAGAAGTATTGTTTTTCAAACTGTGGTCTAATTCTTACTGCACCCAGACAGCACTCATCAGATTATCTTTTTAAAAGTTAAAGACTTTATATGAGAGCATTTGCATTTGAAAGACAAACATGTTTTTTCTTAGGACAATGTATCCTGTTTATTCCTAAAATTGAACTGTCTTAAATTCCTTTAGTGTAAAGCTATAATGAAAGCCAAAAGGGGGGTAGCAGGTACCAGTTATAATAATCAATTTGCATGGATACCAAATCTGCAATTATAATTTACAGGTTAAGTGATCACACCACAGAAAATCTGAGAACATAATAAAGAATTTCTTCAAACTTAATTAGGACAAGTTATTAAAGCAAATTTTGATGAGGAGAAGGAGCGGAAAAAGAGGCAAAGAGAAGAAATCACCGTCATGTTGTACAAAGTCAAGTCACTCCCTAGTGAGTCTAGTTATGACAGTGAAATAGTAAAGAAAGGAAGAATAGGGGGAAATAGCAAGGGAAAGAAATTGAAAAGAAGTAAACTCTTGGTATGTGAGAAGAGAAAGGAAAAACACCCCAGGTATATGGCATTCTAAAATCTTTGTGTGTTTTCTGCTAGTGTGGCTGTTGCAGAAAAGTTGGTGGTGTTCTTCCATACCAATTGCTGAACCAGAACCTGGTTCCCTGGTTCTGCACTCTGAAATCTGTTAATTGCATTTCTCACTTTAAACTGTTCCATGTTTTTGGTTAAATCCTAACTTAAATCTTTTGATTCTGTAGTACTTTCTCCATTAAAAAAAAGTAAATAATAAAAGAACAAACTTACCCAAACAAATGCCCTTTTCATGCCTCATTATTGCAGTGAAAGGTTTGAAATGAAAGTAAAGAATAAACAGAGAAACGAAAAGTCCTGACTGAAAATAATTCAACACTGCTATTTTAGATCTCATGGGAGTTTTTTAGGTTTAATAATTTGAGAACCTGAGTACCTACAGCTGTCCTCCCTTGTCCTCCACAGGCACTGCTCAGCCATGCTGTCTCTCTCAGAGCTGAACAGCACAAGCACATAGCTCACACCACTTAAGGACCATCAGCCTCCAGTCTATCAATGCAGGAACTACTTAATTAGGATTATTTATATCCTAGTAGATGTCAGAATGTGAATATTCCTTTTCTGGCTGTAGGATGCTGAGTGTCTGTCCCATTTGTGCCCACCTTCATATCCTCAGCATGGCTATTGCCTGATCTTCCCAGCTCTCTATTTCAGCTGTGCTCAAGCCACAGTCATTTATCCTCAGATGTCCCTGCACCACAGGACTGCTCTGGTGCCTGTGATCAGCCAGAGCACAGCTTTTCTCTGACAGTGCCCTGTAGTGCACCTGGGGTGAGAAATATGTATTCTGGCCTTACTTCCCACAGAGAAGTAATTCCCAGCTGATTATTTCCTGGTGATCATGTTTCTAATACAGCCTATTTCATTCTGCTAAAGCAATGTAGTAGAGCCATAGAACAACTGAAAAAACAGTGTGGCTTGACCCTATGGTGGTGAAGCCACGAAGGTGACTCACTGTCACAAACCTTTGCCCTGTGTCCTGTTTCTAGGGATCTTATTTTGCAAAAGCACCCTGCCCTGAACCATTAGCAGAAATTGATTGCCTGCTCTGTATTCAGGAGGCTGCGTTACCCCTACCTTGGCCTGTGCTGATACATCTTCCCAGTCACACGAGAGGCTGAGCTGCTGTCAGTTCACATCCTTTCTCTAACCTGGAATTTAATATTGTCATGGATGTCAACAGGATGAAAAACATACAATGCAGAAGATCAGAGTGCCCTGTGCTCCCCTCTGCACGTTCCCCACATCCCACTTTGCTTCTGTCCCCAATCCTGGGCTCTCCTTCATGGTCCCAGCTCCACCATTGCCAGCACAGCATCGTGCCTTGGAGAAGCCACCTTCTCCCCACATCTTGTCCTACATTGCCCAGGCAATTGCTGTCAGAATGTCCTCAAAAGCATAAAGGCTTTAGGTCTGGGACTGGGTTTTTTTCAATGCTGTGTTCGTGTCTGTACTGGGAAGTATCTTTTCACATCCTTCTCCACAGTGACAGAAGAGGCAGTGTGGGTGCTGGAAGTGTGTGTAGTGAATTATAGTTGCTTTTCTGGGTTCCTCAAAGCTCATATTCCTTTTAGAAATACTCAGCAGTGTGAAAAAAGGACCTCTACTATTATAAAAATGAAGGGAAATGAACAGTCTTTCTATAATGCAGCAGACTGCGACTAGAAAAATTAATGCAAAACTGTATCTTTAATATTATATGAAGGTTTAAAAAAGTCTGGATGATGTGTTACAGACTGTGCGTCTCTAAAAATAGTATGTATTAAAATCTTACTGTTGAAATATCTAGGCATGATCCTATCATTCGGGCATGGGCTTCAAAAATCTTGCCATGAAGCCCTCCTCTTACCGTAACTTTAAAGAGCTGAGCCTTAGAAAGAGGTAGGTAAATTGCTTTTCATTGCACAGGTTATGTCTCAAATCCCCAAACATCAAAAGCACCTCTGGTGGCTTAGGTGTGCTTGAGCTGGATGAAAATTCAGCCTTAACTTGAACATGGACCTTATAGGGAAAACTGGCTTAAACAAGAAAAGCAATGTAGCTGTAGCAAAGAATCATAGACTCAGACTCCTAGAATCATACAATAGTTTGGGTTGGAAGGGAACTTTAAAGATCATCTAGTCCTACCACCTTGCAATGGTCAGGGACATCTTCAACCGCATCAGGTTGTTTAGAGCCTCGTGCAGCCTGATCTTGAGTGTTTCTGGGGATGGGGCTTTCTTTGATCTTCCTTTTCTGGCTAATGTGCCTCCAGCAACCCTTCTATTACTCTTTGTACCCCTCACCAAGCTCCAGCTGCACCTTGGCCTTCCTGACCTCATCCCTACAAAACTGGGCAGCAGCATCATTGTACTCTTCCCAGGATACCTGTCCCTGCTTCCACTGGCTGTGCATTTCCTTCTTGTCCTTTAATTTGACCAAGAGATCTCAATTCAGCCGTTGCCTGATTTCTTACACCAGGGGAGCAAGAGCTGTTGCACTCTTTGGAAAGTATCCTTAAGGATCTGCCAGCTCTGTTCTGCTCCCCTTTCCCCGAGGACTGTTCCCAGGAGGTCCCATTGATTGATTAACTCTTTGAAGAGCTGGAAGTTTGCTTTCCTGAAGTTCAGGGGCCTAACTCTTCTCCTTACCTGACCCATATCCCTCAGGACTGCAAACTCCACCAATGCATGATCATCGGAGGTGGCCCAGGCTGCTTCTGATCTTGATGTTCCCAATTAGCTCACTTACACTGGTGACCAGCAGATCCAGTATCATATCCTCTCTGTCTGTCACCTGGCTTAGGATGTCATCCTCCATGCATTCCAGGAGTCTCCTAGATTACCTACAGCTCATGTTGCTGCTTCCTCAGCAAATGTTGGGGCCGTTGAAGTCCCCCAGCAGGACAAGAGCCTGCAAGCCTGATGCCTCCTGTAGATGGAGCAAGAAGGCTTCATGATAGGCTCCCCTTGATGGCAGATGGGCTGTAGCAGACACCAGCCACAAGGTTCTTTTTGTTGGCTCAGTCTCTGATTCTTACCCACAGTCTTATAACCCATTCATGGCTGTTTTTCAGAAACAGCTCTTCACACTTTATCCATGTCTTGGTGTAGAGGACAACCCCTTTGCCTCTTCTTTCTCACCTGTAGCCATCAGAGATGCACTCCATTCATGGGATTCATCCCATCAAATTTCAGTAATGACAACTAGGTCAGAGCTTTCTATCAGCATGGTGGCCTCCAACTACTCCTGTTTATTTGCGATGCTCTGTGCAGAGGCACTCAGCTGGGCTTTTAGACATGTAACCGTCTTTGAGGAATACATCTTAATTCCTTTGAGGTATTTCACCAGTGTTTCTCTGCTGGCTCCTCTTACCTCAGGAGCTCCTGGCTCATCTCCGTAAAGCTTCAAGTGTGTGCAGTGTACGCAGCACACCTCAGAGCAACAGGACCCTTGCTAGCACCATGTCCCTCTAACCTTGGCATGTCATCCCACAACTTGTCACAGGCAAGCCTGATGTTATCCTCTCCCCCTTCAAGTCTTGTTTAAAACTCCATCAGTGAGGCATACATTGTAAGCAAAGACCCCCTTCCTCCTTTGGGACAGGTGAATCCCATGGTGTCAGTATGGTGAAAATTAAATTGAAGTCAGTACCTGAGGCTGTGCTTATCCTTTTTGCATGATGTTTACAGTGGAAGTATAATACATACAACATAAAGAGACAAGACCTGAAGAGAAGAGAAAGCAAGAAAATTAACTGAAATCTCAGAAAATTGTGGCAGACTGTATCTCCAACAGACTCTCATCTGAAAGTTTAACTTACTGGGTTTGATTTCTAAGCACTTTGAGAAGTCTCCAAGTAAACTGTCATAAAACTTCCAAATATCAGCATCTCCTCTGTGTTGTTTCTCTTCCCTTTCTGCTTCATGCTTCACTCTGCCCTGAAGGCAGAGTTATTACATTCTGGTTTTTTTTTCCTTAAGTAAGACACAGCTTTCAGTGGTGTCTGGACCATATATAAAATCAGGTCAGCATTTGGAAGTGGGCATCTGTATATAATCTTTATAAAAATAGATAAATCTATATAAAATAAATCTATATAAAAATAGAAATTAAGCAGGTTTGTTCCTGTATTTAACCTTTAAAATGTGACTTTGAATAGTTTTATGTGGTGAGCAGTTACCGCTGGCTCAGATAGTGTAAACTTTCACTTGCCTTTCTTTAGACTGATAATCACAGCAGTTCCCAGTGCACATGCACCGAGCTTTTCTTATGGACCTCTCAGGGCATCCAAGGCATAATGGAAAATTCGTAAGTGTTTTCTTGGAGAGTTCAGCAAGGACTCTTTGAGGAGCCACCAAAAGTAAATCAGTGCTGCAGTACATAGCTGTGCTTATATACGCTTTATGACTCTCTTTTGGATTCAACTGTGCTCATTTGATTTCTGTGTAACAACACTTAAGGGTGGCAGTTCACAGGAATTTCAATATGATCAAGAGCTTGACCTATGTTGTTGGACTTTGCTGGAAACCTTGCTCAGTCTATATTACTAGGAAATGAGGGAAACTAGCAAAAAAAGCAGGGGCAATCAAAAGGCCACCTCTTAAAAAGATCAAGTCACAAATGAACAAATTTGGTCCACTTCCCTGAGATATCTGACACATCAGAGAACACCAGCCCTTTCACTCCAGATGTGGTGGTAGGACTGTGCCACTGGGCAGAGGGACAGAACAGTGACAGATTCACTCATCCCGTATGAAAAAGCCAAGCTCTCTGAGACAGACACTGGGCCGTTCTTTTTTTTTTAAATATTGTCCATTGGAAATGAAGTAAAAAAACACAGAAAGACTTAGGACTAATGACCATATTGTTTGTAAATTAAAAAAAGGAAAAGTTGGATAAATCTTCATGTAATCTTAATTACAAATCTTGCTATATTGGTATGTGAATGTATGTCAACATATTTCACCCCAGCCTAAAACAATGTCACTCTGAGAATATGCATGGTTGAAGAAGGCTGGAATAGTTCCAGTAAAGCCAGCATGGCTTTTAGCAATATCTATGCTGCTCAATATCTATGCTGCTTATTTGGAGGTTGCATCCAGTACTATGGTGCTTACTAAACCAGATACTTCACGTAGTCAGCTCATGAAATGGCGTAAAGACAAAAAAATAGTTTCCTGGATTCTTTTCTCTGCCCCACACTCCCACAGTTTAAACCTTTTTTGGCAGTCATTTACTACATGACTAGTCCCTAGACAGGTACTAGATTGCTTGTGAAGCTGTTTTTAAAAGTAAATGTTTTCTACTTTCAAAGTCAAAATGTTTACCTAGTTTGTCTTGTTAAGTTTGTCTTGATAAAATAGTATAACAGAGGAGAGTGGATAAAATCACAACCACATTTCCTCTTCCCTGATCCTCTCCTGGG
Organism: Cephalopterus ornatus; assembly: GCA_013396775.1. Lineage (NCBI taxonomy): Eukaryota > Metazoa > Chordata > Aves > Passeriformes > Cotingidae > Cephalopterus > Cephalopterus ornatus. The sequence continues at coordinate 29,005 of VZRE01014445.1, read as the reverse complement.
CAGTTCCATCTTATTTAGTTTCTAGCGTCCTGTGTTTTGGAGAAATAAAAGTGCTCATCTGATTATCGTGGGTTAACATTTTATTGTGGAAAAAAATAATTACTGTCTGCTGAATAAACATCTTCATTTTTTTTTTCTGGAGAGTTTTTATCTCATCACTTCTCATTCCATCCTGCTCCCAAGTTGTACAAAAGGTGATATATACAGCAACACCTGAGGCTGGTTAGACCCGTGGTGGCCCAGTGATCTCTGAAAGTTTGTTGTACAGTCAAATTCTTACCTGAAAGAAGAATCAGATTATATAGATTATATAGATTACTGAATAAACCTTTCTCTCCAGAAGGCCTCAAAGCTCTAAGAAAGAGCATTTCTCTTGGACCAAAATACCCATGAAGACTGGTAATCTGCACTGTCCCAAAAAAGCAGAAACACCTTAGTGACTTGTAGGTCTCAACTCAATATTTAGTATATCTGGGATTTGATCTATTAGTTACAATGAATTTTAGGAATAAATTTTCCTCCCTGACGTCTGTTGCTAAATAGGAGTCAATATGAAGTCAGGGCTGATGTGCTCAGGGCAGCCAAGGCTATCCAGAAGGTGACGAGGTACATTTTGGGTCAGCTGGAACTGTTTCAACTTCAGTAACTTCCTCCTCAGATGCAGCAGGTCCAAACAGTCCTGCCTAAGCGTGTGTCCCACGGGAGGAAGGGGCAAGGCTTGTGCAGTGCAAGGATGTAAGGTGGTACTTTGGTAAATGACCCAAGTGGCACCACACTGTTAGCTGAGCCTAGCGAGCAGCCCAGCAGAGCTCAGAAACTGCACAGCTGGGAAACAAGGGTATGAATGGAAAGTGGGAATGCTGTTAAGTCTGCTACTATTGAACATATTCTGGAGAGTGAATAGTTGAGATATGTGGAGGGAGGTCAGTAGGCCAATATAAATCTCTTTACTGTCTAGATTTGTAGCAAGAAGTACAACTAATACAGGTGCTGAGAGAAAATAAGCAAAATGAAAAAAGGAATATGAAATCTACATACTGTTCTCCTCTTGGTACCTTTAGCTGGCAACTGCTTGCAGATATCCTGCCTGCTCTGTACACATGATTCAGTTGCAGTTATTAATGGCAGGAGCTAATTCAGAGTACCTTAATGTGCCAAGGGAATTAATGGCAGTAGATGGATATCATAAGCGGAGATGAAAGGCAAGAATGCCTTGGTATTCCACTAAGTGGGCGGACCTAGGAGATTGCAGTAGAAGGCAGTTAAAGCAGAAGTGAATTCAACTGGTATGAATTCAAGTGGTATGAAAAAATAACAAATATATAGAGAGAACAAAGACCATAGCTGTCTGTGTACAGACATCATATTGGCAGGATGTCAACAAGCAACTGATTTGACTTAAGCACTATATTAAATAGTTCACTACCAAATAGCAGAGAGACTTAGATATTTCACAAGTTTTATCTGAAAAAAAGATAAAGCAGAAAAAAGGAGAGATGAGGATGAAGAACTGCTCAGACATTCAAGCAGAACAATTTTTTTCTTTTTTCATAAAACAGCTAATTTATTATGTATTAGCTATGATCAGCTTGTTTATTATTTATCCTTGATGTGAACTTCTGAAGATGATGTTCCTGATCCTTTTCATTCATGCTGTTATATATTGGAATCAGCCAGGATGAGAAAAATTTGTCTGCTGCTGCAGACACCAAGGCAATCCTGTAAGGAAAGAGGAATGTTTTAACTTTAACCTCGTCCTCATTTGAATTTGCAGTAGGCTGTTGTACAGCATTATTCAGAATATGTAGCTGACACTTTTCACTGGAGTTAAGTCTATGCTTCTCAGGACTTTTGCTATGGGCAAACACATTGTTCTGGTTCTACTACTCCAAGCAGAAGGTCCCAAATCAGCAGGCTCCTTCTTTCCTGAGAGCATCAAGCAGAGTTCCCCCTCTTGTGGAGTCAAATGTAACTCCACTGGAAATTTTAAATTCTGTTTCCGTGACCACAGACTCTCTGAGACAGACAGGACCTAACTCCTAAGAGAAAGGTGAATTTAATTTGCAGATTTCCTTATGTGATGGCAAGAGCAATGTGTAATTGAAATAGGGTAATATCACCATAACGAGCTTATTTTGACCTGAGCACACACTGAGCATTGCAACGATTCAGAAATTCTTTTGTACTATTATAGAAGCACGTCAGGCATCTCGTTCAGCAGCTTGTCCTTGAACTTGCAAACATTTGCTTTTCTTCTGTTTCTAAATGACTCTTTGCTGTTCTATATAGAGGAAAGATTTATTACAGTTTTAAAGCAGTACATGCTCCTTTCTTCTTTTTTTTTTTTTTTTCCCCCTGGTATCTGCATGTAGGTAGGCTATTCTTAAACATCACCAAGGAGGTTTTCTTCCAGTGTAAACTCTTTTTGCCTTCCCTCCCTCCAGCAGGTGTGGCTCACAGTTGTTTTTGGCTCTGTGAAAGGAACATTTCTGAGCATTACGTAAATATATTGCTGAATTGATTTTTGTTCTCTTTGTATGCTGAACTGTATTCGGTTCTGTCACTTGACAGCACATTTTGGGTGAACAGCTGTTTAAACACCTACTAATTTCTACTATGGTTTTCTTATTGAATTGTAGCATGAACCAATTCATTCTCATTTATACTTCACAAGAAGATCATTTGTTTTAATGTTGACCTCTCCTGTTTCAAATCCATGATCATGTAACTGAAATTCCACTCCAATCCTTTCACCCTAATATTGGCCTTTAAGGTAGCTAATAGCCACACATGTCATTAGCTCATCTTTCATGTTTTTTAGTGACATCCATTACATTAAACGCGGGTTCCTAAAGAAGTGTTTATAATTTTTTGTGGTAATAATCTAGGCTCTTGATGTAAAAGACAAATAAATTAATTCTCCCCTTACTGTGTGGCATCTTATTTAGGTTTGCATTTTATTTCCCATATTCACTTATTTTTTATTTTTTTTAGAGCTGTTGAGCCACTTGCAAAATACACTTCACATAGTTGCTTGGCTGCCACTCCTCATAAGTAAAAAATCAGTCCTGCAGAAAAAAATGGGAAGATTTGCAAAACTTGATAGCTTATCAAAACAGAGATTTGACAAGTCTAGTACTACAGATTGAAAGAATGTGCAATAATACTTCTCAAATTCCTGTTACACAGTGAACATAAATTTCAAGAAAAGGTATTTAGGAAACGTCTTCAGTTTCAAGTCTCTCGTGTACTGAAGGCACTTCATCCTGTAACAGAGCTGTGACCTGTCCCAGTGTCAGGTCTTGCGCCTCTCAGGTTGCTTCACGTTTCAATATCCTCATCCTACTTGATGTAGGAAGGCATTCCCTTACCTCTGTATACTATCCACAACGCTGCTGCTTCTTTTGAAAATACACGCAGGATCACTCTCGAGGAGAAAAGACAACGCAGAAAGAACCGTGTCCTGTCAGTACCACCTGGGGAGCCATTCTGCTGTGCCTTTTGCAACCGGACGTGTCTATCTCGCATTGGCCTTTTTAGCCATCAGCGCGCTTGTAGCAAGCGTGGGTAGAGTCCTTCCCAAATCTTCGTTCGCGAAGCCTAGCCATGATCATGATGATGATGACCTCTGTATGCAGGGAACACACAACTGCCCTTACGGCTCTTCAGGCTCATGCAAAGCCCAGACATCTTCAGACTTGCTATGGCTGATAGTCTTTCCTCTATCAACAACAGCTTCTGTTTTCCTTTGCTGACACAGAAATTGAATCTGACACCAGTTCTCTTCTCCTCTTTTCATTCAAAGCACTGTGATTCTGCAAGAATCATAAATTTTCCTACTTTCTAAAGAAGATCTAGAATTACCCCCAAGTACTTTATTGCCCCAGCTTTTGCCCCTGAAAGACCAGCTCTGCATATGGCCTATTTGCCAGAGTCTCTTGTCCCTGCAGCCTGCCAGGCTCCAGTTATTCTCTGCAGTGCAGCCTTCACCTCGATGGGCTGCATTTTTCAGAGGCTTCCACTGTTATCCATAGGCAAGTCCCTTCCACCACAGACATGTCAGTAGGCAAACTAGATATCCTATGTAATGTAACGATGAGATACTTAGCCTGGGTGCTAAGACTGTCTTTGAAAAAGTAAAACTATTTATTGTCTTACTGAATAATTGAGCATCTGTGAATAATGTAAAAAAACCTGTTAACTCTTAGAGCAAGAAAGCATTTGAATTGCTCATATGTCCCATCTGAGAGCAACTTGAACTTTTTCCTCCCATAAGTGCTTATTTTATTGTGTTACAGAGAACATAAGAGTTTTAGTGTCTCACTGCTCTCCTGGCAACCCAACTTGAAACATGAAAGGCAGGGCAAATTTCTTTCACAGTACTATTTTTATGTTTTAAAACCACACTACAGCATTTGCCAAGGCTCAAATGTTTATTTGTTTAAACATTTGCAACATCTATGACTTGCTTTAGATATTTGGCAATAACTTACATGTGTTATTTGTAAGAAGCGAAAAATCAATAAACTCATTTACATATATGAGATTCCAATGTCCATAGAGAATTTCAGTAACTTTATTTAAATTTATAACCTTGCATCCGACTACTACTTTCCTTATGTCCAAAAAGAAAGAAAATGAAGGCTTGTGGGCCACGCCCAGAAATTTAACAGGCTGTGGTGGTTTGACCTTGGCTAGATGCCAGGTGCCTAGCAAGTTGCTCTATCACTCCCCCTTTTCAGCTGGACAGGGGAGAGAAAATAAGATGGAAAATGACTTGAAGGTTGAGATAAAGCTGTTTGCTAAAGCAAATGTGCACAGGCAAAGAGGAAGAAAAATAATTTTATCCTCTACTTCCCGTCAGCAAGTGATGTCCGGCCACTTCCTGGGAAGCAAGACTTCAGCACACACAGCGGTTGCTCTGGAAGGCAAACTTTGTAAATAACTAATGCTCCTCCTTTCCTGCTTCTTTTCTTAGCTTTTTTGTCTGAGCTGATGCCATATGATAAGGAATATCCTTCTGGTCGATTTGGGTCAGCTGACTTAGCTGTGTCCACTCCGAGGATCCTGCCCACCCCAGCCTTCTGATGTGGGGTGGAATGTTGGGGAGACAGTGCTGATGATGTGCTCAGCAGTAGCCAAAACACTGGTGTGTTACCAACATGTTTCTAGCTACCAATGCAAAGTACAGCTCTGTGAAGGCTGCTATGGGGAAAATGAACTCCATCTCAGCCAAACCCGATACAGAGATACAAACAAAAACAGATTTTAGCAAAGAACTGACAACAAAAGCAGTTTATCAGCTCAGAATTCAGTATGGAAATGGTCTTATTCCATACCCTTATTACACTACCTGTAATGCTGCTATCTGTTACCACCTGAGACATCACCTCAGATATCTTGGTGTGACACATGGCTCAGCATCAAGTGTGACTTTGAATTCCGTGGAGGCGAAGACTGTCACGTTTAGTTTGGTACTGACTTGTAGGGTTTATGTTGTCTCTGTGCCCTGATACAGTCTGGGACCACAGCTCTGTCACTAACCAGCGCTTTGTAAGAGATGGAGTAAAACGCAATATTTCCGAACAGTTGCAGAGCAGATTCACAGTGGTGCTATACTGTGACAGAGACGTGTTGTGAGTGACATGGGCATATTTTGAGCTGCAGCTACATCCCAGGTCTTCTTTTCTCTTTCTGTTTTGCAGGTGTGATACTTAACTGATTTTAGTGCTCGAAAACAGCAGCTTCCAAAAAAGCAAAAAATGCATCTCTAATATCTTCATGTTTACCTTAATTAACTGCATTTTCATTGTTCATACTTTGTGTTTGAAAAAAAACCTTGCTGAAAGGAAGCTGCCACTGCAGATGGCATTGAAATGCAAATAGAAGATTTCATAGGAGCCCTATCAGCAAACACGATGTTGGAGATGCATGAAATTACAGTCCTGCAAGTGACTTTACAGTGTGTGAAGGGAATGAAGAGAGGTTTAAGTAGTAACACTTGCCTATTCCATTGCTCTTTCTCTGAGCAGACAACAATAAAACACGATAATTCTAGAAGCTACAGGGACTTGAATAAGATTAAACTGCCTTAATTGGGGTTAATTGAAGAGGAATGATGAAATTCAAACTAGAAACAATGTAGGTTACATTCAAATATAAATACAGAAAGGAACTATGACTTGCCAACAAGGATTACATGTGGTACTGCATATCAACGAACCATATTTGAGCTGGAGCACCCATTTTTGTGGTCTAGGGTGCAAGGCTGATGGCCTTTTTTGTTTTTAACAACAGTTAATATCTTTTCCATTTCAGAAGACTGAATTAGTCTAATTTGCTAACAAGCAAAATTTAATTGACATCAAACTGAAGCACAGATTAGTGCTTTAGTATGACTGAACACATGGGGAAAACTTCAGATGATAAAAATTGCTCCAGAGAGATGTCAGGGCCCAACTGTCAAGGTCAAGGCAACTCTATTTACTCTTAGCTGCTGTAGGTTCCACGTCAATGTCCAGGTCTGACAGAGCACAGTAGAAGAGCATCTGAAAATACTTTGTTGTTGTAGCTGCAATAGCAAAAATGAATGAGACAAAGTTATAATATATCTTAGACAAATAAGTGGATTTTGAGGATTTGAAAGCATTACACTGATATTAGGAAAATCTTAAAACACCTTAATCAGTTGAATTAATCATGTTATGGATAGATAATTAAAAAAAGTTCAGTAATTAAACTGAAAGTCTTGTTTAATCAGACTTTCATCAACATTTTTATTGAATTGTCAGATTGATAGCTGAGTTGAAAGTGAATAAAAACATTAAAGTTTTGCTTTTCAAGACTGTCTGAATTTGAGAAGTGGAAACTATCCTTCAGGTCAATAATAAATTATGTCATTGTTTATGAAAATGCACGGACTCCTCTGACTTGGATGTTCCATTCCTTCGACAGAAAGTGAAGCAACACTGTCGTGGTATTTCTGCCTTCCAGGGTATTATAAAGCACTCATTTAGTATCCACAATCCTACATGGCTTTTATTGAGCCAACATACTGAAATGGCTCAACACCACAAATATCAGATGACCATCTAACATCCGCATATTGAACTGGTTTGTATAAGTATGCATGGTTTTGTTTTCAAGACCACGTGATGAAGCAGATGACATGCCACATAAAAAGCATAGCAAAACCTAATAAAGAAAAAGAACTTTAGGAAAAATTATACTTTCGTTCTTCTGACCAAGATTTTGTCATAGTGACTAGGACAAGGTGATCTTGCTTACCAGAGAGCCACTGTAGACATTTAGGTCGTTTTTCAACTGGCAGATAGACTCCCAAATAATATGCAGGAATGCCAGAGAGGGCAATACCAACACCAATAAGGGAATTGATTGTGTCACTATAGAGAGGAACTAAGACCAGGAAAAGGGAACATAAACAGTACACTATAGGGAAGAATAGGCTAAGCTGTGGAGACAAAAAAGAATAAATATTAAAAGATGCAAATAAATACTCTATTGCAAAAATGCCAAGCTTTGCAGATTAAAGTTAGACATGTCAATAATAAAAGTATGTACTGAATCTTTTGACTGCTTACTGTCAGCACAGTTTGCTAGCTTCTGTGAACGAGCACAGAAGAGCACTGCTGAGACCCTCTTATATCACACCTGAGTATATGGCCATTTTACTTTTTTCAAGCCTGCACAAGCTCAGTTCCTTTCAATTAGTAAAAGATCAACTCTGAAATCAGTGCTTTCAAACTCAGCAGCAATGGGTAGTTTTCCCTCTAACTTCAGTTGCAAATTTTTAAGTGTAATTTTGACTTGGAACTAACTCAGCTAGACTTCCAATGACCATCTTGGTGCTACAGAACCAGTGGACTGATTAGAACCATTTTGTGTGGGCACTTAACAAATATTATACCACAAATAAGGAAAGTTGGGCCATGAAGTTGGTAAGAGGACTGGAGCACCTTCCCTACAAAGACAGGCTGAGAAGGCTGGGGCTGTTCAGCCTGGAGAAGAGAAGGTTATGTGGAGACCTAGTAGCAACCTTCCGGTATGTGAATGGGGCCCACAGGGAAGCTGGAGAGGGACAACTTTGTCAGGAACTGTAGTGATAGAACAAGGAGTAATAATGGGTATAAATGGGTACAAACTGAAAGTGGGGAAATTTAGGCTAGATATTAGGAAGAAATTCTTTACTGTGAGGGTGGTGAGACACTGGAACAGGTTGCCTGGGAAGGTTGCGGATGACCCAACCCCAGCATTCAAAGCCAGGTTGGATAAGGCCTTGAGCAACTTGGTCTAGTGGGGGGTGCCCCTGCCCTTGGCAGGGGTTGTTGGGACTAGATGATCTTTAAGGTCCTTTTCAACCCTTATAATTCCCTATTGATTCTATGAAAGTTGCAATAACCTCTTCATTAATTTATTTTTCACTAAATTTTTTTTCACTGTCTGGGGTAGTGAACCTTCTCAAGAGTCCAGGAGTTGACACTTGAATACTAGCTGAAGCTTCTGAGAATTCACTGGCATAATTACTTCCTTTTGCTTACAAAAGTTAAAAATGTAAGTTGCTACATTTCAGAATAGGAAAAAGTGTATGTGGTGGTGTGGTGTTGACTAAGCTGGCAAATGCTGACGGGAATTAAACAGTCATTATCTATAATCTGACTGTAATCCTTGTTTTAGTAGTGTGTTTCCACCCTTGCCTCCTGGACAATCATTGGATTAAAACTAGAAACAAGTTTTAGACTATTTCTGTGCAATCTCCCTCTCCTAACTGATAGTTAAATGCTCTTCCAAGTCAGTCATTAAACTTGCATTTTGCTGTCTATGACCACTATGCAATGGGAGGGAACAATCAAAATGTATTTGACTATTTAAGCTTTTGAACTTCTATGTGAGCTTTTGAACTTCTATGTGAGAATTGTGGACATTTATGGGGTTTGGAGGGATTTTACTGAATTTGCTAAATCATGTAAGTTTGATCAGAGTGTTAACCTCGCTGGAGCCTCCATCACTAGCTCTACTGAGGTCAGCTGTTCTTCCAGGAGGGGCTAAGAACCCCAGACATTTATTTATTTTTATTTATGTATTTATTTATTTATTTATTATTTTTATATTATTATTTATTTCTGGTACTTTTGCTGTTATATTTACCATTTCATTTTCTTTCATTCAAACTTACATATATTTTGAAATAAAAATATATGTAAGTTTGAATGAAAGAAAATGAAATGGTAAATATAACAGCAAAAGTACCAGAATGGATGTTCTTGTGGAAACTCAAATCGGTTTTGCTCCTTCATCTTCTATTTCAGAAGAATTTTATGGCTGATAAATAGCCTATGACATAGCTGGTAATGTTGTGGTTGTGGTATTAAAGATTACATAAACAGGTGCATTAGCTGGCTTTTAGGGCTTGCTTCCTCTCTTGTTTACTTACTTTAATAGGTCGTGGTCTGTGCGGCTGAGTATATCTCAAATATATTAGTCCTGCAATAGACAGACCCACAAAGAGCCAGTAGTTGAAGCAGTAGTAATTAATGAGGAGGAAAACATCTTCCACAAGGAGATAAAGCAAAGTCATTAAGCCCTAGAGATAATAAAAACAAAGAATATTTAATGTGGAAATAGAGAGAGAGTAAAATTATAAACTGGCCTGTTTTCAACATATTTGTCTGGACTTAGAAGATCAGGTACTTGCAAGAAAGATGTATTGAAACCTTTGAGAAATTTGGAAATATGCTGTGTGAAACATGCTGGCATCTCTTTGTTAAACATAGCAGTGAGACCAACACATTTGGCTGAAGAAGTGTCTAGTCTGTGAAGACATGTTTCAGCTCCAGCAGGCAACTCTCCCAAGAAGGCCAGGTGAGGAGCCCCAAACTCTGCTGTAGTATGGAGAAGGCTGCCAAGAAGCTCTCAGTAGGCAGAGGCTTACTCTTCTGTTATGGTTGGCTTCAGTTTGAAAGCAAACTTTTAATTTAGTTTCAATGTTGGAGGCTTCCACAATCCACCCATAAATTGAGAGCATTCAAGTAAATTTTGTGGCCTGCAGGTATGCTATTCTGCCTGCATGGAAAGACCTAAGCCACTGGGAATGTAATGTCTGTTTTAACAAATGAGCAGAAAAAACTTCCACTTTCCACATGAAAAATGCGAATGGCGGTTTATTAAGAGAGTATAGGTCATCTTGCTAGTGCAAACAGAATCCCTGTGAGAAAAGTGTTCATAATGAGATTAAAACTTTTAGTAAATTATTTGATGCTAACAGGACCATAAATGATATCATAAATGATATGTAACACAGGGCAAAGGCAGACACGAAATAAAATACACACTTAAATACATGGATTATTTATGAAAATCATTTGCAACAATTCTATAACTTTTGGTTCCTCAATTTTGTGTCACAAGACTCATTCGTATAGTGGCAGCAGGGAGTAGTAGAAATTTAATTTTAGGTGCTTTGTCACTTCTGTTATAACTAGAGCCATAGAATATCAGCCTATGGCAGGGTCTGAGAGATGTTCCTGCTATATTCTCCTACAGTGACACTGAAAGCTCACCTAAAGTCTTAAACAGACTTAAACAGATCCTGTCTATACGATTACATATTTAGCCATTCCCTGTTTTCTCAGTAATGGTATTGGTACTTCTCACTAATACTTTTTGGGGAGAGTATGAATGTGAATCAAGCCATTCTCTTTCTACCAAAAAAACCATGATCAGGCAAAATAACACCATCCCCACTCCCTCAATGACTTTTGGACATTCGCAGAAGATGAGTCCAGCACAGGAGAAGCCTGTGAGAATACTGGGCAGAGGTGAGGTGTTTTACCCCGGGTCTGCTCGAGGCTGGGTTGTCACTTACGTTGAAGAGGAGAGCAGGAACTGGTGTGAAGCACTTTATATGAATCAAGCTCAGGCTGACAGGGAGGTGTCCTTCCCTGGCTCCAACATAAAAAAGCCTGAAAAACAAGTAAGAAAACTCAACCAGACAGTGAGCCAAGGAATAGCTTGTCGCTTTCTGCCAAAACAAAGAAATAATTCTTTCATTACTCTGCCGTACATGCTGCTCTCATCTCAAGTGGCTTTAGTTTATCAAATGGCGCTGATCATGAGAAGACACGTTATAACATGGCAAAAATTGTGTCACTTTTACCATGCAGTAGTAAAGAATGCAGATTAATAATAAATTATTCCTTTTCAATTGTTTAAATTAAATCTTGTCTTTCATACCGAGATGCTGCGATAATTGATGAGTTTAAGCCGCTATAGCAAGACATGGCCACTGCTATAGGAATTATCCACTTAGCATGACTAAGGGTTTCACCGCCAAATGTCTGTAACAGAAGACAAAAATAATGGTGAGGCCCATGACATTAAGCATATGGACAATCCTGAGAAACTCACGAAAACACACCATCCCCAAATGTTGTGTCATAGCCCATGCTTTCTTATGACACCCAATAACGACTTGGGAAAATAGAATTTGGAAAAGCTGATCAGTATCAAAATAAAAATGGCAGATATATTAAAAAAAGATTAAAAAAATTCTAAGCGTAGATTAAGTCAATAAGGGAAAAGAAGATGTATTGGCTTTAATCTATTCTGACAAATCCCAACTGTAATAATCCATGAATTTTCATTTTATTTCTGTATAATATTAATAAGGTTTTAAAAAACCATTTCAGTGAACATTTTTGCGTTGAAAATATTGCTGTGGGTCTGCAGCACTAAACGTCACATACTACACATCAGAATGATAACAAAAAACCCTGGTTCTCCAACCACTCAGACTTTCTATAGCTCTTTCTCTGTCTGATCCTGGCAAAAACATCCTTCTAATGATGTACTGTTAAGAGCATGATTTACTGAGTATATAAGAGGATTTTTCAAGAGCAGATTTATTGGATACATTCTTGATATGAACTTTCTAATATACTGATACTCTTACATGTTTTAACCAAAGCAGAAGCCTCGAAGAAGCATGAAATTATTTCAGTTGTTTGCCAAGAAGTATGCTACCTGAGATTTTTCTGCAGTGTCTTTGGTTTTAGTTATTTTTCCCAACTTACCACAGCCACTGCATCGCTTGTGAGCAGAGCTGACATGTCCAACACTACGTAGTACGCTATATTAGTCAATAAGTAAATAATAGCCACAATAGGCATTGAAATTGCAATAGAAAGAGGTAGATTCCTGAAAAAGAAAAATGGAAAAATGATTTCATATTCTTTAAATAAGAAATACTTAAATAAAGGATTGTTTCCACATTCAAACATTTGTCAATGGATACCTCCACCACAGCTTGTAATCCATCATTTTGTAATCACAGGGTTACAAAATAACATGCAGCCATGTGTGGAACAATTCCATAAGCAGCTTAGTTTGTTGCTTGTGGGTCTGACACAAGTTTTAGAGAAAAAGAAAATGTACCTTCATACATCTAAATTTAATATATTGTCTTTTATATGAAGCAATTTAAGAGAGCACCTAAACAATGAAATTTAAATTCAAACTTAGGTATTTTCTTGACTGTGGCATTTTTTCCTGACTTATAACCTATGCACGTCCCAAGACCAGGTGGACTATATCAGCTTGAGTAGCTGACACACACAACTCGCACAGGGCTGATATCCCTACAGAGAGGAGGAGATAGTATTTGCCCATAAACAGTAATGCTGAAGATTACCTTATAAAAGCCCTAAACCTGACACAGTTTTACTCTAACAGTGGTAAAACCAGTCCTGGAAAAATAATTGTTCTGTCTAATTGAAAAGAAGTAGGGCTATATGGACCCATGCTTTTCCCTGCTTTCAGCAGGGATTTGTTCTCCCCCTTTAAAAATTCTAGTCTGAAGCATACAGTGTAAAATATATGCAGGCAAGTGATTTATTAGTGCGATACAACTGATGACTGAGCACAATAATCAGAAAGATTTCTCATTCCTTTGTTTGAAATGAACAAGGATTTTGCAGAGAAAATACTTTGACTAATTTCCAGTCAGAAACAAATACAGAGTGGCTTGCCCTGCCATCACCTGTCAGAGATTCAAAGCAAAAGCATGTGTTTACCTCTCTGGGTTCTGCATTTCCTCAGTGACGTAGTTGAGCGTGTCCCATCCTGAGTAGGAGAAGAGGGCAGAGTAGAGAGCCAGGGCGATCATCCCTGGGTTGGTTGCTGAGCCCTCGAACGGAGCTCTCAGGTTTTCTGTTTCCCCTGTACAAACGGCAGGCGCCAATTGCCTGTTACGTTTCAAGGGTTATGACTTAGGGTGCCTCAGGCACAGCATCAGCAGCCAGTCAAAGGAGGTGTTTGTCCTGCTCTGCTCTGCACTGGGGCAGCCTCACCTTGAATATTGTCTGCAGTTTTGGGCACCACCAATACAAGAAAGATACTAAGCAATTAGAGAGCACCCAAAGGAGGGCAACAAAGATGGTGAAGGGCCTCGAGGGGAAGCTGTATGAGGAGCGGCTGAGGGCACTTGGTCTGTTCAGCCTGGAGAAGAGGAGACTGAGGGGAGACCTCACTGCAGTTACAACTTACTCATAAGGGGAGGAGGAGGGAGAGACACTCATCTCTGTGGCGACCAGTGACAGGATCCAAGGCAATGGCCTGAAGTTGTGTCAAGGGAGGTTTAGGTTGGATATTAGAAAGTTTCTTCACCCAGAGGGTGGTTGGGCACTGAAACAGGCTCCTCAGGGAAGTGCTAACAGCACCAAGCCTGAAGGAGTTCAAGAAGCATTCGGATGATACTCTCAGGCACATGGTGTGACTCCTGGGGCTGTCCTGTGCAGGGCCGAGTTGGATTCGATGATCCTTATGGGTTCCTTCTGACTCAGCATATTCTGTGATTTTGTGATACACTGAAAGTCTCAGCCAACCAAAAGGAAATAAAACCCCACTGCATCCAGGTTTTATTACTATATCTAAAAGTGCACAGCTTACATTTTTAATTGACAAACAGGAGAATTTCTGTCAGACATTCAGAGAACTACACTTGTACAGGGAGAGTGTAGAACAAATTTTCCCATGTTTGTTATTTGGATGACTTGTGTAATTCTACAAGAAATCATAGAGTCTTCATCTCATGGCATTACTGACAAGTCTACTGAAGGAGGGAACCATACTGAGGTTATGCAGTACCCTGTCGGCCAGGAAGAGGTACTTGGGGAACCCAATTTCAGTTCCTGAATCTGTCTCATAGTTCTTCCTATAACTCGTACTTTTGTTTTCACCAGATGAATTAGTGGCCACAGGAAGACCTCCTGGAAGCATAGTTCTCAGTGGGATGCTCTGCCCCACAAAGGTGTTCCCCAAAATTAAGAGACAAGACTTAAAATATTTTTCCCATCAAAATTATCCTCTAATTTAGCACAATCAGTTGAGATGACAACCTGAAGAATGCTGCAAAATAGATGAAATGTTAATGAAACTGTGTGAGCCTTCACTGCCATTCTGAAAAGGGGAAGAAAGGCCTTACTCAGTTTGCAGAAGGAAAGTCAACTACCTAATGCAAATGGAAGTGGGTTAAGTATTAAGGAAGACAGAAACACACTGAAAACTCAATTAAGAAAGAAAGTAAGGCCTTTGTTCTAAAATTAAAGCACTTCACCCTCTGGCAATTCAGTCCTTGAAGTAGTCACTACCAGGAGACTGTTTGAAGCAAAGAAGGGAAGTTATGAGATGTATACACACTTTGGGGAAGAAAATGGTTGGAAGGATAAAACAAGAAAATCCAAAATGCTCAAGAAAAGCTTTTTTTTTTTTTTTTTTTTTTAACAAAAAACAACTGATATTCAAAATCATATACATTGAGAGTCTTTTAACCTAAGAGGTGTATCCAGGCACTTCAGAAAAAAGGAATACAGCAGGGCTAAAATATCATTAAAACTGTTGCTGAGTTTAAAAGAGTCATTGACCTGATCACAGCTTCCTCCAGAAGTCTGCATCATTCCTCCTCCCTGTTCTTCCTGTATTTAAGAGCTTGGTTCTGCTTAAACAAAGCAGAGATGAGACCTTTACTACCACTAAAAGCTCTCAGAATTTTGTGTTCATCACAGTCATGTTTCCCTTCCACTTTTACCCTCCCTGACCCCTCAAAGCAATGCAGAGGAAACAAAGTGGGTAATATGGATGTGGGACCAGAGGGAACAGTCCCTGAGCCAAAAAGCACACCACAGCAGCCTGGGAATTTTGAAGGAGGCGATTTGAGAGCAGTGGCAAAGCTGATACAGAGGTGACATCACAGACTCACACGTTTGTAAAACTGCAGCCGTTTTATGAGGGGAACTACTCCTTCATGCAACTGTGGCCCTTAAGCAATGTTTTTCCTCATCTTGATGTTCCTGCCCTTAGGACTGGGTTCAGTTTCCAGCTTTCTTTAGACTTGAACCAACCAGTGACAACTGATATGCACAGATAATGACTAAACAAAAAAGCTTTCTTAAAGTTTGGTGTAGCTTTACAGTGGAACAGCTGATACAACTGCAGCCAAGGAAAGGCCAGCAAACATGGAAAAGCAAGCATGCTCATTAGGTATATAAGCTAGTTTAGCAGGAAAAAAAGATAATTCCTAAACTAAGGAGGGGAAACCATCTTTATTTCACCTGAATAAAGATACAATTGAAGAATTTAAAAGGAAATTAAACTGAAGAAACCTGAGTAACCTAAGCAGCGGAGCTAGAATTCAAAGAGACTTCACTGTAGCACAGGCCTAAATTAATAAAATCATATACAAAGTCATATACAAAGATCACATGTATTACTGGAAAAAACTACTCTCCAGCTTTTCAGTGTGTTCAGTTCAGTCCAGTTACTGCTGAAAGAAGGTGGCTCATCTGTCCTGTGATGCCTTACATTAACACAATACCACAGTGATTCACAGAACTGCACTATTACAGTCTTCTCCCTTGTTGAACAACCATGCCCTCCCACAAATCCCACCAATGATTTACCCCCTCCCTGGTCCTCTCCCCTGGCAGAGTGCTCCGGGGCAGGGCTGTGTGTGGGGGCTGGGGGCAGTATGGTGGTGGGGGCAGGCGTGAGGAGCAATGCAATTTCTGTTGTGCTGTCCTGTCATAGGATAGGTAGCAATTCATGAGTCAGAGATACTGAGGCTGTCTTTAAACTAGTTAGCAGTTGCTGTTTGCTGTTCAGACCAAGCAACACAGGACTTGGCTGTCAATGGATAGAAGAATAACTAACCCCCTATTGCTTAACAAGTCATAAAAATCCTCTAATCCTCCTATGGCAGCCTTTTTTCCAGAATAAACAAGGCTTCATATGAAAGTCTTAAGAAGTCTGATTTCCCTGCACGTATTTTGAAACTCATATATGGTTCAAGTAATTCAAGCAAGTGAAAATTATTCTTACCTTTACCAATTTTGTAAAGGCCAACAGATATCACCAAGATAAGAGCCATAACTTTTGCATATGTGAAAACATCTTGCACACGGGTTCCCCACTTCACATTAACACAATTAATAAATGTTAAGGAACCTGTAGAGAAAAAGAATATGCATCAAAGGAGCACTGGGTGTTTTACATCATTGGAGTTATATTTTAAATCCATCCTTCTATATGCCACTCCTCTTTCAAGGAGTAAAATTGACCCAAATTTCACCCCTTCGGGACCACCTAGATTTGTTAAGATGAAATACCTGGTTTAAGATTTACACAATGGTTTTTTGGTGGATTCTGTTTTCATGACAGTAGGTAAGACAAAACACATCGGTTTTTGAATTTTAGGACTAACTCTTGCTACTTTTAGATAATATTTAAACTTTATTGAAGTCAACAGAATTGCTCACATGCTGTAAGGTGATAGAAAGCCCACACAAAATGAGAAAAAAGCCTCCTGATGGCTTCCTGGAAAACCCCAGCAGCTGGGGAGACATTTCCAGAAACTGATAAGAGAATTAAACTAAGAAAGGAGTGATATGGAGATAGCAGTCCTTTTTTTGAAAGCATCCTGCCAGATAGAAAAACAGGAAAATTACCCTTGAGGCTATGTCATATGTCATCACCCCAAAATTAGTTTATTGACTACAGCCACTCAAACTGCCTAAAGAAAAAAAGGTATAAAAAGAGATTGGACCTAAGCAAAAACAGGGGAGAAATTCCCTCAACTTTGCAGAGGTAACCGACAAGTTACCCTTTCTCCTTCCACTTCTGGGGACACCTGGAAGGTGAGCTGTATCTTATGCATGCTAATTACTTGCTTCTAAAGAACTAGAGCTTACTCTTGCTTCATAGTATTTTTAGTTTTTCCTTTAAGTTTGTAAGTGGCTTTTGCTTTAGAGTTTCTGCTTAGGTTTTGCAGTATTAGTATTTGGTGTAAATTGTTTTACTTTGTAAGCTGCTTTTGCTTTAGTATGTGTGCCTATGCTTTTTATTATTACTATATAGTTTAAGTGTAATTTTTACAGTTAGACCCTATTCCAGACACAGCAAATTCCATACATTGTCACAAATTTGTATTAGTAAACGTGTTATTTCGTGAACTGTTAGAGAGAGTCTGTTTTTAGGTGCTGACGGTTTTGTTGACAGCAAAATAACTTATAGGAGAAACCTGCTGAGGGGTTTTTCCATCTTTATTAAGTGTAGTCCTTATATGAAAAGGTATCAAATGTTCTGTCCATCTCAGCGAATCTGTTAAGCGAATGGTCTCATTAAGTGAGATGCTAAGAGACTGTTTTGGATATTAAAAGGCTTTGATCTCCTGGGGGAGACACTGATAGACAAAAAATAAATTAAGACAAGTTGGACAGAAAATTATTCTTTTCTGCCTCTTTTAATGTGACACATACAAAAGGTAAAATTTCTTTATATCCTTTATATCGCAAAGTTTTTTGTCTTTATTCTGGTAATAAAAAAACTTAATAGATTATACAGTGATTGTTCATGCCTAATGTCATGTTAGATTATAATTTTAAAAATGTCTGTAAAGAATGACTTTAACCTTGCTCTAGTAAAGTCTGGAGAGGAAGAGAGATTGTCCTCTACATCAAGAAATCGATAGTGTGTGAAGAGCTGTCTCTGAAGAATAGCCAAAAACAGGTTGAAAGCTTGTGGGTAAGACTCAGAGACTGAGACAACAAAAAGAACCTTGTGTCTGGTGTCTGCTACAAACCACCTGCCACCAAGGGGAGCCTATCACAAAGCCTTCTTGCTCCAGCTACAGGAGGCATCACACTCACAAGCTCTTGTCCTGCTGGGGGACTTCAACTACCCCAACATCTGCTGGGCAAGCAGCAACATGAGCTGTAGGCAATCCAGGAGACTCCTGGAATGCATGGAGGATAACTTCCTAAGCCAGGTAACAGACAGGCCTACCAGAGGGGATGTGATACCGGACCTGATGGTCACCAAGGTAAGTGAGCGAATTGGGGACACTGAGATTGGAGGCAGCCTGAGCTGCAGTGATCATGCATTGGTGGAGTTTGCAGTCCTGAGGCATATAGGTCAGGCGAAGAGTTAAGTCTCTTTTTAAGTCTCAAATTTTAGGAAAGCAAACTTTCGTCTCTTTAAGGATTTAATCAATAGGAACAAAATCCCTTCCACTGTTAAAGAAGATTAGATTCATGATCACTGGAGGAATCTGAACACACATAAGTCAGCTCAGAAATCGGAGGTACCAGAGAGCGAACAGTTGATTCACATGAAGACTACAGTAAGAAAAACTAAGAAAAGTAAGCTGATGAGAAACATCAGCATTTGAAGACTACTTTTAAGTGTTAGGGTTTCATGAGGAGCACATAGAACACTGAGGAAAGAAATTTTGATCTAATAAATAACTGTTTTCCTCTGCAAGTGGAGAATTTCAGCTGATAAAGTAATTTGGAACAGGGTTAGTTGCTTTTTAGACTGCTGAGTGGTCCCAATGGTCTCAACTTATACCATGGAGCCTTTTTCAGAGGTGAACTTCCTCTGCACCACACTGGTGAGTCAGGGCTACAGAGAAAACACCTTTTCAGAATTGTCAGTGTGCATTATATTATCTTAAATTAAAACTACTTATCTTTTTTGGAAGTTTTGTTGAGGTGTACAATTTAAAAGCATTTTTAAAAGCTCAAGCTACAGCACAGCTTCAAAGGAACGCACACCCTAGCTTCACAAATCCACATTTATAAGAACAGAATTTGAGTACAGTCCATTTACTGGAGGATGGATTTACTTATCCCTGTGCTCATCTAAGACATACAGTCAAGATGAAGTGGAGTAGAGCTTGTGGAGTGTCTGATTACACTACACAGCTTCTCTACAGACAACACTGTGTTAGGCAGAGTATTTGTAATTCCATAGGAATGTTAATTTTTTGTGATTTGCAAGAAATAGGGGAGAGAAAGCACAGACCAAATGTGGGCTGCCAAGTAGGTCAATGAACCATAGAGATACATATATCTTTAATCAGCAGCCATAAATTCCCTCAGCCACATTGTTGTAATTCTCCTCTCCCCTCTAGTAATCCCAGCCCCAAATACAATACATCTGAATAAAAGATATTGGTTCCTAACAACATGTTTTAGATAGGTAATGATTATTTTTCACAGAAGGCAAAGAAATAGAAATTCAGAAAAACGTCTCTGGGCACCTACAATTATAGCTCAACTTCCAGCAATCACAACTTTACTTACATATACATGCAGCTGCAATCAACCTGACTGCGTCATATGGTGGCTCACAGTGAGGAAAAATTGGTTGAACGATATAGTTCGCAAATGTGATTGCTATCACTGCCTGAGTTGTTGGTTCAATAATTAGCAAGGAAGACCAGAGTCTGATGAAGGCCACAACAGCGCCAAATGCTTCCAGGATGTAGGCATAGCTGCCTCCAGACTTCACAATGGATGTTCCCAGTTCAACATAACACAAAGCTCCAAACAGCGAAAACAACCCACCAAGTGCCCAGATGACCAGTGAGAGTCCATAGGAAGCACTGTACATTAAAACACCTCTGGGCGATACAAATATCCCAGACCCAATCATATTCCCTACAATTAAAGAAACTCCATTTAGTAACGTGATTTCTTTTTTCATCTGCATTTTTTCAGCCGTCTCTGCCACATTGTCCATTTCAGCTTTTCCATTCTTAGTTCTGGATTTTTTATTGCAGCATATTTGCCAGGGGGCTGGCATCTTCAAATCACATTACCTGAAAGCAAGAGGAGAGAACACCTTCTGTAATGCACATGTCATCAGAGACACGGATAAGATAATTAGCATACAAGGCATAAACTGTACAAAGAACAACTATTTTGCCTGCTTTTATCTTGCAGTTCAGGAAACATACAAATTAGTGAATCTTCTTAACTTTCATTGTTCTATACCTTTTTAATGGATAAATTTGAGGCCACTGTCCTTGGTTATAGACCCTGAAGCTTTTGTTAACTCTCAGTTCACTTTTATTATTTGTCTTGAATTGTAATTTTACATTATGTTATTGAAGATATTTCAGGGAAGAAGGAGACACTGTACCCCTGGAAACATGTTCTAATACAGCTGGAGTGTTCTCTGTGGGAATACCTCTTCCTAAATTTTACTCTCACCCCAGAAAGAATTTTATTTCGTTATTATTTGTTTCATCAAATCACATCCACTTGGAAACTATCTGCTGAGGAACACAAGAGAAAAGGCAGAAAAAGGCATTCAAAACCTCTAATGTCACAAGGTAAATGTTAATATGAGTATAAAGAGAAGAGTTTTAGCTGCTCCTAGAGGTGAGATTGCTGCTGCAGTGAATAATGAAGCTTGTTTAGTTATTAACCTCACTTGACTTCTCAGTAGAAGCCACCAGCATGCACAGGGATTGAGTTTTGAACACGATGTCCCTGGAACACTTCTGTGTAAGAGACTCCAACAAAACACGACTGTAAAAGCATCCCACTCTGGTGCTTGCAGGGCAAGATCCAAGTATGCTGGGAGCTGGGATAAATGACCTTACTGCATAACTGCATCGATAATTGGCCTTGGGCACACATTGCACTGCTTGGGGTTTGAGGTCCTTAGGGATGAGGACGCCAGGACTGCAGTGACTGTCTCAGTTCTTGTGTCCTGTTGACTTATAATAATGCTTAGAACAATGGCTCATTTTTGGTGCCTGTCTCAAAAGAAATTTATTTCTCATTCCCTTCCTACCTCCACACACACTCTAAAACACTTCCAAAGAAAACTTCCTCAAAGTCCTATGACCTAAAGCCAAGTTCTCTGAATAGAACAAAGTTCGTCCATGCTACACCAGCAAAAAACATTTGATTACAAATGCTTAAACATTACATTTATACATTACATTTGATTCACAAATTTATGTTTTTAAAGTGTGGGTCAATGGCCAGTTTAAAACAACCTGCCCTCCCCAAACTTCCTGAAAGGTTTGCTTTCCTTTGTAAAGTATGTCTGTTTTAGCAGCCCTGAATATTTCATAATTCTGTGTTCTTTCCCAGCTTTTTTGATGCAACTCAGTTTCCTAAGTGATCAAATAAAAAATGAGGCCTGATAAGTATTAAATATTAAAAGGTGCCAAACTCTCTTTAAAGATTAAATGCTTTTCTCATCCCATTGGCACTTTTCCGAACTGCAGGAACACTGTGGGAACACTGGAATAAAGTTAAATATTAACTCTTGCCATAAGTGTTCAAGCATGACTGCAGCCTCCCATGTTTTTCCTGACCTCCTTCTCACACATAGCAATGACTCCTCTTACTTCTCACTTTGTCCCCCTATGAATAAAAAACATCATCCAGGTTTGCATGGAGGAATTTCAAGCATCGAAAACACCAATGTGTTAAAACTCCTGATAAGCATTCCCAGTTTCCTTGTGTGTGACACAAAGGAGGGAAAAGTCACACCCCTGCCGCAAAATACAGCCAATACTTCCAGAACCTCTGTCTCAGTATCTAGTCTCCATAGGTATGTGAAATGTTGGCAGAAAACCCTCCTGTGATGGCAGCTGCCCAGAGAGCTCGTCAGGACAGCAGCATGCTAGAAATCTGGGCAGAGCTCCGTATTAATACTACTTTGTCAGCAGAGCTAGTTTAAAATCATCTTGTGCTTTTTATGCCTGATCTAGGATTTTTTTGTAGAATTAAAAAAAAAATAAATTAATGTGAGCTCTGCCTGTGAGCCAAAATCTACAAATATTTAAGTGGGTACAGTTCAAACGCTGTGAGAATTTAAAATACAGTTGTTCCCCAGGTGATGTGAATGTGGAGCTATGCAAGTAGTGATCAAAACCAATGAATAACAGTTTTCCTGAAATGAGGTCTCACTAATAAATAAGATAAAGTTATTTGCCTGTAAAAAAGGATACATTAAGTTACTGGTAGATTTTCACTAGTACAGGTAACTGAACTGTGGTGTCTAGTCCTGGTAGCTAAAGGGAATTTGAGCATTTAAACTGGCAATGCTACTGAAGTCTAGTAGCACTATTATGATCTGTAGCTTTCATGACAGCACAAAGGTAAAGATTATTTTCTTAACTAACACAATCTTTTGTGTATTTTTCTCATATCTCTTGTGCTAACAAAAGATTATTTCAGATTGCTACAATGCGTTAACTAGAGCTGTGTAGGGAAATGTTTATTTTATAAACAAGTGACTGTGGATGAAACCATTTAAAAATTCTGTACTTTGAGAGATGTCACATTAGCAAAACTTTTAACCATACCCTGAACTAAGTCCACAAATAGGTATAACCTGAGAATCAAAGGATAAGAGATTCAGTTTCCATAACCAAAATGTGTAGTTTCATTTTAATTAAGTTATCCCAATTTATATCAGCTGAAAGTCTGAAAGAAAGTAGCAATTTTAGAACAAAATATTTTAAACAACCCCTCTCTGTCCCTTCCCCCCCAAGCCAACACCAGTATTCCCATTAGCTTTGACAGTACACTGATTTCATTCAGTAGCATCACAATCTTGAAGCTGTTACTGATTTCTTTATTTAGGACAATGTCTTCCTTAATTAAACAAGGTTTGTTTGACTGAGACAAGACTCATGCTAGGCTAGGACAAGTCTTCATGCTAGGCTAGGTCTAGCATGAAGTCATGACTTCAGTCCTAGACCAAGGCTCAGCAAAGTCTTCATGCTATCAAGAAAATTAGGAGAGTATAAGAAATGGTCTCCTGTACAGACCTTCTTGTATAATAGCAAAAGAAGAATAATTTTTTGTCAAATGTGCTGTTACATCCAGGCAGTGATGAAAACAATTCGAGGATATGCCCAATGTCTGTTGCCACAGTCTCACAGTTTATCTCATTTATAGCTTCTGTTGTTTTGGTCCTACTAAACCTGGCCTGTAGTCCTGCCCTACTGTGATCACTGTCACTTCATCCTCATACCACCATCTCCCTTTTCTGGGACCATCACAGAAGCAATTCAATTCACAGAATCCATTAGCTTGGAAAAGACCTCTAGGATCATCGAATACAATCTATGACCAAACATTGTCAACTAGACCATGGCACAAAGTGCCACATTCAGTCTTTCCTGTTAACCACTGCTGCTTCTGTCTCTCACTGGTGCCAGAAAGCTTAAGCTGAGAAGCCTAGCTGTTCAAGAATGCTTCAATAGCTCTCCTTTATCATTTGGGCATTTGTAGGTCACCTTTTGAGGGTGCACATAACCGAAGTAAGAGCCAGTAAAAACTACAGTTTGGGAAAGCTTACTTGCTGGGGACGACGAGAGCTGTAGCAAGTTGACTCTTACAGGGGGATGTCCATTTTCAGTTGTTAAATCCTGTATTATAATAGATAACAAATCCTTACTGTGAATCTTCTATCATTCAGAGGGGCTTCCCGAGAACAAAAAGATTTAATTTACGCACTAATAAAAAAACTGAGGTCCCTTTCATTCTGCTTTAACATGTTTGAGTGTTTAAGGGCTAACCCTACTGTGATAATAAAACTGTATGGCATCAAAAATATAAGTACAGGTATTTCAGTAGCTCTTGAGTAGGAAGCCTGAAGAGCAAGGCATAAAAGCTTTTTGACACGAAGGAAGGTCCCTACTCTCTTGGTTCCCATGGACTGTGACAAGCAGAAAGAGCTACTGCTCTCTGGAAATCTGAGACTCAGGCATAAACGTGCCAATGTGGCTCAGAGGCCACAGCAGGCTAAATGAAACAGCTGCAAACACTTGCCTCTGCTTTGTGTCAGCAAGTGATTTCTATTACAGAACTTTAGAACCCTGTTTTCATGTAGGTCATGCTTTTCCTTAGGGGCTCCCTAAACAAATGGAGGGAAATTTTCCTTTCAGAGAAGAAGCACAATGCCTTGAGAGTACGGACAGGCCTAATTGCCCTGAATCTTTTGCAGCCTTGTTTACCTCCCAGCTGTATGTGCAAAGAGCAAGGGAAAGGAACTTGTAGATTGACACCTGAGAAGTTAAAGAAAACAATAACATCATGTACAGCTAATCCTCAATAGGTCATTTCTTAGTCAAGCCACTGCCAAAAGTCACATTGAAAAGTGAAGGAAGAAGGGACAGCTTGATAGTAGCTGAAAACCAGGGCCGAAACCAAAGACAGTTATTCCATAAGTTACTGCAGGGCCAGTTAGGCAGGGCAGGATTTTCTCAGACACCTCCCATTCTTCAGGGGTCTTCAGCCTCATGAATGATTGCCTCCTTCTTAAGGGGGTAACTAACCTTTGCCAAATGATTCAGCAAGGCTTGGTCAGGGGTTATGGAGATGCTTAAGAATTTTCACAGGAATTTACAGACTTATGAAGCAGTCTTATGAACTGCTCCATAGGCTTCCAGAGGGACTGAGGTGCCTCTCTTTGCTAGAATATTTTGAAATTCTCAGCTTTTCATTCTAGAAATATTAGTAAAACAATGTGTCTCTCAGAGATCAAATATTGTTGCTTTCAGTAGATTCCCTTGGAAGCTGAGGCATTTCAGAAAGTCATCTCTTATCAAAGATCTTGGAACATGCTAGACATCAAATTTTTCCTTAATTTCATGGCCTTTTCTTTTGGTGATTTTTGTCTACCTCTACCTAATTTCTCAATAATGACGCCATCAATGAACGAGGCAAAGTCAAACCAGGTAAGATAACTGATACCCAATATTTTCTAGTTTCAGTTAGAAAATTAGTGAGATTAAGAAAATAATTAAAATATGCTGGATTTTAATTTTAAATAAGTTTGTATTAGAAATCAATATATGTGTAGAAAGGATTTTAAAAGTCATGAACAATTTCTTATTTTCTCAAAGTACATTCTGGGCAATTTTTTCCTGCCTGTAGCAGATTGACCAAAAATTAAAAAACACCCAACCATATAAGTTTATATTAATAACTACAAGAACACAAAATCAGATGACCTAGCAGTTTTCAACACGACCAAAAATATGTAGACCAAACTTCAAAACACTGTTCTTGAGCATGAGCATCAACAGGTCTTAAAGGGAGTATTCATGGCAGATGATACTGTTGAACATTTTCCAATGAGAGAGGAAAGCAAACAAAACAAGATTATTCATTATGAGAAAACATAAAATACTCTTAGAAATAGTAATAAAAAACTCCCAAAAAACAACAACAAAAAATCCACTTTGATCTCATCTGAACCAAACATATCCCACTCAGTAGGAAACAAGCATATTTCCTTTCGGTGTTCAAATTTTATGTTTATAAAAATGTTTAATGAATTATTGCTTCCCATGCTCCAAATGCATTACTATGGTCAAAGAACTGATTTTCCCATAGGAGAGACTTGCTCTACCCCAAGCACACCATTCCCACCCCAAAGCAAATCCCAGAGGATATTGGAGAGAGAAGCTACTGTAGCCTGAATCTAAGAAAGGTATTAAAAAGAGAAGGTAGCAGCTTACCAGAGGGTAGGTGATATGCCTGCTTCCTTTAGCAGCAGACTGCCGTAAGAGAGCAGTGCTCTAAATAAACACGTCTGTTTGACCATGACGGGTGAGTTAACACTCTCTTAGCTGCTATTTTTATTAGAGTAGCATGAATACTAAAATCAATGAGAGCTTTCAGAAAGACTCTCTTGTAAAGTGTTTTCTCCAAACAGCCTCAACTGAGGTCAGTAGCAGGCAGAAGCAGGCAGATGCTTCTCTCTAATCCTTAGGAAGTTGTGATAGAATAAGACTAATAAGAGTAAGGAAGGGTGGAAAATAAAAGTCCTTCATCTACATGTCACTGAAACCAAGAACAACGCTTTGCCAGATGTTAATGTGAAACAAACACAGTCTAATTCTTTCTTGTTGATTTAGAAAGGCACAATGAGACTTTTACTAACACTACGCAAAGACGTTTCTTCTGGTGGCACAACTTGCCAAATCTCACCAAATTCAGAGAGGGGAGACTAGCAAAGAGTGGTAGTTAAATGAAAATCATAGGTATTATTTCACTTAAAACAACCTAATATTTTTCTGGGTTTTGGTTTGTTCTTTTTTTAATATATTTTTTTTAAGTTTAATCTACACATTGTTAAATATTTATCAACTCAATTATTTTTCTTAACTTCAGAATTATAGATCTGTGGCTTTTGTAATAATTTATGACATGATGCACAAGACACAAAACAGGCTGATCTGGTGTTCAGTTCTCATTTAATTAATTAAGCTTTAAAAATATCTAAGATAAAGATAAGCAAGGAAAGAAATTATTTACTCAATGTTTCAGCTTTGTCTTCTGAAATGGTATGTTACACAGTCTATGACATACTTTTGCAAAGCCAGTATGGTACACGGCACAGTATCTATGGAAACAAGTAAACATCCAGAAAACAGTGTCTTCAGGGCAGAGCAAAAAGTTAATGAATGCAAGAGCACTAACCTGGGATTTTTGTTTTCCATGAAGAACACAGCAGTAAGGCAAAAAATCTGCGCTCAAATGCCAAAGGGCATCTGGAAGGAGCTGATTTAGCAGGTGAAGAGTCTTAAGTCACTGGAGTTGAGGCACCGGACAACAGAACTTCAGCAGAGTGGATCAATAATCCACACAGGAAAGTGAAATAATTGAATTCAAGCATGGAGGTCTCTCCAGTGAGACTCAGCAGTCCAACAAGAAAACAAGCAGGAGCATTGCATCATGTTGCACGTTCCATTCTGCAACCCATGGTGACCCAAAGGAATAATAAAAACAACACAAATCTTTCTAGCGTAAGCCAGTGCTCCTCCTATTTCTTCCTTTTAAAGTAACATCTTGTACAAACATGCTTTTTGCGACAGACCAAGACAGGTACAAGGTTAATGTTTACACCAGAAATGGCTGTGCTTTCTTAAAACCCTATTCAAAGCAGGTGTACGACAAATATTTTGAATAAACAGTTTTCAATCTGCTGCATCTATGAAGGATAGGAGCTCTGTAAGTCTGCCAGAAAAGACTGCACAACTCCAGCTGCCTGCAAGTCTGTGGTTACATACATTATAATATAGCTAGAAACATTTTTGGCAACAGGATTGTTTTGCAGGGATGTTGTTCTTTGCTGGATGAACAGAGGGGCTGAGTGCCATGTTCCTTAATTTGGGCCCCTCTCATCCCAATATTTTTTTTTGCCAGGGCAATGTTAACAAACTACAGCCTAAACCCCAGAATGCATTTTTTCAAGAAAGCATTTTCACTCTGAAATTTGAACTTGAGTTTGTTCTGTTTCTGATTTCAGGCACCAAACTTGTTTTCTGATTGTGTGTTATGCTGAGGGACTCTGTTACCACACCACCTTTATACTGTCCACATATCTCCCCCCTGAAACAGCCTCAGTCTTTTAATTCTGTAGAAGCTGCATGTTGGAATGTAAAAAAAATGTTTTCTTCATTAATGCATCCCATATTACTATTGGTGTGACCCTTGTGGATACATCCTACTGGACATTAGCCACAGATTTACAGTAACAGCACATAAATCAACATTGAGCAATCATAAAGCAGGCACTGTGCATGAAAAACATTTTTTTCTTGAACATTTTTTCTGTGAACACAGAATCTATTTCCTTTGACAAGGAAGATTACTCTTAATCTTGCATGTTAAGTAAGCAGGATAGATAACGCAAAGAAGTGAATGTGGCTACCTTTGTAACAAGTTTTTCTTATTCATTTTTACAGTCTTGAAGGATTTAACAAGAACTTCTGCAGTGAGGCTTCTCCTGTACCAACTTACTGCTCATAGCAATTCTTCTGTGTGTCATAGTTACATATACACACACACATTTGCTTATGGAACAACAAAGTGAGGTATGCTTGCCTGAATAAACCTGTGAGACTTTCTGGTTTCTTGCCCACACTTCCATTACTGCTTAGGAAGGCTTTTCATACTCTGCACAAGTCTTGGAAACAAGACTACTTAAATTATTTCCAGATCCCTCTTCATTCTTACCATTGAAGCAGCAAACAGCTCAGCTGCACCTCTGCCAAGTCCTCTGCTTTCCCCAGTTCCTTACCTCCCCCTTAGTGCTCAGCCAGTACCAGCTCCTACAGTCCTCATCTACAGCAGATGCACTTATGCTCAACCCCGATTGAAAACACACTGCCAAACACCCTCTATCATTAGCTGCAAGAGTGCATGACCAATAAAGGCCACCATTTGTGCCATCTTGTTAAAATCAGATCTTACTTATTTTGCCCTGCAATTGATGCAGGATAGAACAGAGCTCACAAACCATGTCAAGAAACTTCTACCAATCCTGTTAACTCCAGGTATGGGAGCAGAACATGAGGAGAAGCCACTACTTAAGTGACTAGGTGCTAAAGTGGCAAAAAATCTAGTGCTAACAAATGCAAAATAATATGTGTGGTCCTATGTTTCTATTTTTCCCCTTATACATGTAAAAAGACATTTCTATATGCACATTCTGAAAGGCTTTTCAAAAAGCTGTTGTGACTCACAGAAAGGCTTGTATTGTTAGTCTGAAACATCAACAGCATTTTCACTTGGAGTGAAAAAGCTGAAAAACTGTTAGGAATTGCTATGGAGAAGTGAGTACTGTACAAAATACTGTTACCATCATCATCATGGCTAGGCTTCGCAAA
>VZRE01014444.1:0-38378 GCA_013396775.1 Cephalopterus ornatus | reverse complement strand
CGACACGAATCATAACTGTCTATTACAACCGCACAAATATGAACTAATTTGAGCATAAAATATAAATTACAAGCTAATTCAGACAGATAAGCATGACTGGTGCATCACTCTTATGAGGAGTCCTAACTAACAGTCCCTGTTTGAATCTACACATGCAGAACATGGTGTTTCTGGTCCCTTTGCTGAACTTGGGAATGCTAGATGCAATAACGTGGGAATTAGACAAGCTGAAGGCCTCGGGAAAGAACCAGACCTTGGCAGAAGGTTTGGGCTAGGCAGAGCATGGAGCAGCTCATCACAGGAATGGAGGTGCTAAGAGCTGCCCTCTCTAAGCCTGCCAGGTCCCCAGGTAACAGCCAGCAGCCAATTAGGTGCTGTGGTTGCAGGTTCTGCCTTGTAAGGGGATTTTGCCTAATAAGGAAGTTTTACCTTATGAGGAATGTTTTCATGTTTCCAAGTAGAGGAGCTGGAATAACTTGTGTAAGTTTACACAGAGTTAGTGCTCTGTCCCTCACCCCCCGCTGGGATCGTGACTTAATGCACCTCACAATAATACAAGGATATCTGTAGCAAACCCAGCTCTGGTGCAAGAAAGATCATCAGTTTTGGCTCAGCACGGACTTCACTAGAGCCAAGTTGGTTTTTGCAGAGTCTGTTCACATAAGCCAGGTTCTGAGAAAGCACAAAGCAGCAGACAGTGTCCAACACTGGGACAGAGGTAGCAGAACCCCAGAAATCAAGTCCTGGAAGCACACCACACTAAGCACCTCTGCAGAAGGAAGGACAGCCAGCTTTGATTTGCAGCCTTAAAACCCTGCCAAAGCTCTACTTGGCATAACTAACATCTCTGCACCATTTCTCAGTATGCTCTCTAATAGCAAAAATATTCAGGCAATAACTACTATTATTCTACTGTATGTGACCCCTAAAACACTCAATGGGGGAAAAAAATCAAATCCTCCCATCCTTAACCCCAAGCACAGATAATTTGTCTATTCCTGACCCATGCTTTGTCATTTCACATCATAAAAGACTGGAGAGGAATGGATGCCCTGGGCTAAGCATCATTTGCCTCTACTACAGTTCTTAACAATTTCTTACAGTAAGAGTGTACATTAGCTTATTACTGTCACAGCCTTTTCACTTCAAATTGTGTCTCTAGAGGCTTGACTGTGTCCTATTTATGGGCACTCTGGCTTGTATTAGTTACTTTATCCAAACTTACAACAAAATGAAGTTGAGTTAGAACTTCAGTTTAACCTGAAGCTGCACACAAAGTCCCTTGTACTTGCCTGGACTTAAGATTGCTCAGGATTTTATTGCAGTAAGATTTTATTGATTTTGAAGTGCAAACATAACTGTGGGCAATGGGAAGCAATATAGATTTCAATATAATTTCTATTGAAAGAAGTGTTAAAGTAACTTTGAGTGAATTTAGTATTTGGTAGACTGACAACTCCAGAGATAAGATTGTAATAGACAGTTATGGTTTGTGTCGAAAAAAAGGTTAAACAAGTGAGTTATGGTGGCCTCAAGGATGAGAAAACAAATGGGTAGTAAAACTTAATTACACCCCCATACTAAATCAGGCCACTGCCTCCCCTGTTTTCTTAACCATCAATCGTGGCTATACTGGTGCCTTTTAGGTGAAATACATAAATTCATGACTTGCAGGAATTTATAACTTGTTTACAAATTGTAATCTTAGCTTGTTAAACTTGTTTTCTTAGGATTTATAGCTTGTTTATCACTTGTTGTAAGAGATAACAAAAGCGATTGACCTTATTTGTAAAAGAAAAATATGTCGAATGCCTGAAATAGCTATGTAAAAATATGTCATGAATATGCATGTAGTGTCTGGGATAAATGGTGGACACATTCACTATTTCTGGGTGACAGGCTTTTGGAGCAAGACTCCTGTTTACCTAGCACTGTTTGCTTTTATCATATAAATAAATTCCTATTCTAAAACTTATATTTTGAGACTGTTTCTCACAAGATCACACAGAAAAAACACTCTCTGAAAGGGAGGCCTTTTAGGAGGTTGCTGGTTTGTTTTTTTTTTAGATCAAAACTTCAAAGCGACACTAGTGGTTTCACTAGTGATGCCTGCACTAAGGCTTTACATCTATATTTGGGGCATGCAAAAATGATCAAGAACAATTGTATTATTGTCACTTGGTGAGTTACCACTGACTGGCTGCTGTTAAGCTCTAAAGTTTGGTTCTGTGCACCTTTAGTGTGAGTTCATGGTGGTTTAAGTAAATGCATGGTACTTCCTATTTAAAATAGGAGGAAACTTACACCGACTCTGCCAAATGGTAACTCAATATGCCATGATTTTTATTGCTGCTCTAGAAATATGACTGTAAGCACCAAATAGCTTCTTTCTCCAAAAAAGGAGAAGTTCTGTCAAACTTGAATGTACCCAGATGCAAGCTTCAAGCACTTACTTCACTGGGGAGCTCTGAAAAATACATTAATCCTGGTAACAGTTACAGAAACACAAGTAACTGCATGCACACCAAACAGAACATTAGTCTGATACTGTTGCCAATGTTTTTCCTGGTTTCATCCATTTATATTTATTATTTTCATGGTCTGGTATCACTCACTTCTTGTCTCTGTTACCATGGCAACCCCCATCACCTTCCTCTTTTTCTTTTCAATTATATTTTTTCTCATGAACACACTTTTTTTGTCCTCTTCCTTCCTAAGGCAGTCCTTTTCCCTTCAACTCCTACCAAGGGTATCTTGACCTCACCTGCTTTCTGTAAGCAGGCAGTTAAAACTGTACTGCTCCAAGCTGTGCAGAGACCTTTTCAGCCCTGGGTGAAGCTGTACCAGCTGCCTTGAATCACCTCCCTGTCCTGCATGTGCCTTAGCAGAACTTTTAGGAGGATCTGTTCTGTGATCTTCCCAGGCACAGAGGGGAGGTTGGTAGGTCAGTACTTCTCAGGGTCCTCCTTTCCATGTTTTGCAGCATGTTCATTGATAGTGGTTGTCATATAAACAGTTACAATGATGATGATTGTTTTCATTTATTGTCCAAGCCTTGGAATAAAATCTTCCAAGATGAAAAGCTAAACACTTAGTGACAAATTTAACTTGTTCCCTAATGCATATGAAATGAGCATATGCAGTTATTCAGAGAGTACTCAGAAAGTTAATTACAATCTTATCATGCTGTTATTAGCCAAAAGTATGCCCATCATTCTTGACAGGGTCTCTACCAACACTAGTTATCATGCACTAAAATAAACTACAGTTAACACTCCACCACGTGACATAACAAGGGCTGGAACTGCTCAGAGAATGACGCAGGCATGCAGGTCTGCCTCAGCTGCCTGCAGGAGGCAGCACAGGGAGCTTTGTGGCCTGGCCACACAGTAGAGAGCAGCCTTTAGGCCAGGGCTGGACTACAGCAGGGAGTACCTGCCTTCCTCTGAGACATCAGGGAGCACTATTCAGCACCACACAAGCAAGGGACTTTGCTGAGTGGTGATAGAAAAGTACTGCTCCCTGACATGAGGTTTTTATGTATGCCACGCAGTCACGCCATGTGGGGTCAGAGCTAGCAAGGCTGATCGGATCTGCACTAGTTTTACACTGATTCAAAAGCTCAGGGGCTCTGCAGATTAACTGTGCAACAAATGCAAATTTAATTAAATGCCCCAGGTTCTGGTAACTGTGGTTCACATCTGAAAGAGACCATCAGCACACTGAGTCCCTTCCCTTGCAAGTACCAAGTGTAACCAGATACAACTCTTAATTATCAGACTTGGTGTTGGTGGATGATTGAAGAAATGACATGCAGATCACATACAGACAAGTTGTAATAATTCTTCTAGCAAAACTCCCTATGCCAAAGTAAAAAGCAGAAAACAAAGAGTTACCACACAACTTCTGACAGATGCTGGCATCAGGGGACAGGGGAGGTTTTGCATTCAGAAATGTGAGAGCCTCATCAGCCTCTGACACTAGTGCCAAAAGAGGAAAGGCCAGGCTTCCTCTGCAAACAGAGGGAAGGTTTTGAAAATGATTACTCCCTAAAGTAAAATGATTACTCCCTAAAGCATCTGGTTACCGGGTAAGATTAACAAAGCTTGTACGTCTCTTTAAACAGCCAACGCCCCTGGAGAAAAAAAACTGACTTAATAGCTGAATCATCCCTTAGTGAAGCAAACAAAGTTCATTTCAGCTTTGAAGGTGGAAGATCAGTCCTTAAAAGGAAAAATCTGAAAATGGAAATGAGCCTTCTCTTCCCTCTTCCACCTGCAAGATATAAAAGACAGAGGCATACAGAAAGGAGCAGCTTTACCCTGTGATTGCTGCAGGTAACTAATAAATAATTAAAAGTAAGCTTTATGTTTGCAAATAATTATTTCAACTGTGACCATCTGGGCCTAAACTTTTTAGCAGCAATTTTGAAGTATCCTGATGACATACCTCTGATGAAAACATGCAAATAATAGAGATACTGAAGCTGGCAACTTTAAGTAGTCCAGGTACAGTCACAAATAAATTGGAATTAATAACTCATCTTCCTCTGGTGAGATTCTCTGTGTTATGACAGCTAAAAGTGAAATAAAATGAACTCAGGAAATTTTTTCTTAGGAGAAATAAAGTATTTGGTAACAAAATTGAAAAGCCACATCTTTAGAGATGTTCTCTAGCAACTCATCAAATACAATTTAAGTTTCTTTTGCTCTGAGGCAATTCCAATGGGGATTATCTTTCTCTCAAGAAAGAATATTTTTGCTCAAGTCTTACTGTTTTTGTAACTCTTTCTGTTTGTATGGTTGAACATACAGTCAAGAAAGACTAATAGAAAGGGGAGAAAGTTACAGGTATACAATATGAAAAGAAGCAGCTTCTGATATTGAATCATAGTGCTAAATTAACAGACTCTTCCCATGAATATAAGTTCCTGAAGATCTCTGCCTTTATGACATAGCTTTGTGAACAAAAAAGCCAGTAATGGTACCAAAAAAAGGTACTACCTAGGACAGCATAGACCGTGTCAGGAGTCATGGAAATGTTAGTTTAATGATAAAACCCTTAGTATGTTATTAAAAAAGTAACAGAGTGTGGTTTAATAGCAACAGCAGAAACTTATTTTTATTTTTTAACACAAGTTATTTTCACCTTCCATTAGGCTCTTCCATATAAGATAGAATGCTAAAGTTCTTTTGTGCGGTTTTTTTTTTA
Source organism: Cephalopterus ornatus (assembly GCA_013396775.1). Classification (NCBI taxonomy): domain Eukaryota; kingdom Metazoa; phylum Chordata; class Aves; order Passeriformes; family Cotingidae; genus Cephalopterus; species Cephalopterus ornatus. Next base: position 33,167 of record VZRE01014444.1, on the reverse strand, counting down.
AAGAAAAATTGGACATACAAAAACTTTTTTCTGCTTATTTAGAAGCCTTGTAAAAATTCTTGTAGCTGGGCAACTATTTCTGTATCCACAGTTTCCATAAGGGCCTGAAAACCTTGTTCTCCCACTAATTCCTGCTGTGCCTTTAGCTTCTCATAGATGAACTGCTGCAACGACACAGTGTGTACAGGGTCCTTCAGTGCAAGCTGTGGAAAACATGTAAGAGAAAAATACATAATAATGCATTAAAAAATATTCTCTGACTTACTAATTTCTGTTATAACTTCAGCTCAGGAAAGAAATCTGCTTTTTTTCTTTGTACTTAATTTAGAAACAAAAAACTTCTGAAAAATGATCAAATTTATTATTATCAAGGCAAATATCAGTTGAAAATTATTTGAAGCAGTGTCAAATCATGAAAGTCTTATACTTTGCTCTAAGATGTCATGCTTCTATAAGATAAAACAATTCAAAGCTGCTTTATTAGTTACTGAATGAGTTTTCTATAACTCCTAAAAATCACATCAGATGTTACCACAACAAGCACTTCCAGGATGGCATGAACTATGGTCAGTTTTATTTTATTACTAAGAAAACAAAACAGAGAAGTCAAACTAGTTTAGACTAGTTTAACAACAGTTAAAATAAACTGTCCATATGCATAAAGAATAGACACACTTCAGTGACAGTACCCTATAAAACTCATAAGTCCAGCTGGATTATACAATTTTCTCTCGGGCACAAAAGGGAGGGACAGAGTATTTGTCACTCTTTTCCACATGTTAACTGCCTCTTAATGAAAGCAAAAAGGTAAAATAACGGGTTATACTGACACAGGATGCATTGTTAATTTCAGTGTCAGCAGATGTGTGACAGTATTTGTCCCTCACTCCACCAGGGGGTGGGAGGAAGGGACACCTGAAGCTTGACGCATCATAAAGAAGTAGGATGTTGAAATCAATGGCCAATTAATGCAGATCTATGATATGTTCATCACAAGTGTCAAAACCAAGCAACATGATTGTTTATGCTGGAAGGTCAGGAAACAAAATATAATGCCAGACCTCAAAGTCCACTGAAATAGGAGACTTATGAGCCCATAATACCTTGCTGTTATACCAGCATATTAAACTTGCACAACAGCTCTTTTGGCATGATTAAAAAAAAAGGAATATTTGAGCGTTAATATGGAGTAGAAGACACTAAACTTTAAGATTACTTACTTAACATTACACCTAAACCAGGAAAACACTGAGTGAATTGGCCACATAAATATAAAATAGATTAAAACTTCCAAAACCACTGTAATTACTACAAAAGAGAAGTTAAGTCTTATTTCTTACAAACAACTCCGGTAAAAAAGCAGGCTGGTTTTTGGCCTTTTCCATCACTGCACACAAGTTCTTCTTTCTTATTATGGTCACCGCAGCTTTGATATTGTAAATCTCTTAAACATTCCCTCAGTATTCCTAATATTGGCTTTTTAGCGTTTGATCATTCACCATTTTGTACTATATAGCTATTTTACATTTCAAAGGTAAGATATGATAATTTTATTACCTATTCTTAACATTACAGACTTTTGAAAAGGGAATTAATTGTAGTAATAGTTTAGTATTCTGTAGTATTTTTTTTCAGTAAATGTAATTTGAATCTCTAGAATATAAAAGACTTTTCCAATGAAATTTCTAAATCACAGCTACTCTAATCAATATTTGCCAAGGTTAGTGACATCCTTTTCGTAATAGCACTAGTATAGTCTACAGGGAAAAAAAAGATCGTCTTATCAAGCAAAGAATCTATCAGTTTCTGAACAATTTATGTTTGTTCACCAACAACTGCAATTTGGGACATACAATGCATTTATAATTAGTTAGTTTCAGAAAGTTCATAGCTCTGAATAGTTGTGTATAAGATTACTCCAGGGAATTTTGCACAGAAAAACAGGTATTAAAATTGCCATATACAAGTGTTCTCATCCTTGTAAGCCTGACACAGCAGCAACTAAATGAATGACAAAGTCACCTTGGGAAGTGATGTCAAAAAGCCTTTTTTTTTACAACCTTTTAACCTACAAACCAATTAATCTATGCATTTAGTTAACTGTATGACTTGTGCAATCCTATCATAAATTCTTGTTTAACTTAAAGTATTCAGAACTAAAAATAGGAAACCAGAACAAATTGCCTTAAAATATCAACTTTGAGTTTTCTTTCTCTTTTACCAAGAAAAACTGATTTAATCAGAAATTTCATATTACAAAGTTTATTCTCAAGATAGCTTAAAAAAAAAAAACCTCCAGACTTAAGTCAACAGTAAGTAAACTTCTGCCTTCTCATATGTCAATGTTCACTAATGAGCCTCAACTTAAGTCCAAATTTTTTTCCAATTTTAAAAAGCTACTAGAATGCAAGTATGTGCGTAATGCTCTTTTAGCACCCCAGTGGTGATCTTCAAAGTCTGAACAAAAGTGCTGAATTGTTTTGAAAACAAAGGGTATGAATTTTTGCTTATTTGCAAAATTTGCTGGAACTTCAAGTCTGAGCTTTCTCTAGTATCTCTTATAATAATATTATAGAGATGCTCTCTAGTGTCTCTTAGATGTCCCAACTCCCCAGGACGTGCCTCATGGATGGTGATGATGGGTTCCCAAACAATCCTCTGAATCATCTCAGCAATATTATGGAAAAGTAATTAATCCTGAAAAGGAATCTAAGTGAAGGAGATTACTAAACTTAATATATTATATAATTCAAAGTTATTGTCTTGTATTCCTAATGGAGCTGACAGACCAGCACACTGTTGGGAGTATGCTACTGTATGCACTTCAATTTGTCACCTAATTACTCATAAATATTATAATTCCACATTTTCTTGTCCATAAAACTTCAGAGGACTTGGTCAACTTCGTATGTAGGCTTCCCATGAAAAGTAACTTGATCTAAACACTTCTGCTGCATATTTACCAACATCTGTTTTATCAGAACAAGTGAGAAACTGCACATAAATGTGGTCTCCCTGATACCAAAATCTGGCCATGCAAGCCCAGTGCAAAAACCGTGCTTAGTTTCTTCCAACAAACATAAATCCATCCCAACAATAAATTTGACTTTCTTTCATTCTACTTTTCTTGAACTTGTCCTCAGAGCTAACAAAATAAATGAAATAGTTTGATATAATGAGTTTGTCAACAATATTAGACAGCCAACTGCAGTCTTCACTGAATAAGCAAACAAAAGCATAAGTTTGGAAAAACAGTAAGCATAGTTGGTCAGGGTCTATATATATCGACAAAAGTATGTATGCTGAGTTCCTTGATGTGTGTTTTTTTTAAATTGAAATGTGCCTGATTCTGATAAGAGCAAAACAGATCTATTTTCCAGTTAAAAAAAAAATCCTACAAAATTCCCACAGTCAAAACAGCTACAGATAGGAAACAGAAGTTTGGCCAGTAGCTACACATTACTGAAATGTGCTTTATTCTGCTCAGTGAAAATCTGAGTTTAATTAGCTTTTCGACCTAGTTACTTTACAAACTGATCTTGAAACTGGACGTGGTTGCCCACCTTGGGGCTGTACTGAAGAAATTAACCTTCCACCTCAGTGCTTGTAAACAGAGGTCTGAAGCAGACAAACAGTTCTGAGGTTTTACAGAACAATCATATCCCATCTCTCCGAGATCTGCTTTCCAGCATCAATGGCATTGTGCAGAATTAACAGTTGTTTGAACCAGTATTTGTTAAGTGGATCTTGTTCCTCAACATCTTTAGACAACACTGCAGTCAAAAATCACACCATTTCCAGTAAGCAGTTATACACTAATTTGTACTAAAACAGTGATCCAATTACCACAAGTGATAACACATGTAAATGGAATGGCATTAACATGCAAGAACAGGCAATAAAAGTCTAATAAAACCCAAAAAAAGTGTGTTGGTGATATAGGAATTAAATTGTTGAAAAGATTTCCAGAACTTGAGAGATTCTCTTCAGCTTAAATATGAATACTTAAATACTAAATAAATAATAACTCTCTTATTTTAACAATGATACTGCAGTTCTTAAAAACATACATTAAGGGCATGTAAAAATAAGTCACCTTAGGCCTATATATTATGCATGATGCAAGGACATGAATCACTCTCTACCTGTTTACATGTTCCTCAATATATTTGCAATGAGATAAAAATATAGCAGTATTTGGAAATGTCAATCACATAAAATTATTACAAACCTATAAAGTATTGTTCCAGCAAAAACTCTCTAGTAATTATGAACTATGTGTAATAATAAAGAAAAGTACCAAGAGCAGGACAGATAGATCAAAGTATCTAGATCTTGTGCAAACATCAGAAGTGATATTTAGCATGAACCATGCAAGTTGATCTTTCTTCCTCATATTAATGGCCTTAAAAGTTGAAAAGCATTATTATTTTGAAGGAGAGAATCCCATTCATCTTTTGTGATTCCTGTTTTATGAGATTTAATCTCTTAGCCCACATACAAGCTGCTAATATTTTGGTTTTAATCCAGTTTTTCAAATCAAATGCTAGCTGTGCTTTCAAAGCCATGATTATTATTTGACACTTCTGCTACTAGTGACGTACCCAAATGACCTGTATAAACTTTGAAATAAATAGCCAAGTGTCAAGTCTCAATTTCTGCACCATCTGCAAAGCCATATACTGAGCTACAGTTGGGATTCAGAAAGAATTTATTACAGACATTCATAACAACTAGAGTTTGCTTGCTTTTGTGTAATTTTTTTAAAAGGAATATATTATATTGCTTTTATAAATATATTCCTCATATATTAGTATGTCAAAGAAAAGCTTACTAAGAAACCATTACTTTTTAGTAAGAGTTCTTTACACTAGAAAAAGGTTTTTTGCAAGCACATGAATTGTATTAAACATGAGAAATTTTGCCTGCTATGACATTTCAGTAACATTTGGTTCTCTTTTTTTTCCAATAAATTTTTTATATTGTCTGAGTATTGTAATGTTCAGATTTTGTGAATAGAGAATCTTTATTTTGACAACAGCCTCCAAGATGCAAAAGGAAAGCAGAAGCGTAAGTGTTGTGGCTGCAAGGTTTGTCATCAAAGCATTTTCCTCTTTTGATTCAAGAGTTGAATTTTCCAAGAACAATAAATTAACTAAAGCCGAAAAGAATTTAGTAAAGCACATAATCAGGTCTATCACTGAATTAAAAAAAATCTCAAACTTACCATTTTTTTCCTTTTGTCTTGTTCTGTGGGAGGTTCCTCATCATCTGTAGCTTTGGGCTCTTCAAAATGAGACATTAACATGCAGCTAAGAAGGGAATAAGAAGAGTTTTAACATGCATTACCATTAAAAAATATTTTAAAGCTCTTCTAAAAACACAAAATAGATATGAGAGAGTTTGCTGAAAGTCAAACGATCTGTTTGTTGAAAGTCAGACGATCTGTTAACAAGTAATTTTTTTCTGAGAATAGTGAATCTGAGAAGCCTGAATGCATGTTCTCTGTCACCTCAATCCATGTAACAATCTCAGCTACTTTCCACATTTTAGCTTAAGACATGGTTTTAAAATGCATTTCTGTATACAGAAAACAGACTACACGGTTTTGAAAGAGAACTAATACAGAAAACTACTGTTCCTAACTAAAATTTTTATTACTAAAATGCTATACAAGCACCCTATCCTATGAACATCAAAGTCAAAGCGGCACATATACAAAGCTAGCAAAGATTTCTCATAGCATTCATGTTTTCCTGTGAGATCTTTAACACAAGGACCTGAAAACTATTAAGGGCACTGCTGTTGGCTCTACACTAAAATCTAGAAGATACTGAACAATAACGTTTTAGGTGAACAGAAATGAGCTAGCTTCTGCAGACATTTACTTAAAGCTGTTTCTAGTAGGAAAAGCAAAGGTTTTAAATTTTTGTTCTGCTTCATCCTCAACTGGCAATATATTATTTTATCATAATTATATTATTTTAACTACTATTCTTGTATTAAGGGTAAAACCAGAAAATATGGTGAACAAAATAATTTACATGTCAGAGGTTTTTCTGCCTCTTAAAACAGTTTGAATGCATTTTATAAAGACATTGATGAAAGCTATCCTATAACAAGCATGTCTTCCATTCTCTTCACATGCTCCACACTGAAAGAATTCACAAATATTTCACCACTTTATGGAATTTTCTCCCAAAAAAACTGCCTTAAAAACCAAAAGGATTTAAAAACCACTCAGGTGACAACTTGCCACCGTGTATTAGGTATGTTTTAATATATGAAGGACATATAATCACACACTACAAAGCACCAAGACAAATGTACATTATTGCTCATTTTCAATCCTGCTCTACTGTGTATTTTTAATTGCTACATTCCACTAGCAGGTAAAATGCCCCTTCAGCTAAGATGAATAACATATTTTAAAGTTACTAAAATGAAAAAAGTTGTGATTTTATGTGATTCTTATACGATTTTATATGAAAATATTCAGATTTATTCTGTTTATATATTTAGTTTTCTATTAACATGTGTTTAGAGCTGTATGAAACACTAAACAGCACGGCAAGCAGTGGCAAATGCTCACACAGAAGCCATTTCTAATAAAAGGATTAGTTATTTCAAAATAATATTTCAAAACAATACAGCAAATTGCATGTCTCCTCTGCTTACATACGCCTTCTTTCAACTCAGTTTATTAAAGAAAAAGGAGACAAAAATTGCAACTGCCAAAACAAACAAAATTCAATTAACTTTTTCAGACCTTGATAAATTTTACGTACCACAAAGAGTAATTCAAAACACAAGGAGAGGAAGAATAAAAGAAGAGATGATGATAAAATTAGGGAAAATGTGAGTGTTGGTGAGACAAGACTAGAGCAATGGAATGCTCCTCTTCCCAGATAATCCGAGGTTTGTAAAGCTTTCTTGTAATTATCACTCCAATGTAATTATCACTCCACATAAGTGCTAGGAAAACTGTATTGTAAGCCAGGGCACTATGTAAACTTTTTCATAACCCAAATAGAATTCAATCTCTTCCAAAATCTCATTGCTCTAACTACAAGTTTCTTCAGAATTCCTGTCTAAACATATTCATGGCCAGGTTAAGACATTTAAGCTACCACTGTGACTTAATCTGTACAATTTCCCTGTGGAAATTTTTCCTTCTCATCCTCTAGTGGCTGCAGTTTTATATTGCTTCAGCCTTGATATTCCCTACGCTAAACATGCACATTGTTTTACTTTCTGCGCTACAGTAATTGGCTAATATTATAATCAGTGGAGTACACATTTTTTTCTGAACCAGTTCTAGCTTAAATCATGCTTCTTTAATGGGAGAGCCGCAACAGTACACAATTTCAGATGTGTGCTCTCACTTTGAAAGATTCTGACACTTGTGTAATGTATTTGGAAATTACCTGGCAGTCAAACATCTCATTCAGTACCCGTCAATATAAGTATGTCCTTGGTTCAGTGCAGCTATATTTTATAAAACCAAAACAACGTCTAGAATTCAGAAAAGCAGTGACAAGTTCTACAAGCCTTCAGGCTTAAAATACAAAATTAATTAGGACACAGTTTTATTAATTTCTCTATGAGAATTCTTTTCAACAAGTGCTGGCAAAGCAACACATTTAGAAATACAAGGGACTCTGGAATATTGTCTCCAACAGTAAACAAAACATACTGCCAGACACAGTGCACATTCCCAGACTTTGGAGTTACATCTTCTTTACTGAGAGTTCAGTGGGAAGAACTTTTGCAAGTAATTCTTGGGCACAGTTCAGGCTCAGCATGAGTGTGGACCAGTCTCATGGCACACTTGTGTACACACCACCTGTCTTAAGCAGACAAAAACTTAATAGATTGCATCCGGCTGCTCTGTGCCACCTGCTTTCAGTGCCAACAAACACACCCCTAAGCAATCAATTAATTAGTTCAGAATCAGTCTGTTCCATGACCCAGTAATTATCTGAAAGTTAGAAAATGTTCTGATTCTTAGCATCAGAGCATCCAATAAACACTGTTATTAGCATATAGTATCTGTAAGAACATCTAGTAGAGCACCTTTTTTTATAACTTATAAATTATATAACTTTATAACTTATAACTCTCTATCAATCTAAAACTCGGTAATCATTACAGAGAAAAAACAACAATAAGATGTCTGTCCAAAAAATATCTTCCTATTCAGTGGCTTTTTTTGTTTTTCCAGCTTTGACTGGCTACCATAGGTAATCTGGGAGTTATCAGGAGATGAAGTGCACTCTGGGCACCGCAACCCCCAGCTTCCTGCCACAAGCAAACCCTTGCTCCCAGCTCTGGAAACTATCTTTTGAGAGATGTCCTGTAGCAGCCATGTGTTAAGTGGAACAACTGAAGGGAGAGAACTGTCCTTGTGGGATAGGTTTTCAAGCTCTTTAAGCTGTGAAGTATTGCATACTAGGTACGCTCATATGAGGGTGATGTCATACTCAAAGAAACTCTGAGCTACCACCCCTATCATCAAGCTTGCGGTATGGCAATTTTAGATATAACAGTCAAGTAAGCAAAAAGCAAATCTAAGCATATGAACATTTTAAGACATCATTTATTAGATAACGTAATGAACAATATGAAATTATACTGTCATTTTAAACCCTCTTTCCCCCACTGCAATTATTTTCTCTCAAGACCAAAAATTTCCTGTCTTACTGAAACATTCACTCTTGACAAAATAAAATTATTACAAGCATGTCTTAACTGCCTACAGATTTTCCAAATCAAAACACTTTATATAAAACAGTACCCCCACTGTTAAACCCAACAAAACTAGATTTCCACTTACTCTTTGTATGTTCCTGTTTCAGAATCTTCAGTCATAACATCATGCAGTCCTTCCACTGAAATGTTGATGATACCACAAAATTTATCTTGGATAACACTGTAAAAGACCAAAATTTATCTTGGATAACATTAGAAAAGAACGGGAAAATGACTTAGCTAAAGGAACTACACACAAAATTTGTTCAATAATGGTAGAGCACATTTACCAAGAGGTATTTTCCTTGCTTACTGCTTAGCGGAGCATGCTCTCTCACAATTAATTCAGTTTTTTTAATTACAAAATGGCTTCAAAATATGTAAGAAACGTTATTCTTAAATATAATACAACGCCATGTGCCACTGTTGGAAACTTAGAAATAACTGTAAATTAATAAAAGAAAATACACACTAGCACAGGAGTCAAGAATTGAGTGAGAAGGGCATGCCCCTGCTAGCAGGAAGGTCAGGAGTACTGGCTTCTAATCCCAACACCATTTCTGGCATCACTATTCAATGCATAAACCTACACACAAATGCTTGAGCTGTGGCAGCTTGTAAAAATGGTATATTCCCTTAATTAATGTCTGTTTCTTCACCCTACTAGGCAGCTGACTCCCCAGAAAGGGTGGAAAATCCCTTCATCCAGTTCTGTGTGAATGTCACTTCCGTGACTATAGAGAAAGGTGGGGCAGGATTTCTCTGCCTAAACATGGGCACCTCCTGCCATTTGAAACACCAGGGTATTTAAGACAAATGCAAAGGGCTGGTAGGTATTACTCAGGACTTGAGCACTTTTACCCAGCATGACCTGAAGGCTAGATCAGATACCCCCATAATGCCCAAAATTACACTAAACACATTTACACTTGCCCCTGCCTTGAGAATTGATGTGTCTGTAGGGTAGGGACAACGAAACATGATCTTCCCAGGATGGATAAAGTAGGTGCCACCAACTCCTGGTTAATGGAAAGCAGCCAAGTTCTGCTTCTGTTCAATTTCCTGCTACTGTGGATCTAATGTCAGAGATGTGGGATTGTGGGACCTTGGTGCTTGGACTCCTACTCTGTAACTTACAGAAGAGTGGAGACACACTGCAAGTGAAAAGATGATCTTCTTGGGAAGACTGAAAAACTTCCACCTACATACAGCAAAAAAAGAGAAAGGGCCTAACCGGTTTTGATAAACTGTAATTTTCTTCCTGGGACTGTCATTGACTGAAGCACTTTATTGCTTCCTGTTCGTAATTTCAGGCTTAATGATCCCCAAAAGATGCTGCCAGCTTCTGCCACTCAATAGGCAGAAGCAGACACATTCCATTTAATTAAAAGCACTGAATACTAAGTTCATGTATGGTAGTTTGATTGTAACTGATCACAGACAAATCCATTTCTTAATACTTTTTCATTTCCTTTTCTTATTTGGGATGAAAACTGAAGACATGGATAAATTGTAACCCCTTGTACATTAGTTACTGCATTTGAAAAACTTCTTATCAGACATACAACAAAATATTACATGTATGACTGAGTTTATATAGCAATAGACGCTTTGAAAAAAATGCTTATCAATTTAGGATACTAAGCACAGAAAATATCTTTTATATTTGTTTGATAAAGTTATGATTCATGATCATTTTGTCTCCAATTAATTATTTTTGTTCACTTTTTTTTATTCAGCTGCTGCCAAAATGCCAGTATCTGAACTGTATTTTGTATAATCAAACTTGAAACTCCTGAATTCCACAAGATGAAAACTGACACAATTTTCGTTGTTTGATTGTCAGCTATGTATTTTAAAAAGATACTTTCTCCCTTGCCAAAAAGCTTCCTCATCACATTCAGAACAGCAAAGCACTATATGTTGTGAGAATTCTCTGTGAGGTTCTACAGACAGCAAGCAAACAGCAAAAAAAACAGCCTACCCACCTCACAGCACTGCTGAAAAAGCGAACGCTGCCTACCCAGCAGCCTGCAATAACAAGCCCTCAGAGACAGAGCAGGTTTCTTCACAGAGTAAAAGTTCCTACCTACATATCCTCCCATTAAAACTCTTTTGCCTCATCCTTTTGTTTGAAATGCATCTCTAGGAAAATGCCATTAATGTGATTAACATTTTCCAGCATGAAAAGGGTAACAGTTGTCCTCAGATTTATGATAATAAAGGGCATTGAACTGAGAAAAACTGTGAACACTTTGCACCCTGGAGAAGTAAACTATGCCCTGTTCACACACACTATTTAATTAATAATACAGGTTGCTGTACACTACCTGTATTATTTCTTCCTTCCAAGCTTCATGAATCATAGAATGGTTTGGGTTGGAAGGGACCTTAAACATCATCTAGTTCCAACTCACCTTCCACTAGACCCAAGCTGCTCAAAGCCCCATCCAACCTGGCCTTGAACAATTCTAGGGATGGGGCATCCACAACTGCTCTGAGCAACCTGTGCCGGTGTCTCACCACCCTTACAGTAAAGAATTTCTTCCTAACATATAATCTAAACCTACTCTCAGTTGGAGACCATTCTCCTTTGTTCTATTACTACAGTTCCTAATGAATAGTCCCTCTCTCGTTTCCCTGTAGGCCCCCCTCAGATACTGGAAGGTTGCTATGAGGTCTCCATACAACCTTCTCTTCTCCAGGCTGAACAGCCCCAACTTTTTCAGCCCAACTTCATAGGGGAGGTGCTCCAGTGCTCGTATCAACAACAATGGCCCTGCTCTGGACTTGCTCCAACAGTTTCACGTCCTTCTTATGTTTGGGGCCCTAGGGCTGGATGCAGTACTTCAGGTGGAGTCTCATGAGATCAGAATAGAGGGAGAATCACCTCCCTTGACCTGCTGGCCATGCTGCCTTTGATGCAGGCCAGGATTTTGTTGCCTTTCTGTGCTGCGAGCACACACTTCCTGCTCATGTTGAGTTTTTCATCAACCTTTACCCCCAAGTCCTTCTCTGCAGGGCTGCTCTCAATCTTTCTTCAACCAACCTGATGAAGAATTCCTAGCTGCCAAGACACTTTTATACTGGGAGGGGGAAAAAAAAGGTTTTTAACACAATGAAGGCATAGCTTTTTGATCAGCTGCAGGGCTAATTACAGTCAACATATACAGGGAGGTTACTTTAATTATCCAACATGTAAATAAATACTGTAGGCATAGTGCTCATTAACACCATCAGTTTTTTCCATGCTTGCAGATTGGCAGAAGGTGCACACAGGGAAGCCGATTTCAGTAAACTGTGTTTCCAAGGATCTATGAAACTTCCAGAAGAAACAGAGGATAGTGGTTGAAAAACCAAAAGACTGTTCTTGATAACTGACCTTGAAAGGACATAGAGAAATCATTGATTTCTTTACTTGGAAAGGATATTTTTATTTTATGGTATACATGATAAATTATATTTTACTTCTTTATTTTTAGTAAAGGTTCATGAGAATTTTTTGTCTTTGGATGAAAACAAAATTAAAGAATGTACAAGACCTTTCAAAATGAGGTTACTTGCCTGCAGCTTTTAGTAAACATAACACCTTGTCTTTTCTCCCCTTTCTTCTTTTTTTCTTTAAATGGGACATGCATTTTCTTTCTACCAAAGGCTTACTGAAATGTTTACCTGGTATGGAACCATTAAACAACGCAACTATTTTCAGAATACAAGATACATGCTGGTGAAAAATAAAGATAGCAAAGACTCGTGCTTTAGAAAAACAAACATCAGTTAAAGTTCAGTGGCAATATAAAATGCCATATATATATATATAATTCTTATTTTCATAGATGACAAAGCAAGCCAAGCAACTCAGTTTAGTACCTTTTTAAATAGACTAAAATTAGCCTGCTTGTTTCAAGAAATACATTAAAAAGTCATACAAGTAGACACAGAAAAGACAGAGACTGTTTTTAGATGAAATTTCAAAACAGAGCAGTTAATACTGTCCATACTAAAAACTTACACCTAAAGGATGGCACCGTTTAAGCAGTTTCCCCCTTGAATTGCATATAATCAAGATCAGCAATGAAACAAACATCATCATCAAGTTATGACTCATTTTATATCTCCCTAGTCTTCCTAAGTAACTGGGACAAAACCTCATTTGGTATGCAGCAAAACCAAAAGGCTCACGATCAGGACCTAAAACACTCCAGAACCCAGTTTCAAAGATACAATGAATACATTATTTTTTCTATTACACAAAGCATATTATATGCTGCCTGTTAATAAAATGCACCTTGCCTATAACAAAAATAAAATTCAGCATTTAGGGCTGTTTCTACCTGAATAATCTCAAACCTTTTATTTCAAAGTTTGCATAATTTTTTAGATCAAAAAAATAAAAGCTTTGCAACGGACAAAACACATCTGTTCTGAAAAAAAGTATTCATTTTTTCTCATTTTTTCTGTAATTTCTAATACATTGTTATGTATTCAACTTTTTTATTATTCTGAGGTTTTATGTAAAAATTCACAATTTTTACTTCAATTACACAGATAAAGTCTGTAGATAAAGCTTTATCATCAGTTTAAAACATATGTCACGATGAATTTTTAGTGATGCTTAAACAAAATGGACCCTATGTCTCCTATGCATCTCCCTCAGAAAGGGAAAAAAAAAATCTGTAGAGGAAAACATACTTTTTTAGAGATTAAAAGAAAGAGAACATAATTTATGCTCTTCTCAAATCACCAAGGGGAAGCAATAAACACTTTGATTTCATATTTTTACTAGTGTACAGATTTGAGAAAGATTAATTAATTCTTTATTCTTATCTCATTAGCTAAGGAAATTAGTAGAGGAGGACAAACAGAGATTACTTTGCACACACTGCAAGCGACATAAATGATTATTACACACACACTCCCTTTAGGAGTTGCATAGTACTAGGGAGCTCCTACAGCAATAAAGTAGCAGCTAAGAAAACATTTCCAGGGGAGCCCTATGACTGACTAACCAGATCTCCATGAAACACTATTTTGTTTCACGGGTGCAGACTCAACTAAAATAGCTCAACAAAGTCTTCTAATGTATTCCCTAATGATTTTAATAGACATATGAACCACACGTGTACATGAAAGGGTCTGCTTCCTGGTGTGAACATTTAAATACAAAACATACTAACTGCAAAAGAAAGGCATTTCCCTCCCAATTGCATAATGATTTTCTCATTTCCTTGTTAGTCTAATCTCTATGTTGCCAAGTTGGATACTAGAGGATATCTCTACTACAAGGGATGGCTCCCAACCACTCCAACTCCCTGTTCGCACAAACTGCTGTGACAGCACTGGTTTCCTTTCAAGCTCCATCGCTACAGACGGTGAGACTCATACCTGGCAAACAACTCCTACAGCAGCTTGTCAGTGAAGAGGATGCACCTTCAGAGGGAATCTCTCATGCTTTTCTACTGAGAGCAGCTGTGGAAATCAGAGCCTAAAATAACAGAGCTGCTCCCTGCCAGATTTCCTTGAGAATTAGGTATGTTCAGACTCAACCTTTGCCCACTCCTAAAACTTCTCTGTAACCAAGGCATTAGAAGCATTTCTAGCAAGGAAAATCTAACTAGTTTCTACCAAATTTCAAGTCCTTTATTTCTGAAGACATCTATGTAAAATTGAAAATTTAGAAATATAGGACACAAAGCTGAATTTACTACAGTGCAATGGTGAACCTACTACTCACCAATTGTGCAGCTGTTACTAAATGAAAACAAATTTAATATTTATGACAAGGAATTACGTAGGACAGAGTGTAACAAAAACGGATTAAAGAGGAAGGGACTGCAGTGGATTAGTCCCTGAAAAAAAGAAGAAAACATAAATTACAGCCAGTGTTTTCCCTCCTTAAAAGCGTTTGCCCATTACACCTAACATCTGATCTACAAGTAGAAAATTATTTAAAAAATAGTTTCTACTTAAACAACCCGAAACAGTTTAAGCTTTTGTTCAAGTAGCTGAATTGAGTGTTCCCTATAAGTATTTGATCTATTATGCAGTAAATTACGGTAAAATATAATATTACAACATACTAAACTGGTATTTCATTACATTCAATTGAGATACATAACAAGCAACAATGAAGTCACACTTGCACATTCACACCCTCTCAGTGCAGTCAAGATTTATATACTTTTTGTATTTTCACTCTTGGCAAAGAACTGCACATGGACAAACACGATAACAGGAAGCTGCACAACCTAGACAAGCACATGAGTTACACCAGCAGGAAGCCGGCAGGATAGAAGAAGAACCCTGAGGGCAGTTCTAGCTCATCTGGGGAATGCAAGAGTCTCCAGGCTGGAGCCTGGAACAGTAACGTATCTCTACACAATTTAAACAGACACCATGGAGGAGAGACTATCAAAGCATTGTTCCCTACTTTTCCATGAACAAAGTGATCTAACTGTAAACTGTGTAACTTATAAACCACATGGTTGAAGCCTCTAAGGCATAGGCCTGTAGAGGACAAACAGTATCTACAAAAGTAAGTCCTATTAGTTGAAAATAAAGCTACCTTACAATAGACATAACCTGACAATATTAGGACATCAATATTTGAAAGAGAAATATAGTGTTAAAATCAGTGAAAACTAAATAGGAAAATATTCACATTTTTAAGATGAAGCCTTCACTAGGAACATGTATTTTGACCTGACATTTCTGAAAATAAACCAAAAACGTAAATAAATTAGCAATTAATTTAGCATGATGTATTTACAGTGCAGGGTATTTCTCCAATTTGTACCTCTTATCTAGCCAAAAAGTCCCTCGAACTATTACTACATAGATGACAAAGTATCTTTCATTGAAACTAATTAACTAGGTCTATTACCTTAGACATAATAAACTTAGTCAATTTTTTAATTCAACAGAAATTTGGTTTCCCTTAACTCCAGTTTGTGATATTTAATAAAATGATACAGATACACACTAACAAAAAAGTCACTTTAATATATTCGTTATACAGACTGAATACACAACTTTGTATGTTAAAATATGTTATAGGTATTAATAACATTTGTCTACTTTTAAATTTGTCTCTTCCTCAAGAGTTGGAACATCCTAGCAGTAAATATGCTGCCTTTTTTTTCAACTGTGCTTATTAATAGGAGGCAAAGTAGAAACAGCATCAAAGCACTGTTTATTTTCTCATTACCCAAGACTCTTTAGCTTTGTGATCCTGCTAAGAACTGATGTTTTGCTTGCTTCATGCTAGCTATGGAATTTCTATAGGAACATATTAAGTGTTGCAAATTAAATTAAATAAAAACATACTTTATAGTGCATGTCTACTTCACCTATATGTGAAAGGTTCCTACAAACAGGGACAGAGGATAATAAACCTATCCATGTCAGATTTAAATGACACAAAATAAAAAAATAAACTTGAAAACATTCAGGAAGCAAAAGATGATGCAGAACTCAAATTGTGCCATTTTCTGCAATTATATCAAGCAGTTTCTTTTAATCAGTGAACGTATTTTTAGAAAATTGAGTTCTTGACTTCTTGACCTTCCATATCAGTAAAGTTAACATCAAATAAATTGAGATAAATTACAATGATGAATGTTCGAACAGTATTACCTGTGCCTGACTTTCTGATGCTGTTTGCTTGAGCAGCCTAATTTGGTCCAGTTCTGAATGTCCCATTGATTTCTGAGTTAGAGACTGCACTGGGTCAGTTATGTTATATCTTCCAGGCTGATAAAAGCCATAATATTCTATTCTCTTTTCCCCTGAGTTTTCCAGCACCTTTAGCTTCTGCCTAAACTGAATAATTCTACAGGTTAAGAACAGGATTACAGCACAAGCCAGAATGAAAAAGGCTAGTAAAACATCAAAAGCCTGATTCAGCTTTTCAACCTGTTGTGCACAAATCAGGGATGTTCTTAATGACACAGGAGCAACATCTTTTGGAAATAAACCTTGTTCTTCTACAGTTCTGTTAGTAGGTATAATCTCTGTTGGTATTTGCACTGGTAATGTTGATAATACTGTAGTTGCCTGTGATGGAATTTCAACAGCATTTCCTTCATACGGCAAAGGAGTAGCAGATGTAGTTGTCATTCCTTCCCAGAAAGCAACATATTTAGTTTCTGCATTGACAAACCGCTCAAGTTTCTGCCTGTTTCCTTTGTGCCACGCCATCAGCAATGTGGTAGCACTGTGACGGATAGCAACAGATCCCAGACTCCAAGCAGTCTCTGGGCTGGCAGTAGGGCTAGTGCAGTTTGAAAATCGAGTCCCCTTAATGTAATGCAAAGGTCTACCACGCATACTCTGGGGATTCTGACAATGAATTCTTACAGAAATAGAAGACAGTGCAAGCCAATTAAGTAACCCAAGCATTTTGCAGCTGCAGTTCCAAGGATTAGAATTTACCTGTAGGCGAGTTAGAGATACTAAAGGCTTCAGCACTTCAGGTTGTAACTCTGTAATATTGTTAAATGCTAAACTGAGTATTTTAAGTGATTGTCCCATTTTTTCAAAGGTACCATCACCAATAGTGGCTATTTTATTTCCATCTAGCTGCAGATACATTAAATTGTTTAATAAAGTAAAAGTGCTGGAATTTATATTTTCTAAATCATTATAACTTAAGATTAACTGGCTAAGGTTGTTTAATCCAAAAAATCCATTTACAGCAATATATTTTAGCCTGACATTTTTCAAAGACAGATATCTAAGCTTGTTAAGTCCGTTAAATGCAAAAGACTGTATTGTTCCAATAGGATTGTGAGACAAAGAAAGTCTTTCAAGATTTTTGAGCTTTACAATAGCATTTGATGGCACAAGTTTTAAGCTGTTACCTTCAAGAAACAAATATGCAAGGTTTTCAAGATGGTGAAATGCTGAATCTGATATCCGTGAAATCTTATTATTGGCTAGGTTTAGTGTTTGGAGACTTATCATTCCCAAGAAAGTCCCACTTCCAAGGATGCTGAGACGATTTCTTTGAAGCGATAAATATCTAACAGAAAGAAGATCACTAAATAATCCTCTGGGAAGAAACGCTATTTGATTATTCTGAAGGTATAAACAATGAAGATTGAAAAGGCCTTCAAAGATTCCTGGATCCAGGCGTTTAATATTATTGTTATTTAGATGCAAGTAGCACAGTTTGGGGAGTTCCACAAAAGCCTTTGGGTGTACATACAAAATACTGGAGTTATCGATGTGGAGTGCAGCAAGCTTCTGAAGCCCTCTTAGTTCATTTGGAGTGACACATGATATATTATTTCCACTGAGGTACACAAGACTTGTCGTTTTTGGTAAGTTCCAAGGGATGCTCGAAAGCCCTGCATTATGACAGCTAACTTGTCTCCCTGTGCAGAGTTGACAAGCAGATGGACAGCCAAAAGCCTCCTTCTGAAGCAGCAACAAAAATACCCAATTAAGTATATACAGAAATGCTCGTGGGCAGGGTGGAGAACTTTGCAGAACACACATATCCCTGTCATGGGCCTTCTTACTCATTTCTGACTTCGCTAGTAGAGATAAAAAAAAGCACATGAATATTATTAAATCAAATATATTAACTGTATAAATATTAGTTATTATTCAGTCATTAAATCTATGTATACGGTCTTTAAAATATTAACATTGCTCTCAAGACTGCTATTTTACACATTCTCCTTTCATGACAAACAAGCAGTTTAAAACTTAAACTTACTAAGTCTGAGCTACACTGAAAAAAATTTCAAAGTAAATGAACAATTAAATAAATGTACTGCCAACCCAGCCAGAAAATATTTAACTGATTAAAGCATAAAAGCATCTAGGCTGCCAAAATAACAGCTTCTATTAAATTAAAAATACTATTTATTAACTACTTTTTATAATTAGAAATTACTAAGAAATGTTTCAAAAGCATTCAAATAGAAATGCTGACTGTAAACAACTTTCACTGGTGGCTCATTTATAATTTGAATTTTACCTTTATAAAGCTCAGTTACAGTCAAAACAAATATAAACAATTTCTTACCCCAAATCTAAAGTTCATTATTTCCATTATTTTGCTGTTTGCAGCTCACTGCAGTTATAAGCTGATCAACTATACTCATCTGTGAAACCTTTGTAAAGGCAGTATTGCTGCATACTAGATCACTCGCATTTTGCCCCAGGATTTGCAACAGTTTGCTCAGGAAACTAAGAAAGAAGTGCTTAAAGTCAGGTTGTCATGGATACAGGAAACCATGAGACAGGAAGCCATTTTATCTGTACTTCAGAAGTGTTGTTGGAAAGGAAATCTCAATGATTTTTTTTTTCTAGAAGACCAAGAATTATCTTAGTCTGTAACAGCTGCTTTTTGTTTTATACTAATTTTTAACCTACTGATTTAACTAGAAGAGCTCAAAAGAGTTTTATCTTACTTAGGTTTAACTTTCAGAATAAAGCAGAACTATTTGTAACAGCATTATTGCATTACCTGTAGCTTCTTTTATCTTTTAGCCAGAATCTGAAATGTATTTTTTTAAAATCAAAAGCAACACTTACACTGTTCCACTGTTCTCTCTCTGTCTACAGAGCCAAACTACATCCACCACGGACATGCACACACATTTCAGTGGCCCAGCCAAGAGAGAAAAGATGACAGTCTGGAGGGAACAGTCCCAGTGCCCCCCACACTCTGGCAAGGCACAGCCTGCCAGCAATCCTAGGGAAACGAGGAGATCTTAAGAGATGGAAACCACATGATATGGTGCTAAAAACTGCTGTGTATTTCAGACTTGACCCAAGCACTTTGTTAAGTCTCTTTTTAGGTCACTCTTTTTAAAGCAATTTATCCACAGAGGACTATGGTTCTGAGAGCCACGCCTTTGGTCCACAGTTTTCGTTTCCTGCAGTGTCCCTTGTGTAGATAAACACTTAGTGCAAATGTGGACCATAAATATCCCCCTCACCTAAGGACTGGAGATTACATACTCATTTATCCATCATGGCGTCAAAATAGTTTTGACGTCCAGTCATATCATCAAATGGGGAAAGGGGAGATTAAGAAACATAACTGTAAATCCACGATTTTACTGTAACAAGACAGTCTGTTCAGCAAAACAAAGAGGACAAAGCCCATTAGTCGCCATAGCCTAGGAAGAGGCATAACAGCAGGAAAAAAAAGTCACTTCAGCTACAATGATCTCACACAGGAAGCATGAGTCCACCTAAGTGGTGAAATATAACCCAAATGTCTTTGTCTATATAATTCAAGCTGAAATGCATGAAATACATGAGAAAAGGAAACAGAACACACAAGAACGTGCTTTTGAAGAAGCTTTCTTCCAAATATCTTATCTAAAATAAGAAATCAGTAGGACCAGTAAAATTGGTCTGAGAGCCATTTTAGACAAAGCCTGTATCCAGTTACAACAAAGAATTAGATATGCATTTGGCTCTTTTTTCCTGAGACCAATAAATAAATAGGGAAACTAATTGTTCTTTAGATTTAACTATTTATTTTCACACTTTAATTTTTTCACAGTATTTAACGTAATTGTTGATTTAAAGAAAAGTAAAATAAAATGGCATGTCATCTGCTTAAAGAGAAAGCACTGTATAGTTTTGACTGTTCACAGGAAGACTGGTGAATTATCCTGGATATGGAGGACAGAACAGTAGGACTAATTGAAAAAGATTAATCAGATCAAATAGAGCCACATGAGGTGAAAGTCACAGATTGACCAAAAATGAAAAGTGACTTCAAACAGGAAATTATCTTCTACCTAAGATAGGTAAGGAGGCTTCACTACCTATAGCTTATTTATGCTGATACTTATATGTTGGAAAAAAAAATATTTCTTCCAAAATGTGCTGTGTGAAACAACCCCTTAAGGCTCAAGGAAGTAAGCCAAATTAAAAAGTTTAACAAGGCAAATTTTAATAGATCTCACTTTTTGCAAAATGTCAGAAGTAACATATGCTGAAAGACTAAGGGAACTGATGAAGCTCCACAGGATATCATATAGAATGAAAAGTTACAGAAACCAGTAGAGCATTGACCAGATAAATGACACCGTTTTGGGCAAAACCATAAAAAAGACTGGGATACACAGGTATCTTGGATCAGCGTTTCTCAAACTGGCTTGTACTTAAACAGTAAAATTCATTACCAGTTGACAACAAAGAAATAAAGCAGAAAGCCCCAAGCATTTATTTCCAACAATCTTAGGCAGCTCTCACAGTGATAAACTTACTCATTGCAAATTTTGTTCTCCAGTGAGAGACATACTAGGTTTGCACCAGAATACAGCTTTAGTTACAGCAGTGAAAATTACTTTTGAATCCTCAAGTGAATTTTAACTTAATATGCTAACATTGATAAAGTTACTAATGTCATTGCTTTTTAACATTAAAACCTAGTTCAACAAGGACTCCTTGTCAATACAAGCACGAAGTCTGAATAACAACAATTTGTCAAACTGTGCATAAAACAAGAGGTCAAAGTAATTGAAAGAAAACACAAGCACTGCACCCAGTTCAGCCTTTCCAAATGTTAAAGTCAATGTAATGCACATTACCATAAAATGGTCATGTGAACCTCTTTTATATATAGCATAAAACATGCAACAAGCTCAAAAACAGGGCCTAAAAGTCAACTTCTGAAAAAGGATTTCATTCTCATATGCACTACAAAATTATGTTCAAGTTCACAAACAAGGACAACCAATTTTTAGCATTGTAATTACTCCTTTAAGCTTTTAACAGTGAAACTGTCTGTTGCCCTCCGACTGTGTAATTCAGCAAGTACCTCCTGTTGCAGGTCTTCCTTCCTTCTACTTTAATTCTCCACAGGTATGCTATTATAAAACTTCCTCTTCTGTTTTCAAATACTACTTCCTTCTGCCCACATTGTCTCCAGATATGACCAAAAGTCAAAGTAATTCAGGTACTAACCTACTGCTTGGGTAGCATACACATTGACATTTAATTAACATCAAGTAAGTAGATGAACTGTGGACACCTTACTAACTCCTCAGATCCCAAAACTTTTTTTTTTTTCTGTATTCATCATCTCATTTATCTAAAAATTTCTGATTGTCTCCAATATTGCCAATTCTATCTAGTACATCATATTTCTATTTAAATAAAAATCTTGATTTGCTGCTTCAGTTACTGAAAATTTCTCTATTCCACAGAGTGAAAACTACAGAATAATTTTTCCCATTAAGGAAAAAAACCCCAAGTTTCCATTCTATAATTCTTACTTGACTTCAGTAAAACAATAGGACAGAAAGCTTTTGTGAAACTAAGAGCTCACTTTGAGAAATTGTTATAATGAATTTCTTTTCTTCATTCAGAAAATAAAGTTTTCTATGGAGCAACCAGTAGGTAAATGAACAAAACAGTAATATAAAAACATTGGCCATCAATGAAATCTACTGCTGTGATATGCTGACTATATTTATTACTTTAGCCTTTGTTATTCACTGCAATATTTTGTAAATTCTGTTCAAACTATCAAAGCAATAAGAAATGTACTCAATATGAATTTAATTCAAACCAAAAGGCTTAAAGAACTCACAGCACTTTCCCAAATTTCAACCAGAATAAATAATTCACCTTCTAGAAATTGATTCAGAACTAAATCCAATTGCAGGGCAACACTGCCTGATAGTTTAGGAGACAGGATGGGCAAACACTCGGCATTAGCAGCTGATAGCTTCCAAATTTTTAACAAAAAGAGCAAACTTCAACAATTCCTAAGAACTACTACAGACAACACCCACACACAAAACACAAAAGCTATGCTTTAAAAATACAAACATTCTTTATACTTAGGCACTTTTTGTAATATCAAAACCTGATGTTCTGGTTTGAACTTTAACTTTGTCATTAAATTGTATGAATATGAAACATTATTTTTCAAGACACAACTTATGTGTAGAAGCTCTTGTAGTGACATGGGTTGTGGTATTAATCACTTTTGCTATCTTACCATAATAGTCTGGCTCTGCTAAAAAAAGTCATCAAAAATCGCAGCTACTCTACTGCAGTCTCAAATTTCACAGAGTATAGGGTAGAAAGATAAGCAGATGTACCAAAACGGCTCAAAACAAGCTCAGCTGCAAAAACAGCCATAAATCTATTTTTTTTAAACTTTGTTACCATCTTGCGATTTTTATACATTTTTAATAACATGCTATACTTCAGTCACTACTTATTCAATAACCAATTTGCAAACATGTAAAGCTCACATTACAAAGAGTTTGAAGAAAGCTAGTCAGTCTGTTATCAACTACTGCTGTCTTTTATACAATGAAAATGGCCAATTTTAATGTAAATCATATTTAGAAGAGTTTTAGGAAAAATTTCTGAAATTCTTTATATAGGCCACAAACAAAACAAGATATTAGCAGCAACCAAACCCTTATGACTGTAGTTTGTTCTCTGCAGCAGTTCAGCTACAATTAGTGACATAATTCCTTGCCCTCATTTGGTATATTTTTCCTTGAAATCAAGGCTTACAGGTCTTGGGGGAAAAGATAATATGTCCCTGACATACTAACAGTCAGGTGTAGGAGGAAAATGAGCAGACTGCGAACAAAAAAAGTTTAATGAGTGCATCCTTTTGCCAATGCTGTAATGGGACATGCAACTAAGGAAGTGGCAGTACTCCATGTAACCTGAATTATGCAGACTCTGATAGTCAAACTAAGACCAAAGCCACATTTTTCACTCTCATCCTTAAAACTGCACTGTTACCTGTCAGCCAAGATAAACAAATCCAAGGCCAAAATCATAATTTAAAGAGCTCCTTTAAATGCCAATAGTCCATTAAAGGCATGGGTGAGCACACCTTTGACTAGAGGGATTAAAAAAATGGAGGGGAAAATAGGGAAATGGCTTCAGAGTATCATTTCTATAAACAAAGGAGGATGTACAAGTAGTTATGTAAGGAATTCTGACTTTATAAATGAGGACATAACTGCCCTGCAGAGAACATGACATTTTATGAGACACTTTCTTGTCATTTCCTAACATTACATATAGACAACTTCTTGAGAGGAAAACCAAAATTTCTAAGAAACTTTAACAAATGACAGAAGCAAAACTTCTATAATAACCTAATGAAGATTTATAATTGCATACTGCAAGTACTTATACTCAGAAAATGCCAATTATCTAACTGGCAGAATTCATACTGGCTGACATTTCAGACTTGATACACAGTGAGAAAAAGCAGACATTCCTTTACACAATGATTAGAAATGAGCAGAGAAACCTGGAAAACCTCTTAACCCTTTCCTCACAATAGATAAGCGTATTTAACTCAGAAGGGCAAAATTAAAACTGCCACTACTCATATATCACAAAATGAAGACAAGAAACTAAAATACCTCATATTTCAAGTTCAGCAAAGTCTCCTCTAGTGCAGAGTGGTTCCACTACCTATCACTGTAGATTCCACTCTGCAGTGGTTAGTCCACCAAAAATGAGTTTGTCCTCAAGGACCAAAATTAGTGGATTGTTTTGGAAGGCACTGACTTGGAGTAAAAGCGAACTTGGCAGTCTCCCATTCAAGAATGATAGGCATAGCACAAATAACACTCACTTGCAAAAGGAGAGTGCTTAGCTTTCAACATGGTGTCAAATTCTACCTGTGGTTACGGTTAGGTACCACACTAAACTCTGCTAATCACTGACATTATAATCTTCCCATATTCTGTTTCCATCTCCAAATTAGAGAATAAATATTCCTATCACTCTTAAGCATTTTTCAGTATGGTTGATGTTCTACTAAAATAACAGAGAACAACTATAGGAATAAAAAAGAAAACTACTTTGTTAAATAAATCATTAAAAGCTTTCAATAGCACAAAAGAATGACATTCCAAAACACTGTAATGCTGACATTATCCAAAGTGACAGAAGTGCAGTAAGCAGCTGATTACTTCCATATGTATCTACAGGGACATTTTTATCCAGTTTGGTCTCAGGAAATTCAAAGGATGCTGAAGATGTGTATGTCAAAATGCAGAACCCCTAGATAGTGGTGGAGGCCCACATCTTTTTCACAATGGCCTAAATAAGAAATAGACTACTGCTCCTGATCATGTTCACAGGGCACTACTTTAGGGAACACAGGAACATCCAATAAAATTCAACTACATCTTGAAGAGTACTCTTGAAGCTGTAGGTTCACAAACAAGCCATTCAGACTGTAGACAAGCTGGAATATGACTGAACTAGACTAGGAAATCTTGACATTTGTTATCCCGTGTTGCTGTCATCTCTCACGTCTCACACTGTAGCTTAGATATGATTTTCCTCCATAAAACTTCAAGTTGTTGGTTGTTTTACAAAATCCCTCCCTGTTGGAGCTACCGTAGTCTATGAGTACTTCCCTCAGGTACTGAATGGGAAACACTGTAACTCCACAAGTGCATCCTAAATCCATACTGCCTAAATCTTGTTACTGGACCCTACCGTTATATACAGCAGATTAAAGACAAAGGTCTTTAACTTATTTTATTAAGAGCTTTAAAAAAATGAATTAAAATGCATGTGGACAGATATGAGTGATAGGCAGTAAGAATATAAAGCATGAAAAGTAATGCTGATGCATGTATCTGTCAGACACAAAAATTGCTAACTTGATTGACTTGACTTGGATAGCAAATGAAGATAATTATACAATGTTTAATTTATGCAAAATCCCCAAGTAATACCAGGAAATTACTGCTTTGTCAAAAGGTGCTGTAAGAGCTAATCAGGAAAGCAGCACTGTTCTTTTTTTAATATGAATTTCTAAACAATAACATGATGTGCAGCTGTAGGAAGAGAAACAGGATGCTAGATGGAAGGACTAAAACGCACACCACTAAAATGCAACACTGTTGATAACAAAAACATGTAATTGCCTGCATCTCTGGATTATATCACCCAGAAAAGAAAGTTACAGTATGGCTAATAAATTGTCACTTTATAACCTGCTTAGTTCAACTAAATGACCCAAGAGCTACTGTGAACAACTGCTGTGCAGCGAATCCCATCTTACCTGCTCTAAAACCCTCCACTCATGATACTGTCAAAGGTGCTGTGTTTGAAATAGAAAATTATTTGTCATACTGGTTTTAAGTGAATGAAGATGGAAGTTTTATTTTTCCCTAAAACGCAGAAAGTTCAAAGTCCACATATGTGTAATTATAAACATGATCACTAACTAGAGAAGTAGCTAAAATCAATGAAGGAATACTACAGAGTTTAGAGGGAGAATAAAAAAGGTCACTGTTTAATACTTTCCACAACATTTTATTTGAAAAACAATTCAGAGGGAAGGATGAGAACACATGCTACCTTCATTTTCCCCCCAATACTTTCGTCTACTCCCTCCCATTCCTCTCTAAAATAAATTGATGCTTCAGCTATAAGTTAGAGGAAGCAACTGGCAAAAGGAAAAAAATCCACAAGCAGTGCAGATGCCTGTTTCCCTTATAGCAGAATCTCGAAAATCTGAGCTTACTGCTGATACCAACCCTGGGTATCATACAGCAGCAAGATGAGGCAAGAATCTCACCCTCACTTTGGCCTTCCAAGGCAGCCCATCAGCCATCCTCAGAAGACAAAATTCTGTTCTATCTCTGCAGCTGAGAAATCTTGAAATGACTTTGGCTATCCAAAGCAATATCTAATCAGGAACCTCGTTACTGAGCCTTTCCAACAGAAAAAATTGGTTTAGCTTTTTGAAAACCTTGTTGATATTAAACAAAACATTTTGTTTAAATACTATATTATATTTAAAATGCTTTTGCTTCAACTCTGCAAATAGACTTACACAAGAAGCTTGCTTTTCAAAACTTATTTTTAGCAGAAGTTTCAAATGTAGGATGCAGCAAGCATGTGTAATATAATCTCTGTGATATGGCAAAACCACAGTGACTCACATTGTTCTAGTAAAATAAAAAATCACTTGACAGAATCAGTTTCACATATTGTCTAAAGGTATGTTTAGCAGTCTATCAACTGCATAAGTAGAATTTTCATAGCTGTGACATAAATATGTCCATTAAAGAGAGGCTTTTTATTTGAGAAGCAGCTTTCTTAAATGATTTGAGTATCTGAAAAATAAAGCTGTCGTGCAGAAGGTTTTATTATGTTAAGGACTGCCAGAAATAATTGGCTTTTACAGCAGGAAATCTGGAGCAGCTGAAGGTAGTTCAAAATAACATGGTTATCTAAATAAATTCCTTTTTTCCTTCCTCCCTTTAAAAGAAACTTCACAGGAAGATAGACATAGTTCAGCATCTTAAATTTTAGCTAAAACCTCTTTAAAGACATTTCCAATATACTCATAAGCAACATAACATTTACTGGAAAAAAAACCACCTTTCTTATAAAGCAGCTGCTTGATTCACCTTTAGCTAGATGGTTATCCTGATGATCTAGGACAAAAAAGGGAAGTTTCTGTGCATCTTAAAAGCAATGAAGCCTCTAAGTTTTACATGTAAAAGTTCCCTGATTTTTTTTAGGTAGAGACTACATATTGCACAGCTTTACAGATACTAACACAGCTTTAGGATTTGTGAGCAACACCTAAATTTTCAATAGACAACACTTGAGACTTTTCAGGAAATCCAGCAGACTAAATGTAAACTCCTGCAGCCTTGTCTTCCTGAATGTCAAACAGATAAGGATAATCTGAACGTAACAATGGACAGAACTCTCACCTAAACATGTTATACGTGAATTCTAGTAGTGACAAGTTAGGAATCAGTGTAACACTATTCAGCATTTTTATTTAAAACTTTCATTTTGTATGTATATTCAGCAATGACAATGGTTACACGAAGGACAATAGTAAAAGCTTCTTGCTATAGAAATCTACGGTGCAAAAACTGTTTCACAGTCTTTCACAGCAACTCTTTCATTTAATGTTAAAAAGGGGAAAACCAGGATGAAAGTTCAGATCACCTACAATAGGAAATAAAACTGACTATAGTTCTCTGTAAGGGACACCCAAATAGTAAAATGCCAACTAAAGCAACTACTTAAATCAGAGATGAGAGAAGCAGATAGTTCAATATTAATATGAGAATGGACAATAAAATCTGCAGTGTTGGTTTCTCTCTTTTACTAAAGGATACTTTCCATGAAATAGAAGAAAGGTTACTATAATGCTATGAAGTCAAATAAAAGGGTAACATAATGTAGCATGGAAATTCTATCTTTTAAGTTTCTCTTGGGAAAAAAAGAGTAAATAAAACTACTTATATTAGAATATATAGCTGCAGAATTTTGAAATAGTTTTTAAACTATCTCAAGGGCCTTTGAAACATTCCTATTTAACGCATTGTATATTTGCTCACCCATTCAATGATGGCAGAAGAGAAAGCAATGCCAAAGCAGAAAGTTTTCTTCTTTCCGGCTGAGTGATGTTATCCATCCGATCAACCCACATTTCAATCATGTTACCAAGAATTTGGTCCAACTGCAATGGGAAACAGAACATTTCATTTTATTTATGGAGTGTGTCAGCCTATTTAGAAAATACTTTCTTTTAATTTTTCTACCAACTGAATACATTGTTCAGTCTTGGAATACAGTCATTTATACACAATATACCACACAGCTATGTATAAATGACAGAAATAGCAAGCAACAGTTATTTTATAAATTTTCTATGACAATGCTTCCAGGCCCTTGAACCCTCCATTACATTAATTGTAACCTACAACTTAGAAATGCACTTAATTCATGGACAGGGCACTGATTCAGAATAGTGAATTACTCAAACAGTTTTCCCCTAACAATCTTAATACATACAAAGCACGTGAACTTACTCTATTTTACCTACACTGGTGATAAATCAAAAAAAAAAAATCAAAACACTTGTTTTTACCTTTTGAAAACTGTATTATACCCAAGGATAAGAAAATTACTAGAATTCCACTTAAAGACATAGTAGAACACTCGTAGCAAAAGAACCTCAGTAACCTCATCACTGAAACTGTAGCACACTGAACCTGACACCCTAAAAACTCAGAGGAGAATGGTTAGACCATTATCCTTGGTGCAAGACCCATCAAGACGGCACAAGGAGAAACTCTCACCCTCCAAGAGCATGCAAACTAAAGGGGTTTACATGGATAAATGTGGGATGCTTTAAGGTAATTGTGGGAATATGTAAAAATTGTTACAGGATGTTCAGGGGAAGGAGCAAAGGAGGGACAAGGGCCCCTTTTCAAGCTGAAGTGTGGAGGAACAACACGGAAAACAGAGGGAAAAGTTCCTTTCAAGCAAAAGAAAGCAGGACTTTCCAATGCAATACAGCCCAAATACCAAGACACAAAACCCCCAAATGGACAATAAATCTTACCTCCTGACCCAATTCACATGCCATCTGGCTCAGAAGTAATGAAAAAAACCTTGTATTTTGTAGTAGAACTCTACCCGTGATCCCTAGATAAGTAGACATCACCACTGGGTATCTCTGAAACAAAAATAAACCAAAACAAAGGATGCTTAGTTTAACTAAAAGAGAAATTTTTGACACAAAACAGCAATACATGGAATATACTTACATGCATCCCTTACATCTTTTATTAAATTCTAAATTCTAAATCATAATTTAAGAGCCTCTCAGAAGATTAAGTGAACAATCTACCAGGATTTCTCAATTCCAAACAGCCAAGACAGCTTGTAAAGTGATTTCACTTTAAATTTAAAAACCTGTATCTTAAGGAACAAACAGTATATTATAATGCTAAAAAATTACTTTTGAAGTTGATTATGGTTCAAAATTACTGCTTACAATTTCAGTAACATTAGGAAATGCTTAGGACTTCTGAAGCTGTTGTTACTTATTTCAGAGAGAAGCTATATAATATGTTTGCCAATAATTTCCAGGTGTTTCAAAATTAACTGGGTAAATTAATAAGATCATTAACTATCTTTTGTTATTACTTTTTAAAGAAGTTACAGAGTTTTGTACTAAATTCAGCCTGTAACAATATAACTGTATTGTTACATAACTGTAACAATATAACAGCTAACCCAGACTATTATATTTTCAATGGGGTACAATGAATTTCTTATTCTGAATTCAGAAGACATTTTAATAATCCACTCTCTATCTTTGTGCTCTGTACAGCAAAAAGTACATTGCTACGTAGTATTACTTGGCTTAAATTTGGAAATCTTATTTAACTCAATAATAATGGGAGCCAAATATTGACATTTGAAAGTCTTCAATTCTGGAAAAAAGCAAAGGTTTTGATTAAGAAAGTCAAAAAGCATGAAGAATTCCACCCACTGCTTCTGCTGATTAAAATACTTTCATTTTTTTCCTTCTAGTACTGCAAAATTCAACATAGTTAAAGCATATTGGATTTTTCTCCTTTTCATCCAATGTGGCAGTTTGTTGAAGACAAAGACAGAAAAGGGAGAAATAAAGACACCTAAGCCAACGAAATCTTAAAAAAAATCTTCTGTCTCACACAAAGTATTCTCACATTCTTCAGCTCTTCATATTAAATATGTCAGAAAAAAAAGGTCAGCTCAACCTTCTCTTTGTCCAGTTTGTTTTTGTCTGGTACAGGCACATTTAAAAAGGAGTAGTGTGTGTCTTTAAAAAAACCCAAGAAAAACTCCAACATCTACAAAGGATTAAAGTAGGCATAGAGTTACAGTTTCTAAGTGTTAATAGTGAAGGAACAGTAAAACAGCAGAATAAAATTTGTTCTATTTTATTAAAACAAACACTACAAGACAAAACAAGTGATGGATATGTTGGTTTATATCTTGTGCTACTATGTTACTTTTACAGACTTTTAAAATAGCTGTCAAAAATCTATCAAATGGTCTTAAAACAAGAGAAAATACAATAACAATATGAAAAAAATGGCCCAGATAATGGCCTTTCACGTTCAAAAAGAAAAAGTAGATAGTAGTTAAAGTAATTCTTACCTCCCCATCTATAATCCCCCTGAATACTGAGGGCAGGAGAGGTTGAAACATTTGGGGACCCAATACAGGGTTTACTTTTAGGACATTTTCTACAACCTTAAGAACAAAAGCAAATTAGACAATTAGTAAAGTATATCCATGAATCTTAACTGAAGCTTTAGAACCACGTATACTGGTGTACATATATATAAGTGCTTGCAAGATGTTTGTCATTAAATACCAGCAAACCCCAGGACTGCTGAAGGTATATTCTAGTCAAGTACTCTGCAAACCTGATCTGCATACACAGACCTAATGAAAACTGACATGCCAATGAAATCCACCCTTCCAAGCACCTCATGAGCCTCCCCATGGCCCTGGCAAGGCTGATGAGGCAGTCTGGAAGGAAGAACCTTATTAAGGTTCCAGGAAAAGCAGAAGATTGAGGTGGGTTGGCAGGGCAAAGTGCCAGCAGTCCAAGGCTTATTTCCCTACGTTTGTCTTATCATTTTTTTGAAGAACCACTGATGAGGACCCACCATCTCTTTGCAGGTGTGCTCTCAGAGGTGCTATTCTGGGTACGCTGGGTATTCTAACTTCCACCTCCACCCCCCACTGAGCTGTTCCCTAAAGTAATTTTTAATCTTGTGTTCTTCAGTTTTTCTTTTGCCCAGATGTTTGGGCTCTCCCCTTGTAGTAAGATGGAGACAGGGAGAGGCTGTGAGAATAACGGGCTGATAGCTGCTCACCCCTACTTCTAATAAAGACAGAGACCACACACATATATACACACACTGATGTGTATAAAGCATATAAAGGTACAATAAAGGTACTTCCCTCAAACATTCTTAGTCTCCAATTACTTCCATCTCAGAGGATCTTCCACAAGGAACTACTCTTTCCTTCTCTTGTCCAATCCCCCCTAAATAATTTTTTTGCTTTTTGAACTTCATTCCTACTAGCTTCATTTAATACCTTCTATTTCTTGCCTTAAGAAAGGTATTAAGAGTTTGATCTTTTTCAATGCCTCTCAATTTTGTACACCTTTAATATATGGAAGTATAAAAGAGGTATATTACATACAGAGGTAAACATAACTTTTGCCTCACTCATCTTTCTGGGTACTTAAAGTTTTGGCTAACTCATTTGTTCCTTGCACAGTCTTTTCAAACTTTATACTGTCCATTTCAGATAACTAGAAAACCAAATCACATCAAGCCTCAGTAATTTTGCAATAAATTGTCTTATCAGTCCAAATGTCTATTTTCAATCCAGCCAAAACTGCTTGTAGGAAACTGTTTCAGAGAATAGCCCCAGGTGTTTCCATTCTCAACATTTATCTTCAACAAGTCAGCATAGTGAAGCCTGACAAAATGTGTTGCTTTTTGTAAAAATATTTGCAAGGAT
Organism: Cephalopterus ornatus; assembly: GCA_013396775.1. Classification (NCBI taxonomy): domain Eukaryota; kingdom Metazoa; phylum Chordata; class Aves; order Passeriformes; family Cotingidae; genus Cephalopterus; species Cephalopterus ornatus. The sequence goes on along the minus strand of VZRE01014444.1, from coordinate 1,076 downwards.
TATAGCTCAGTTATCCCTCTGGAATCAACAGGGTATAGTAGGAAGATGTTCCAAGTATACTACATAAATCTTACAGATAATGCAAGGCCACTCTGGGACTCAAGTGAATAAATGATTCCATATCAGCAGCATCATTCCATTTTAGAGATCTGATTAAAAGCTCCTGCATAAAACATTTGCCCAACTATAGGCTCTAAATATTACTGATAGACTGAACTTGACATTTTAAATTTCAGAACTAGAGTCCTTAAGCTCCTGACAGCAGGAACTACAAACAGAGAGGTCTATCATTTTCTGTTATTTTCTGTCCTAGGATCCTGCAAGCAGTTGTATGACTCACAAAAGAGGCAGATGGGATCCAATTTATTCCCTTCATTGCATTTACAATTAACTGAATTTAAGTCCAAGTTTTTATAAGCAACACAGAGTCCCCTGTTATGCACCCAGTGGAAACATAAGCAGTAATACACTTCTGCTACTAATCAACTGTCTTTCACTGTATATTCCAAATTTACTTCCTGAATTCTTCAAAAGGCACATTCAAAGTATCATTCTTAATATTTGTGAAGTTTATGAAGTTCACATCTCTTTCATAATACCATTTGAAGTTTGTGTGAACATAGGGTTTTTTAGTTCTTTGAAAAACCTCTAGCAACTCTATTCTGGCCATTAAAATAGCCACTTACACCAAAGGCAAAGACTGTTTGAACACTATGTCATGGTACATATGCAAGTATGGCATGCAAAGGAATTTCACTGAGATCACATACATACAACATTCAATATAGACTGGGAAAGCTTGCTCTAAGATCTATTAGGTCTCTATACACGTGCACAGACTTTAAATAAGTAGTTTAAACCACCAACTACTCCAGTGTCAAAGTTTGCTAAATATGTTGTTTTCTTCTACGTATTCTACATTCATCCTACTTGAAAACATTACGTGTACAGAGCTGAGTATCTGGGTATTATTTTTATTATACTCCACCTTTAAAACTTGAACTTGACCTTCAGTAGTTATGTCCTTCAAAAGTTCACAAAATGACTGGCATAAGTCAGTAGCATACATCTGAAAT
>VZRE01014443.1:0-37288 GCA_013396775.1 Cephalopterus ornatus | reverse complement strand
TCTGAGCAGTTCTTTGTACTGGATTTTTTTCGGATTCATCTATCCCTACCTAACTTATACTTGGCAACTGCTGAACTGCTATTATTAAGATAAGACTAGGACTGCTTCCAGCTCTATGCCATGTGATTACATTTAAACATAGGTAAATGAGAAGAAAACCTTTAAAACCCCTGTAAAGCAGTCACATGAAAAATTCAGTGTGTATTTATGCCCTGTGTGTTTTTCTAAAGTCTTTCAAGACCGATTGCTTGGGTTAGCTCCCAGCATAAACTGGTCATTAGAAGGCACAGCTGAAGTAACTGTCCTCATATGAAACTTCAATGACATCAAAACTGTAAACAGACACTACTCCTGCAGTTTTTTCTCTAGCAGTAGCAAACATCTATTGAGCTTGTAATACAATCTTCCCAATATACAAGTAAATAAAACCATACCAAATAATGCTGTTCTTTCTTGACTTATCATATGAAATTCTGTATATATTATATTTTTCTATCATTCAAAGTAAACTTATGCTAAGTCCAGAAAGGAATCTTTCTGAAAGCAAAAAAGGAAAAGAAACAAAAAACCATTTCTGTATGGAAATAGTTCTACTAAATAAATTAAGCTGATATGTTCAATATTTAGAATTGCTACCAACTCCAAAAACTCTGATAATTTCTATAGAAATAACATGTCTGTCATATATTTCTCTTGGGTTATGGTGCCATTTGCCAACTAGGGGAGACCTTTAAAAAGAAAAGAGCTACTCAAGATTATTCTTTCAGTACTCCCACAGAAGTCAAGACCTGAGCAGCTTCTTAAATGTTGACAGAAGGAAGTATAGGACCAGTTAACACTTCAGCACTTTGGCACTGCACTTTTGACCTACAAGCTTGCTGTGGAACCCAGAATAGGATTTATACCCACTCCATAGCAAATAAGTGATAGGGATATTAGAAGTAAGACATTGCCAACACTTCCACAATAGACCTCACATCTAAAACAAGCACATTCAGACAACATTAAATGTCCTGATAGACTATGGATTTATAATTAAAATTAAAGATACAAGTCTTATATGATCTACTTGAGCTATATCAGTATATTAATCTGCAACAGGGTAGAGGCACTAAATTTCAACTATCCATACTGTTCATACTTGAGAAATGGTTAGAAGCACACTTGACTTTGGCCAAGGTAAATTTCCCGTGTCTATACCATTTCAGGTTGTGAGGGAAACTGTCGGTGGAGTTGCAGAATGCAACCTTGAGGCTTGAGCACTATGCATTTTACAAGTACGGAAGATGCCTTAACAGCCCAAATGATAGAACCTGCCTACATACAAAGCCTGCAAATAGAACAGGTACTTGAGTGTAGTTGTGTGAGGTGACAAGAGGTATTAGTTCATTAGGTATTTAGAGCTGTTATAATATCCTCCTTTTGCTGATAGAAGTCCAACACTAAAATTTTATACCTAGCTGTCCTGCAACCAGCTCAGGATTCCTATCTCAAACCTTCCAGTCCCATACCTTTTAAGACCCTGGAGATCCATAGTTTTCCCACCTTAAGCATCCCTGTCTTCATTAACCCACCTAGAGAGATTTCTTTCAATTCTTCTCATTTGCCTTGTCTCAACTATCTTCTCTCATGAATTTCAAACTCTCCTCAGTCCAGCACCACAATCCCTGCCCCATTCCCAGCTTAGTATTCCACTTTCTACATTTTTGCTCCACCACTTTGACAGCCACTTCACAATGATGTCATTAACCTGTCAATGATCAGGTTAATCAGAGGGCTGAACCTGCCCTCTCTCCTTATTCTTGCGCACCTGTAGCCCAGCTTCAGGTTCTGATGTAGGCCTGAAAATTCAGTCTTTAAGTTCCATCTAGACAGAAACCTAGAGGGCATGGAGAGGATTACATGGCTGAAAAAAGACAATCTTAGTGGTATTTGAACATTTCTATAGCAGTCTGATCTGTGATCTATAGTTGCCTGAGCTGGGCATTTAATATAAAGAATGAAGTTTTGTTTTGTTCTGCTTTTTTCCCCTAATAATTGATTGATAATGAGAAAGAGAGTGAAAAAATATTTTGAGAGTTGTATGTTTTCTGCTGAGAGTTCATATTGCAGTCTGTGAGTTCTATTAGCAATAAACATTAAGGGCTCGAATTTTAGAGTTCCCTGTAACTGGCACCTCATTTTCTTGCATTATTAAGAAAATCTGAAAATCTCTGCAGCATAAGTACAAGTATGTGATTTTTCACACATTCAAACAAATAATGCATAATGAGGAAATATCTATAAAAGTAATCAGAAGATCAGTTTGCAATCTTACACTTAAGCAGCTTTGTGACTTGAGTAAAAATATTTGGAGCATTTGGAGGAATATTTCTGTATTAAGTAAATAAGGTTTGCTTGCTTTCTACAATAAAAAAAGGAGTCTTTACAATAGGCTTCATAATACAGTTAAGAGCAAAGAAATAGCCATTATCTTCTCAAAACTTAACAAACAAATTATTAATATTATTTTATCTCTTCTGCTGGGAAAAAAATCAGGTTAAATCAGAATCAAGTCTCTGTGCAAAAAACTGGAAAAAAAGTGGTTCTAATACATAATAGGTAGTTTTTGTTGGGTGGATTGCATCCCTGGTCAGTTTTGCGTTTATGGCTCAGTACTAGTGAAACATTTTATTTTCACATCTTAAAAGATCATTTCAGGGCTGAACAAACACAGCAGATTCAGCAGCAGCTGGAATACAACTACTACTGTTCACCCTTTGGAAAGTTTATGAAAGCACTGACATGGTTCTGAAATATTAAAAGGACTTCTGAAACTCAGAGAGAAAACAGCAATGTAAAATCAAGGATCTGGTCTGGCTGAGTGGATAAAGTGCCATCTTTTGATACTGGGGACCTAAATCTTTCAAGTCAATATGTGGTACAGAATGGCCTTTATGGTCATTGACTAGTGGCTGTGAATTCATATCAACAAAAGTAACATAATTCAGACCAGAAGAGAGGAGGAAATCAAAGTGTATCAAGGCTTACATTAAAAAAAGGCACAGGCACTCGCTTGGAAATAGCCTTGAACAGTAACACCTGACCCAAAGCTCTTGCTCCTGGGAGAGAGTTCAGATCACAATTTGCATTCGAAGGTTTCGGCTCGACTTAGCTCTATACATCTAACACATTTTACGCTTTTCACAGTTCCATATTTTATATGACTTTACCACTGTGGCATTAGAATACCTCAAATTTTAATGCATGTATTTTTTTAACCCTGCAGGATACCGAATATTTGGACAGAACATTATTTACATTTACACAGACATCTTAACTTGCAGCCAGAATACCTAGAGTGTTTAAACATGCTTACACTAAGACAGGAAAATCATTAGTCCATAAAGTTTGAATTTCAGCATTGTGGCTCTGGCAGTCTTTGGGAAGCAGGCCAGCACTCCAGATCCACCTCAGGGCATGCCAGCTCATCTCATGTGTGTCTTCCAGGCTCAGCCCTAAGAGAAGACAACTTGATGCTACATGCAAGATTCAGGCTGAGGTAAAAATGACAAAACAGAATCATTCTATCTCCCTCAAGCCCTCTCATCCCTCAGGCACATCTTTAAACATCTCTCCAAATTTTCATTGCAAGAACTTGTACAATGCTTGGGCAAGATTCCTGTGTTTCATGCCTGATACCTTTGGGTACCTTTACAATTTCCAAGAAAAAAAACCAAAATGCTTGTTGCTCCAACAGTTCCACAGTTACCCTCATATGAAGTGGGAGAAGTGCTATTTAAAATTATTTTAAGTCTTCCCACCTGTCACAACCTAACAGGTGGCTACCAGGATAAAAAAAAACCTCTTAGAACTGGATGTTTTCCTTCTTCTAACTTGATATAATGCCATAGAAGATGCAGGACTTGGATGCAAATCTGATATGAGTGATCTCACACTAAGTTTATGTCTTAGAGACAGGTCCCAGAACACACCTCCATTGTCCTACACTCTAGGAATTTTTCCCATCCCAAACTGAGGGATCCTCTGATCAACTCACAATAAATCACTATCCTTCTTACTGTAAATGAGGTAGATTAAACAAGTAATTTTCTAAATTTAGTTTTGTGTCATGAAAATTCCCTTTGAATGTCACAAAACAACTTCTGTGGACTGGGTTCAATTCTCTGACATAGGAAATGTCATAGTGGGTAAAAATCAGTTTCATCAGACCCAACAAACCATCTCTCTTACTGTCGAAGTTACTGTTTGTGGTCATTTAAAGGAGAAGCATAAGAAATATTCCTCCTGTATATGAATTTAAAAAAATTTGTATTGGGTGATCTTTTCCTCTACCTAATTTTCTTTCAAAACCTTTTATAAATTTACTTTGGGCACTACAAAAATTTCTGACAATGAATTCCAGAGTTGGAATGCGCTGTGTGAGAAAAGTGCTTCCTTATCTTTATCTTAAGCTAGCAGCATGATAATTGCATCAACTGGCCCTCAGTTCTTCGAACATTGTCAATAGAAAACATAGTGATTCATCTACTTTATGCTATTTATTATTTGATATACTCTATAATTTTGTCCCTGAGTTGTTTTTTCTCCCTGAAGACCCATAATCCTAGCCTAATTGCTCTTCACACAAAAACTTCTTCATATCTCACCGTTGCTGCCTTTGTCTGTTTCAACAATTTCTCTGTTGGAAAAAGGGGGGACAAAATTTTATACAGTATTCAAGACACGAGCTGATTCTGGTTTTATACAGAGGAAAATTACAACTATTCTGTTCTTGATGCTTTCTTTGTTGTTCCTATGATCTTCAGCTTTCATTGAGCACCACTCAGAACTGAGCTAACCACAATGATTCTGAATGTCTTTCCAAAATATCTATACCTCATTTATGAACCCATGGCAGTGTGAAAATTATTAGGATAATGTTTTCTTGCATCTATTACTTTTAACTTATCAGCACTGAATTTTGTCTCCCATTTTATCTCCAACCACTCAAAATCACAAGTTCAGTTTACCCTTTTGTTGTCAGCGTTAATTTCAGTCACCTTGAAGAATTCTGTAGCATCAGAAGACTCGGTCACCTCGTTAAGCACTTCCTTTTCCAAATAATTTGTAATTGTGATGAACAGTACGGATCTTACCAAGGTTCCCCTTAATCTGTACTGACAATCTCTTTGCGTTGTGAAAACTGTAAAGCTATCCCTACACTATACGCCCCATCTTTTCAGCTAGCATTCTGTTTTTCTCCATAAATTCAGCTGATCTCAGATACAGTTGACAAGAATTTCACACAGAATTCCAGGTTCATTTTTATGAGTTACACAGGAGTTGAGTGTAGTTGGTTTTATTTCATAAGACAGGAGGTAAAGCCACTTCTCTGACCTCTCAGAACCCAGCAGCAGAGCAGCAAAGTCTGTCTAGTCCTGACCATTGTGCTGCCTCCTTTTTGTGCCACTGCTGTTGCACACAGTCAGGACAAACTCATACTGAGTTTAAACATGCATCACCAGTATTTCCCAGAAAAAGAGAGGAGACTTCAAAATGGCACCACCAGTCACCAGTCAATCACTTCATTGTCCACTCTCATGTTTCTTCATAGGCTTCCAATATATCAGAAAACCCTGGATTATCTCCATCGCATGTCTTAAATTTATATGTGATTTGTATTTAAACTACTTTTATTTTTCTAGTCTGAGTTACATACACAGCACTAAGATACAGTAGCTGAATTCATATTTTTTTAGCTTTAGGGGACAGCTATTTTTTCCTTTTTTTTCTGGTCTAAATTTCCTCCTTCATTACTGCTTCTCCTTGCATTTTGTACCAGGAAATGCTCAGCTTAAAATGCCAAATAAATTATCTTGCAAATTTGGATGAGCCCCTCCAAAATCAGAAAGAAAGACTGATACATAACAAACCCATGCTGTTTATAAAATCAGCACTTTCCTTTATCATATATTTTTAATTCCTAATCGAAAGGAGTATTTTATGTAGCTGAATCAAAGCATATTTATGCCTACTCCTGCTCTTCTTTATGGCTACACCATTTTAGCAATTCACATTTTCACTAAGCATGTTGAGGGTGTGACGAGACACTAAAACTTAGTGGTGTGACAATGTTGTGGAGGTGTATTAACTTAGTTGGATCTCATGCTGACTCTGCAGTGATAAAAACAAGATGAACCAGTGGGTAAAAAATACATAGAGATATAATAACCAATCTGCTGCTTTCCTACGCATCTCTGTCTTCATGATGCTGAAAATCTCACTGGTTCAGCCTGGGGAAAGAAATCTTTCCATAATCCTACAAGAGCTTACAATCTACCATACAAATCAAAGTAATATGGTAATCAGCAGATAAGCACAATAACACATGTGGTGTTAAATGAAGTCTCTTGTTCTCTCATGGGGAGGAGGAGACAGACTTATTTGTTCAATATACCATTATAAAATTATCTACTTTCAGGAAGAAAAAAACAACAGAGAGCACAATTTAAATTCTTATCTTTTGCCTTTTTTTTTTTTGGTGAAACTTATTGATGAATAATTTAGAATCATGTCTTAGCTATTCTCTCTTTATAAAAATGTAATCTGACTTAATTATGTGTCATCACAGCTATAATAGTAAAAGAAATCCACTCTGGGGATGAGTAGAGCATATAGTGTTTTAAGAAAAGTCCAAAAGACATTATTTTAATTTATACAAAGTATATTTCAGCACCTGAAACCCTTTTGTTCATAAAATTGTTTCCACGCATTTCACAGGTCTCCTACCAGTAAAGGGGAGTTGCGCAGCAGATGAATACAAAGGGTGGTGGCAGCCTTGGTTAAAGGTTGACAGGTTGATTGTGAGGATTTTATGCACTCATTCATGAAGTTAAGATTGTTAAGGAATATTTTATGCACCAGAAACAGAGAAGATGATGGAAAACTTCTATTAACCCAAGGCAAATCTGTTTAGTTGACCCCTATCCATGCCACGTCAACAAATCCATGCTGCACAATTAATTAAAAACAAAATTAGCAACAGCTTTTGCTGTTGTTTCTTCAGCCAAGTGGGGAAATGTGTAGTGACTGTTTCAAATGAGATCACACCAAGATAGCTTTAAAGTTATCTCCTAAATCCAAATTCATGTACACATTTTCATCAGAGGCACAGTAGATTAGATACATACACAGTGACTCAGAGGTATAAAGTCATAAACAGTACAGCCAAGGACAATAAACATTGCATCAACTTGGACAGAGGATAGAATTTTTATTTTGTTAAGGTACAGTAGCACATATCACCAAACAGACATTCTGTTGCTAAACGATAATAGTTGCAGTGGGTACAACTAAATATTGTGTGACTGAGAGAGATGAGCAACTACAAAAAATAAATCCAGCAGCTTTCCTGCTTTTACATGCACACTATTTCTTCTGTGAAAACTCCAGAGCTCCAAAAAAAGGCATATTCAGAATTTGCATCATAGTTAAACTATCTTTATATCCAGGTCAAAGATGTCTAGGGAGTTTACTATATTTCCTGATGAAGAAGAGGCTCATAGCCAGGAAACAAAGATGGCCATACTGTGGAAAACTAGAAGTTTAATAATCAAACAATAACCCAGCTCATTAGCTGTAATTGCTTCTGTCCTTAGAGACCTGACACAAAACAGCCTCGCTGTCCAGCACAGAACATCTACCTATTCTGAGATGCAATTTCTAAAATACAGAAGGTTAAAACTTCAAATATTAGTGCAGGAAAATATGATTTATACATAATGTATGTTCATTATCGATTAGACTTCCCTATAACTACCATGATTGGTTTCTAAAAGAATCCACATAGGGGTGATTTAAAAACAGAAGTTGCTGGGAAACAGTATTTGAAGTTATTTTTCCCTTTCTGGACCTTTTATCTGGTAAGTTTATATCAGAGATCAGTTGCTCAATGGACTGCAGTTATTGCAAAAAGGCCTGAATTTTGTTCAACAATTTAAGTTGCTTTAGGGAAGTTCAAATGGACCAAGCTAAACAGTGAAGCTCAGCTTTCAGAAATGAACAATGATTTGGGGCAATCAATTAAAAAGCCCTTCAAAGGCCTAGAGTTTAAGGAGGAAAAATTATCAGAACTTTCTGAAGGCCAACCTGGTGCAATGAGCCACTGTAACCCAGCTTCTGTAATCACACTGGGGCAGATGGTTAGTGCCAGCCCTCTTTACTTAAGAGCTTTCTGAAGACCTTTAAGTTGTGTGACCTAACGCTTGCCAGCCATGGCTTGTTCTCCTTCTTCTCATTTCCGAGAAAAGACAGATCATTGCCATTCTTTTGTCATGGTTAAATAATGAATGTACCAAGCTCGCTATTCATGTCACAGTCTCAGTAACAGCCTTTGTATTATTTCTTTTTCTATCAATATATGCAACACAGAAGTGTTATTGTAATATAGATTAAAAAACTGGTTTCATCTGAACTGAATCCCTTTGCATATAGTGTCTTCCAATCAATAATCCTTCTGGAGGTTTAGAAGCAGATTTCAGTGCAGATTACAGTTTAGAGAAAAACTCATGGAGGTTTTTCATGATATTGAAGGTAGCTCAAACTACAATGAAAACTTGCTTTCTTTTATGACAAAATCAATTCACTGCAAACAATATGTAGCACATATGTGAAGTCTGTTTATATAGCATTTTCTTAGTGTTATCAGACTTCCACACAATCAGAAGAAAAGGAGGAAATTGTAAAGTATAAGACACTTCAAGTTTTGGATGATTGATTTTCTTTTTTTTTTTTCTTTTTTTTTAGGTTCATAAAAAGTGTCTTCATAAATAGTCAAAGGGCAGGATGAGTGTAACTAACTATGCTAATTGCATTGCTGGTTTCACTGCATTTCACAAGGGAACAAAGCAAAGATAAAAATGGCATAAAACAATGGGACCAGGAAAAGAGACAAATAAAATACCCCGACAGTCTGAAAGAGCTGCTGTAGCAGAAGGAAATAATTCACTGAAAAGTTGATGCTGAAAAGAAACAGAAATGTGTGGGCTGAATTGATGGGCATCCTTTCTCCATTTAGTAATGCAGAGTTCGGCTGAAGTAAATTGAGTGCAAACTGTAATGTCAGAGCCATGCAAAAAAAAAAAAGTCTGAAATGCACAGTTCTCTTCTGTGGGTCCACAATCCTCTTTTTTTCTCCACTCTCAGCTTTGATTGCCCCTTTATTATCTGAGTGGTTTGGTGCTTTAATTGACATGAATGTGGAAGTGAGGCCAATAGGAAGCTAATTTTTTTCTGAAGTGTTTATAAAATACAAGATTTTTGCAAAGAATTGGTATTTTCTGCTAGGATTTAGTCCTTTCTCTTTCACCCCATTGTACTGCTGTAGGTGGGCTGTCAGTAGACTGCTAGATAACTGGGATCTTGGGCATCTAATTTAGATATCCAAGCTTAAGCAACAAGAACTTTCTTTGTAAATCTCCAAAGGGACCTATTTTTCTCTATACAGATAAAAGGAAATACTTTGGGAAATCACATAGACAAGTCTAGCAGTAGGAGTGTTGGCTGTATGTTAACTGATATTCTGGCATGTTTTAAGGGAAAATCAGCATGATAAAGAACACATAGTCATTTCACATGTTCTAAAACATGCACCAACCCGTATAAACTTTATATTTGATTACGTAATTTTTTTCAAGGAAAATCATTTAGCTCAAGAAACAACCACGAAAAAATGGGATTTTAGCAGCACAGTTCTGGCCTGCTGCATCAGACTGTATAGAGATATAATTTATTAGAAATCAATGCACATAGCACTTGCAGCATCTTCCTAGGGCTTTAGGAATTTCAGGGCACATAAACACAGGCCACCAAAAGCTCCTAAGGCTAAATGTATGGATCAGATGCTCCTAAACTCTCTGCCAATAGGATCACTATTCTTAAAAAAGTTTTAAGGAATTAATGTGGTTGCTTAGATTCTCACAAGGAAACTGCAAAGGCTCATTACTAGTTGATGGGAGATTAATGTTGTGGAAAAAAGAGAGACTTCATGGAATTATTTATTAGCTTGCATGAGACATCTCTGAGATGGAATGAGAATACAAAAGGGGTTAAAGGCTGCTGCAAAGTCTCCTACTGAGATAACTTGTTATACAAAAGGGTAAGTGCTAAAAAGCTTTCAAGCACTGCCTCACCTGACAAGGTTGGGAAAGTAGGTATTATCTGAAAGGCAGACCATACTTTTCAGAAGGAGGATGATTCTTTTTTGGCTTGCAAATGTCTACCTATCAGACAGGAGGAGATTTAAATGGGAGTGTTCATCTGTCTGCTGCTGCGACAGACTTACTGCGAACAATTTTAACAGCGAGCAAAAAAATTCTGTGAAAAAGAGAGATAAAGCAGCATGAGTTCATCTTTTTTTTCCATTACAGAAGGTAATCCTTGTCTCTCCTCCTCCCCCCAAAAAATAAATATTAAAAAACTTCTGAAGATAATTTTTCATCATCATCAGTAGGAGCTGCTGGATTCACTCTAGTTTTAAGGCCAGGATACTTATTAAACTTACCTTATTAAACCCATGGGATTAGAGCCTTTAGGTCATTAACTTTTATTTCAGACCAGCAGCTCACAGGAGCAGCTAGGAACAAGACTGTGGGCTTAGATCCTTCTGTTGGGTGCTTTATAACACACAAGAAAAATCAGTGCAGCCCTCTGGGATAAAATGAAGTATTTATGGAGTCACACACTATACATTGAGTTTTCTGATGTCCTGCTTCCATACCAAGCTATGGATATTTGCTACTGCCCTAAGGGCTTAGGTTACTCCAGGAAGTATTAATTAAAACACAGGAAATTTCAAAAGGTAGGGGAGCAGCCTGAGCACATGGGACAAGTCTGAAAGTGATGGGTGCATGACCTGCTCGGTTGTGTCAGAACTGTGTCTTCTCTGCCTAGATAACAATATTTTAGGTGTTACATGACAAAATAGTTGAGGTTAGCAAGAATTGGACACAGTACTCTTGCTGTTGCCCCAGCGGTGCTAAGTAGAGCTGAGGGATCATCTCTCTGGACCTTTTGCTTTGAGGGTGCTTTGTTAGATTGTGGTCATCTCACTGTCCATCAGGACATCAAGGTTTCGCTCAGGAAGTTGCCTTCCAGCCCATCAGCCCCCAGTATGTACTGGTGCATGGATTTAACCCTCCTGAGATACAGGGCTTTGTATTACCCCATGCTTGTGAGATTCCTCTCTGCCCATTTCTTCAGCCCATCAAGGTCTCTCTGAAGGAGACACAACTATCTGGTGTGTCTATCTGCCCAGTTCCCTCAGCTTTGGTCTTCTACAACCTGGCTGAGGATACATTCCACCTGCCTGCCTTTTCCCAGTCAGGTTATGTGAGATGAACTCCATTCTATGTGTGCTCGTGTTTACGGCATCCACCTTAATGTGACCCTGAACTCAATGCAGATATATAGCTTGTTGTTATGTAAATTAATAAGATAGTAAGAATAACCATGTTCATTAAGTCTTCCTTACCCCCCAGAAAATAATGAAAGCCACCATCAGGCCAGAGGAATGACAGTCAAATATCAAGAAAAGGAGAGAAAGAGAAAAAAAAAAAAATCAGGTTGGAAGAAAAAGATTCTTTCTATAGAAAAGAAAACAGGTCTTGTCAACAAGAAACTCAGGAAATCAAAATCATTAATAAAAAGTATGAAGCTAAAATTGATTTGTTAAATGGCATGAACCTTGTGTAGACACATTTGTTCAAAGTTGAAGTGGTTAAATTTGACTTAGCTTAATTCATTTATAGTATGTATTAAATGAAACAAAATTAAGGTCTTCTTTACTTCTAACAAGGCTGTCAACACAGGGATTTAATGCAGCTGAAGTGTGAACTTTAACATTTAATTTGGATTGACTTTCCTAAATGTCCCAATGCAGGAGAGACCTATTAGCTTTCACAGTGGCAAAAATCAAAAACAGAAAACAGGCAATGGATGCGAGCCAGGTAATGGTAAAAAGTAATTAAATTAAGACAAAGAATCTTTCCAGAAGGAATTATGAGAAGCCACAGATTATAGCCAAGAGGTGATCAAAGCTGTTTACCAGCATACAGAGAAAGGGCCAGGAACAGATGAAGAGTTATCATAAAACAGATCAAATACTGTCAGCTGGAGACTGGCATTGCAGAAGATCTGGAGCACATGAAAAGATACAGAATTACTGTTTTTAAATGCCCAGATGGAACTGGCAAAAAGGCAGAGAAAAAAAAAAACAAGCTAGACTACTACAAATAATCAAAGAAATGGAAGAAGTTTTAAAAACCAGAAGATTCTCTTAGCTTTAAAAAAAAAAATTATGAGCCTTTAGAGAGGCAGAAGTGCCAAAATTGGAAACTTGGAAGACCAATTTCCTTGTAGAAGGGAAAGCAAATTTAGTTATAAGTAATAATGACTCTGAGGGCTTTCACTTTTATTTCAAGGTACAGTGAAAAGACACTGGTACTTATATCACTGCTCAGGTGATACAGCTGTATAGTACCTCTAAGGGAAATGGTAACTGGTCCATAAATGCTTGTTACGTGTTTCTAACAAGCAATAGAGTCTTGTGATTTACAAAGATTCCAAAATAAAGGAAATTCTTAACCAAACTAACTATACAGCAACATAGGTATGTGCTTTGACTTCTGGAATGGTTCCCTCTACCTCTAAAGAAAGGCTCTTTTTAAAAAATTACAGCTTCACCTGTTCTCTGGATGGGTCGCAGCAACTGAAAAATGAAGCTACAGCTCCTCTGATGAGCTTTGCTATCACCTCAGCCCCTCTTCCTGCAAACAGCACAGGGAAAGATGGACCAACCAGCTGACACACTGATTGGCCTCTTTCTATGACACTCATCACACCACTCTTCTGTATACCAAAGACTTCTGAAAATTTTCTTTTTTTTACCTTTAGAAGCCAAATGGAACAACTGCCTTTTTCTTACTTTCCAGAGTGAAATACTTTTTTGCAAAGAGTAACCGTCTGCTCCTTTTTTTCCTCACAAATTTGCGAAGCTTTAACACAGACCTGAGTGAAACAGAGCTAAATCAAGTAGATAAACAGGTTTCCATAAAAAAACTGCCTCCTTGTCCTTCTTACCTTACATGCTCAGGTCCACAGCAAGAGAAGAACCAAGGCAAGTTCAGCCTGGAGACTCCTTGATAGCAGAGCCCATCAAGCTGTACAAAAATCTTGGACTTTAGTGAAATGGCAGTGGAGCCCACTGAACAGTGCAAAAGCTCAAATATGAAGAAAATTAACTTAAATGAATTCTTGGTGTTTGGGTTAGAACTACCCTAGAAGAGCGCAGCACAGACAGAATTTGAGAAAAGCTTAATTTGAGCTCTCTGTCCAAGACAATTTTGCCTCTGTTCCCAGTTTAGCTGAGAGCTTGGATTGTCATTTATGAGGCACAGGCTATATGTAAGTATATTTTCTCTACCCGCCACTAGAGTGCCAGAAGAAATACAGTTTGTAACCAAATTTATGCCAATACCTGCTCTAAGAGCCCTCATCTGTTACCTTGCTAAAATTTCACACTTCAAAGTAGGGACTAAATCTAAGCATATGCAACATAGCCTTGCCTAAATTAATTTACAGCAAAAAGACTTATTTATTTCCTGCCCTTGGTATAGTCTGATTGGCTTTTGTGACAGCTGTAAAATGAAAGCTGCTAAGAGAGACAATCACATCCGACAAAGAACATGCTAATGAAATCAGGCTTTCTAAAGGGAAGTGATTTTGACAGATTAGAAATTATAGCTCTGTATGGATACTACCCAAGTTGTCAGCCCCTCTTCCCACAGTAGCAGCAGGCTCTGTTCAATTTGAGGAACACTCTGTCTGCTCATCATGTTATATAAAATCAACCTCTTGCCATATCTGGGTGATTTCCTACAGTGAAAAACTCAGAAACAGAAGGTAAAAATTCCCCATTTGGCATCTTAATCTTCTATTAATGATGCAACCTGTACTGTACCATCTGAAAAACATGAATCAACAATAAGCCCACCCTTCCACAAATAGAACTCTCTACCCTATAATGTGGTGATCTTTCTCTTTCTAATTGCATCTTACAGATTTTTAAAAGGCACTTTAGTCCTTAAGTGTAAAATTTGCATTCAAACTATTGTACAAAGAAACACTAACAATGATTTTTGAAGCAATTTCTGCTAAAAAAGAGGACAGACTTCTGATCACACACAATCGGAGAAGACGGAAGTGTACATGGAGCATTTTTCTTATCTCATTAGCAACCATTAAAAACCCTCAGGGGGAACATAATGACCAGAGGAAAAAGGGCAGAGCAGACTTCAGTGAACAAAACAGATGTTTAGTGCATATAGATATTATCCAACACCAGCATCAAACTAGTGAGTTTAGCCATTTAGGGCATCTCCTAGGAAACCATCAGATAACATTAAAAGATATTGACTAACATAAAAAGAGCTGCAGGAGAAACGGTGTATATTTGATAGAAATGGGATGTGCTCCTAAATGCAACAGTTCTAATTTCTGCTGAGGAAAAGAAAATGGATCTATTTTTCTATAGGCATAATGTGATTTTGGTTAAAGGGCTTAAAATTTGCTGTATGTTACTGTGTCTTGACATTGCAGTCTTTAACTAAGCAATGTATAAAGTGCAGTGCAGAAGTAAATCACGAAGGGAGAGAATACAAAAAATATATCTTAAATACGTTCCAGCTTGTACAACACGTAACGTTGTTTTGTTTTTCTTGTTATTATTGTCTTTTCCCTGCCAGTTCTTTCTGGCTGAAATTTTCCACATAGACTGAAAGCTATAAAACTGGCAAAGGTATTGGGCACTTCATTTCTTTTATGGTCCTTCGAGGAAAACTTCTGAACATTATGCCAAAATAAACCACTTTAATTGACCAGGACCAACTGGCAGTGTGTCCATCACACCATGTGAAGTGTTCTCGCTCATAACTGCAGCATTTCACTTCTGTGTTTTGTCTAGGAAGAGAAGGCACTTGATTCACTGTCATTTTCCTTTCCTCTATCCAATTTCGTGTCTGATCAACAGTGTTTATTGCCTTGTAGTTTCTTTTTAGAGTGCTAAGGACACCTTTTCCACTGTGATTACTGTTTTGCCCTCTCTGCAAGTCAGCGAGTAGAAAGGTTAGCTCCGAATTTCGCTAATGAGAACTTTGCTGATCTGTTCAAGTTGGTTGATACGCCTTTTGGGCATGACCAATCAGAGCATAAAGTGTCAGGAGATTTGCTGTCTCTCTACAGCCCTGGCAAATGTCTTCCTGAAGTCTACCAGAGCATTAATTCTCTGCCCAGTTCTATATATCTGTGGCAGGGGATAGTGGCACATACTCACCTCTAGATAAATCACAAACTATCCATGCATGTTGTGTTCCTTCTTCAGTTTGGTACATTTGCTTAATGTGTTCAGGTCAAGTTGTATCATCAGTTTAGCTGAATTCATAAAATAAGGAGGAAGGCCATAATTTAAATGCAGGGACAGAGTATGAAGAAGGAAAACACTTCATGAACACTGAGTTTTATTTCTTCTGAATTGAGACTAATCTAATATACACAGAGTTCCCTACAGTACACCTGCACTGGATCAGTAATGGCAGTTTTAAAGGCAACCAGCCCAGTCCCTGCATGCCAGGGTGTTAAGCTTGGCAGAGAACGGGGGGGAACTGAGGAGCAAAAATTGATCCAATGCTGAAAAGATATGTCCTCTTAATTCTATAAAATATATGGCTGCCCCAGCTTTCCTTACCTCCCATATAATACTCCTCTCTATATATCACGCTATTTTGGGAGGCAGTGCACATTGGTGCGCAAGAGTATCAGCGCAGCACCAACACACTGCTTAGGTGTCCCTATCTTGGGAGGTGATTGTCATTTGGTTAACTCAGGGATCAGAGATTTATGAAAGGACAAAGATCTGCCGCCTTCTAATTTGACCCAGGAGAGTCTGTTATATAACAGACAACCTGTCAAAAAACCTCTGTGAAACATAAAACTTGCTGAACTTCTTTTGATGTTTGCGTTTTATTTTCCAGATGGAGCACTGCCAAATAACAGCTGCATAGACAGTTAAGCTTGATCATTTACAGAACTGCAAAGGGTTTGATTGATCAGCTTAGATGTCAGCAATTTTGTAATATGCTTGGGCACCAAAGGAGCAGAGCAGGTTGGGAAATTCAAAGGGGAAAAAATATTGTGTATTCTGATTGTGTCCTTCACACAAAATTACAAGCATTTTCAACAACAAAGTAATTCACTTCGTCCAATAGACTGCCCACAAGTTCATAGGCAATAAAAATGAAGAGCATCTTTAGCTGACAATTTAAGCTCAAATTGTTTTTGACTGGCAAGGTGTGGTATCATCCAGAAGAATTGATACTATAGTAGTAGCTTCAAATTACGGGGTTATAGTGTGTCCGCTCAACACGCAGCTCTTATCAGTGGAAATAGGAAAGAAATAGATAGCAATAAATACTTTTTGTAAGCTCTACAGCTAATTAAGGATAAGAATTTGTATATACACATATTTGAGAAGAAAGAATAAAAATTAAAATGGAAGAATTTGACTGACACTGAGTACATCCTGAAATTCTCCTTTCAGGCACCATTTTCCTATTCAATCTTCTGCACGATTTTTATTTTGAGAGAGGTCTGGGGAAAAAATGCATCTCCCTTTCAGCAAAGGAAATTTGAAACAATGTCATTTTCTGAAAATTGTGGTTTACAGAAATTACACGTTTCTGTTAAGCCAACCCATTCCATTCCCTACCCAGAAATAATTCAAGGCAGGTTGTTGTGTCAGCAGTTGTCAGTCTTTGTTAGCAAACATCAGGGCTGAGATAACCACTAATGTCCTTCTCTAGCTGATGAGTACAAAGGGCATTAAAAGAAGAGACTAAAACTCAGTATTTTGGAAATAAAAGAGTAAAATCCCTTCCTAGGTTTCCTTGAGCAGCAGATCTGTTAGCACACTTTGTAATGAGCTTCTCACCCCAAGAGAGCTAAATAATAGTCCAATAACTGTAACCTAGAAATCCATCCAATTGTAAGAGTTAATTAAATATTACAATAAATCAAGCAAAAAGAACTACATTGGAAAATCCCCAGTAGTTTAAGCAGAAATGGTCCACTAATACTAGAATATACATCTAACAAGTCAGAAACATGTGAGATTAGAAATTCCTGTACCAAGATGGATGAGTTAAAAGTAAGACCTAAGCAGTAATCAGACCATGGTTAGTTCACCCAGAAACTACCTTTTATCATTCTCAAGCAAAGGTTTGTGGACTAAAATCACCTAATATACAGCCTCTAAAATGATTGCTTCACATCACAAAACCTGGTCTTAACTGATAACCTTTACTTACCGGGACACTCATCTCAACACAAATGCACCCAACAATCCCCACTGGACCAGCAGGAACACCGTAATGATACACACAGGAATACATTTTGTATTGTATTCCGAGAACTGGATTTGAAATGATTGTATTGCTTCTCCAAATGATGCATCAGAAAGAAAAAAATCTTCACAATTACCATCTCAAGATTCAGTATGAAAACTATCAGCCACTTCTCTTTAACTGAGTATCTTTTAAAAAAGGGCACACACAGACGCTGATTAATTAGCTTAAAGCTTTCATAATACCAAAAGTGGTTTTCTCTTAGTTCTTCTTTTGTGCATTTTTAATTATGTATTTTTTATTCCGAAAGTCCATTTCTTTTCTTTAGTATTAATTTTCTTGTGCCTTTGTAAGATATGGAGGTTGACACACTCCTCACCATAAATCCCTAATCAGGTTTAATAGTTTAATGCTGCACAGCAACAAAGTTGTCTTAAAGCAATTGACTCTTCAGATCAGCTGATCCCATGCAAATTAGAACAGCACTACTTTACTCCTTCCCCCTCCCACATGTCTCACCTAAGCACAGTCACCTCAAAAGTAGGCATTGATTCTGGAGTTGGGACCCCTCTAGAGTGAATAGCAAGAAACAGGCACAATTTATCTTACAGTACTTATCTCAGGATAGGGTCGATTACCCTCTGCACTGCCTACATCTCTCCATTGACTTTACAGGAAGCTTAAAAGAATTCGCTTAGAGAAGACATCTAACTTTTAAATGGATATGGTTAATCGAGGTGAATCCTTGCTGGATGTCAATATATGATTGCTACAATGCTGGCTGTCTTATCCGAAATGCCACCTCCATCTTCATTGTCATGGATGGCTCTGACTGTGAAGTGCAGATCAAAAGATACAGCAGATTGGGATGGGTTTCCTTTGTAATGGGGATTTGCCTGAGAGATACTGTGATTACTGTATCTATACAAGTAGTCTTAAAGATACACTTGTGCACTATTAACAGGAGATCTAACTCAGAGTATCTCCTAAAAAAATACATTTATTCACTGTTCAGCATCATCTCCACTATGTTACAGAGCTTGGCATTTTTATTGTATTCATTTTTATATTTTATCCATTATATTTCTTCTCATAAACAAACTACCAGCCAAATGCTACTTGGCTTATCTCACCAGAGCTTGACTATGTCTGGCTTTTAATCACAGTTTCACCATCTCTCTGAAAACATCCTTGGTCTTCTGGGTAACACAAGCCCTGTGGCAGGCTAACCTATTCTGAGAAAAGGTCGGCTAACTGTTGAAGCAAAGCACGAGAAGAGCAAAGCACGCCGCACAGCTGAGAGCTGTGAAGTTGCCAGGAGGCTGGGGAGCTCATGCAAAGAAACTCCCTGCCTTCCATGCTACGCTGATCTCGAGTCTCAGCATTTTTAAACCTTCAGATTTCCAGACACTCTCCTCACTTTGAATAGCAAACAGGAATCAATTCATCTGTCGGCCTGAGAAAGCACTCAATGTGTGAGACAAATGGGGATTTCGTTCTGGGGCCTGGGGGTGGGAGGCGGTTGCCTGAGACAACTTCAGAAGACAACTGCATAAATAATGCCAAGCTCTTTTTCCCCTACCATATTTCTGGTTTTCCCAAGGAAGTTATCAAGGCAAGTTTGACAGCAATCACAAGGCTGGGCCAGCGTACAGTCTCCCAGGGTCTGAAAAACTGGGAGACACCACATTTGAGAACACCTGAGGAAGACAACCTCAGGTAGGGGGTCTCGATGATCTTTATGGGCTGACAATGATACGACAAGGGCGAACAGATTTAAACTGAAAGAGAAGAGATTTAGATTAGATGTTAGGGAGAAATTCTGTACTGTAACAGAGATGAGGCAC
Source organism: Cephalopterus ornatus (assembly GCA_013396775.1). Lineage (NCBI taxonomy): Eukaryota > Metazoa > Chordata > Aves > Passeriformes > Cotingidae > Cephalopterus > Cephalopterus ornatus. Next base: position 18,006 of record VZRE01014443.1, on the reverse strand, counting down.
TGGAACAGATTGCCCAGAGTAGTTGTGGATGCCCCGTGCCTGGAAATGTTCAAGGCCAGGTTGGATGGGGCTTTGAGGAACCTGGTCATGTGGAAGGCATCCCTGCCCATTGAGGCGGGGGTGGAATTAGATGATTTTTAAGGTCCCTTTCAACTCAAACCATTCTATGATTCTATGGTTGTATGATCTTTCCCAGAATCCCAAGATTCTGCCAAGGAAGAATCTTCTCTGCTCTGCAGTGACCGGGGCTCCATGAACTAGCTCTGGCTGCAGTAAATCCACTCAGCTCCAGCAAGCCTTTTGCAACAGCCAAGCCCCAGCAGTACAACAGGGATAAAGAAACTGTCAGAAAGCCATTTTGATGGCCAACACTTTATCCTCTGACACAATACAGTTGTAAGTTATACAGGAATTTCACAGTATGGAATAGTAATATGCACAAGGTAAAAACTCTAAGTCATTAGCAGTATAATTTATTGGCTAAGTTATGCCAATGCCTATCAATCAGGCTTTAAGGTTGGTTCCAGAGAGGTTTTTGATTTTTCTCATATTGCTTTGCTTTTCTTCTTCCATGGCAGCATTAGCAGGTGACGGTTACATTATATATCTACTCAGTGCTCTGGTGAGAGACCATTATGTTCACAGATCATTACTGACATCCTGACATTTGTCATCTCCTTTCATAGCAGTTAAATCTTGCTTTATCTGTAAATGTCACCACGTCATTTATTCATGAAAAGGGGTCACATTCCCAAAATAGTACACTCAGCTTTTAAAAGGGAAGTTGGTTTTATTCACTGTGGTAATCCTTGGACAAACTTCACTGCTGGTAAGTACTGACATTTTTCCCCATGCAGTTGTTTACATCCACACATACAGATTTCAGGCTTGATTTTTTGAAAGTAAAACCCTAACAGAAAGACAAATGATCTGGATGAGAAAAGTAAGTGCTTATTTTTTCAGCTTCCTACATTTAATCCACATGGATTTACCAGCACTGAATTTACTGTTGTGAAGCATAATTTTAATTTGACATCGTACTGGCTGAGAAACCACCGCTTGTCTATTCTTACTAAGGCTTTGGCATGTAGTTCTCAGCTGGACTGTATTACAAACTCACAAAAACACAGTTTAAATAATCCTTGATAGTAATACTTTATTTTTTCATCTTCAAATGTCTTGAAAGTTTAATTAATAAAAGTCTAGGCCCACCCTGTGAGATATATGGACATTCTTGTTGAAAAAGCAGAGGAAAGAAATAGAAGCTGAGGCAAGCAGGATGCATAAAGGACTCTTACTATGACCTTGGAAGAAATTAATTAAACCCACGTAACAGCCTGAATTTAGGAGGTAGAGTCTCCCTCTTACACTGTTTATACACCAATATGCATCTTTCCTGCAGCAGCATTATCTTTATTACCATTCCTCCCTTTTGTACCTCTTTATGCATTAGCATTTTAGTGGATGCCTTGAGATGCTTATGTTTTCTTGATACTTACAAATTTCACTTTGAAGTTCTTGTTCAGTTTTCCCTCACACACCCATCTTAACAGCCAGGTATGTCATCTGGAGCGCCATCTTACTCAGGTTATCATTGTAGCACTAGCATTATTTCCAGAAAAAAATTGGCTGTGGACAAATTTTAAGGCCAGATTCTAAGATAGCATGAATTATCTTAACAGTTGGGACCCATATGTATATTTATATATGTATATACATATTTATATATGTATATACATATAGTTATCTAGTGATCTGCCATCTTGAGGTTTTCTATAGTGATAAAAACATAGCAGCTCACTTCCCTACAGTAATTTCCAAATCATTTTATAAGCCGTATGAAGTATATGCAGCAATTACTTTTCACACCACTCACAGCAGCTGCTTTATAAGCTCAGCAATGCTCCACGATAGCTGAAGGTAGAAAATAATAAAAACTGAGGCCTGAGTTTACCAGGGGGCTAAAAGGGCTGCATCTCCTCCATTAACATTGCCCCCTGAAGCATATAATCAACAGCTGGATCCATTTCTGAAATTGTCACATCTCTTTGAAAATAAAGAGAATAATTTAAGTAAACTGAACAGTATTACAGAAACGCAGAATAATTCAGACTGGGAGAGACCTCTGGAGGTCATATTTGCTGTGAGCAAAGCCACATCAGATCTGGTTGCAGGACTTTGTTCAGTTGAGTTTTTAATATTCAATATCTAATATCTATTCTGAATGTCCTGAGTTCCAGCTTTCGAACTTTGCACTTTACCTTCTCGCCATGCATCTCTGAGGATGCTCCAGAGCATCCAGATCCTCCTCTGAACACACACGTCTCCCTTAGATACTCCTCATTCTCCAGCCAGACCAAGAGTGTCCTACACTGGACTTGCTCCAGTTTGTCCCTGTCATTCTTTTATTCGGATGTTTTTAGAGAGCACCATCTGTGGGTGCTGTCTGAGCTGCAATCTCACGCATGTCAAATCTAGGGGGAGATTTGTTTCTCTCACTGCAAGACATCACTGCTGAGGTGAAACCCTGGTTCTTCAGGTGCCACTGGCAAAACATGCTGCCTGCTTCCTCCAATAAGTAATGCTGGTTGCCATAGTTTCTGCTTCAAGTTTTCAGTGTCTTTTCCTGCCAAGTTTCCTGCCACTTTCCCCCCCACCCTCCCCCAGCATGTCTTTACAACTTTCAGTTATGTGATTTTTGAGACCAGCTGGAACATAAATGCTCAGAGCTCAAGAACAAATAAAATGGTTGCTCTCAGAAAGTTAACAGATAAATTCTCCTCTGTGACAGCTATCTGTTGAAGTCAGGGTCATTACATCTACTTCAACCAGCTGAGAATTTCATCAAGTATTTGACCACAGCTTCTGATCACACCAGGTGTGGGACCAGCTTTCCCTGAGAAATCTGTAGTATTCCAATTATGCTCAGTTCTCAGTTTAGACACACGTTTACTTCTTAACAGTATTGACCATATTGTATTTTCTAAACAATAAAAACCTCTCTCCTCTACTAAAAATTGGCTTCTTAAATTTTCCTCCATAGTATGTGTTGCCAAATCAGCAAAGGAGGTCACAGAATAAACCTGTATTTTTCACTATTATATTTTAAAGGCTTCAGTATCAATAAAGGAAAAAAAAAATACTGTCATCACACAGATTTGATAAGATTTATTAAGAGTAGAATCTGTCCCTAAAAAAATTCTGAAAATAGCTTTACTGGATGTTCTAAACCACCATCTACTTAATACTGGTCTAGGTTTCAGAGAAAACTTTTTACTTTCAGGATCTCTACTCATAATTTTTTGCAAGAAAATTAATTTATTCTAAAGAAACACAATTTTTTTCCTTTTGAGATGAAGGGTAACACATTGTTTAAAGATTTCACTACAATAAGGCAAAGTAATGATAATCAAAAGGAGAGGGTCTAGGGTTCTGAAAGCTTATTTTGCTGTAGGTGTATTTTGCCATGTGAAAACATAATGGATGTAATTTTTGTTTCATGAAAGCCAATGGGGAGTTTGTCACAGGTTTAAGTAATGTCAGGAACTGACACTATTTCTCAGGCTGACAGCAGTTTTGCCATATAACATGCAGTATTCTTGATGTGAACTGAAAGTTCCTACAATTAACTTCACTTATCCAAAAGAAAGCCTTTTTTTCCCCCTCTTTTTGCTTTTTTCCACTAGATTTTTTGTAGCTTTCCTAAATATACTGGAAAGCCATACATGCAGGAAATGTTTTTGTTCAAAACATATTATCAATATCTTTTTGCATGTGTCTATATGTGTGTGCACGTGTACGTACACACACGTGTGTATACAGAATCTTTTGTCAAACATTAAATAGTGTTGTGGATATTAAAAGATTTCTGTTTTCTCAGCTCACCATGAAGGCTGTTTTCTCCTGATAACTACAGCAAACTGTATTGACCTCTGATACTGCATATTGCATATTTCCTGTTAAAACAATTAGAAAAGCAACTCCCTACTTAAGCAGAAGCTGCCCTTGTTCACATGAGATTTTGTTCCTAAATCCTTTAAACAAATTTTGAGATCAAATGCTGACAAGCCAAATACTATATTTCTTATTATCAGATTAAACTAGTAAAAATGATCACACACTCCCAAACAGTCCCTTTTCTTTTAAAAATGCTTTTCTCTCAACACCTTTAATCTCTATTCCTTTCAGAAATAGCCTTCTTTATGCACCTAGGGAAAACAAGATCGTAGACCGGTGTTTGAACACAGCTTTGCTTTCCTGTGTTATTCTCAGCTTAGAGCATGTTTGTATTACTGGCTTCATCTACCCACTGATCAATTGTTTGACCAAGTATCTCTGCAGTTTATGGCCTCATATTGTTTTTTAAATCAAATGCTGACCAGTGACAGTGCCACTTGTTGAATAGCAGTGTCTATCATGTACGAAAATTGAATCACAATAAGGGATGCTGAAGGAGGGATAATCCACTTTTTTACTGACATCTGGCTTATAGTTATGGCTCACATTTCATGTAGAGACATCACTCACAGTGAAAAACTGAGTGAGTGGTAAGTGACAAATGGTGGAAAGACTCCCTTCGAAATCCAAGGATTGGTAGGCATTTTTGCATCCAGGTTCTCAAAGATGCTTCCACATGCTACTGATATTCTGGACACAGCACTGATTACAGATTGGAGCACCAGAAGTGATGGCACAGAAAATGAGGGTAATATGTCAAAAAACATAACTAATGATGGATGGTCTACTGCCACATGACAGGTAATTAACAGAGGGTCTACACAGTGAGGCTCAGCACGTCCCCAGCTTAAAGTCAGGTGCCCAGAGACAGATAAAGTGCTAGTGTTAGCTGAAACCTCCAGATAGCTCTATGGACACCAAGGAGGAGAGTTAGCCCTTCCAGATGTGGTTCACAGCTGGGAGAGTTATCATACACAGGGATATCAGAGCCAATGCACAGGGTCTGCCAGCAAGGAAGGATGAGAAGCAACGGGCAGAAACTGATGCACAGGAAGGTCCACCTGAACATGAGGAAGAACCTCTTTACTCCTCAGCGGACACCTTTAAGCACGGGAACAGATTGCCCAGGGAGGTTTGGAGTCTCTCTCACTGGAGATATTCAAAAATTGTCTGGACACAATCCTATACCGTGTGATCTAGGATGAGCCTACTTGAGCAGGGAGGTTGGACCAGATGACCCACTGTGTTCCCTTCCAGCCTGACCCATTCTGTTATTCTGTGATTCTGTGAAGGTATCTCAGAACTGCACTTGGCATTTCTGTGAGACAGATGCAGAACCCGAGCACATTTCTGAGTACAGACCTCTACCTCTTCCTCTGCCTAGTCAGCCATCGAAGGATTTGGCGGTCAATTACAGCAGCTAAGGATTAGACTCTCCCCAGCCCCTGGGAGATGAGGCAGACAGCTCCTATGTTCCAAGAATATCCAGATATCTGGCAAGCAGTTTGCGTGTAAGAGCTAAATCATATACATGAAACCAAAAGGAATGAAGCCAAGACTTACACCGCAGTGTCTAAGACTTACAAGTCAGTGGGAGGAAAATCCTATGATCTGCCTTCTCCATAGACTATCCAGTTGTCTGTCATTGTGAAAAACGAATTAATTCAGTGTATTCTTTCTGTCATGCCCTTACATTGTTGAACAAGTTTTAGTAAAACTCAATACAAATCAGCTAAATTCATGCAACAAACTGGGCTCTAGAGAGATCCTACATGTATGAATGGTTGTTTTCTGAATTACCCAAGAGAGACATCTCCTAAGCAGTAAGTATAATAAATATGTGATCCTGCTGTGCATTCCCAGTGTTAGAACTCTGGGTGTTTGAGGAAAGGTTTTCCCAAAAAATCTGTAACAGCTGGGAAAAATCTGGTGACAAGCAGCCTTGGAGAGGTTTTCTTGAATTCTATGGAATTTAGACGTAATCATTTTGCTCAAGTGATATATTTGGTTTTGAAGTGTTTTGCTGATTTTCTAGCTGTACCATAGAAAGGAATCATTTTGGTCCACTATTTCTCCCAGTGGGACCAATAGCAGCATCACTGTTGGTCTACAAAAGTGAAATTTCTGACGCAAAATTCTGAAATGCTTCAGAAACAGTTCAATTTTCCCCAGCAGAGATGTGTTCGAAACCAAATCCAACATTCAATGAAACTCAATTTCCTTTTCTCCTCCATGCATAACATACAGTAGCATCAAAGGGACTCATTCCTGCTCATGAAGGGATAAAAACCCCAATCTGTATATTAGGGAACCAGGTGGAGAAAAACCAGCCTTTATTTAAGTGTAACACCTGTGGCTCACTCTCCCAGCTGCAGAGAGTGAGCATATGGTGAGGACATTTGACCAGGCATGTACAGAGCTAAAAGCTGTATAGTATTGTATGAGAAGTTTCTGTCTCAGCACAGTATGTTCAAGTAAAGAGACGATATCCCAAAATATATTTCATGTATTAAATGGAGTTATGTAGGTAGGCTCACGAGGTAAGTTGAATTTCAGCTTTTGAGACGTGTTATCCTCTTTATGCTAAATTTTGAATAGAAGGAATATGATGTGGGACGAAAGACTTGAATAGTCCTAAGAGTAGCAGAAAGGATTATTGGATAATTTGTTTCTCCATCTCTTTTACAACCCTATTTCTTAAACATCCCCCACCTGTGCTCCTACCATGGCATGAAAAGTTGGCTGACATTTTCCATAGTGCTTTGCAAACGTAGCAAAATAAGAAAAGAACAGAACAGATCTGCAGTTATAACCTACTGTATTTCAAGGCACTTTAACACAGGTAACTGCAAGCTATAACTTACTAAATAAATCCCCTTTCTGATCCTCTAAGGATTACTGAAAAACCAAATAAACCATCTGGCTATTACACATTCATTTGCCTAGAAAGTATTTTGGATGCCCTCCCATTAATATGTCATTTGAAAGAATATTTAGTTCAGTGGGAGATGAAGCGTCACCACACAGGTCATGCCTAAATCAACAGAACAGCTTGTCTCTCTCACAGCCAATCTACATATAATTGATTTTCAGCATACATATTCAGCAACAAAAGCTGTTTCTTTGAGAGATTCCACTGCCACATTTCACAGCTCTCTATGCACAACTTTGGGCAAGGTCCATCTTCCACTGCTACAGCATCAGTGAAAAATTATATATTGCAGCATTCCCATATGATATTCTACCTATTGCAGCTGGCAAAAAGTCATAAAAAACTGTTAGAAAAATCATAACTGAATTTATTAAAACCTACTTTCAAGCTCCTCTTTTCAAATGACTTACACTGACTGTCACCCACACAGCACCATATTCAGTGTTAGTGAGAGGTGTTAAGCAGACTTGGTTCTCTTCTTCCTCTGCACATTCTTAGTTTTGGGAACAAAGAAATTCCCACATAAGTTGAACAGATGAGCAGACATTTAACAGTATCACCAGTCTGAGGTAATTTCCATAACAGCAAACTGCCATCTGACACCAGCCTAGGACACAGTCCTGGAACCGAATCACATATCCTCAGCATGTAATTTGGATTCCAGTCTCATTATAAATCTTGAAGCTACTTCATTGCTAACAAGGCATCACACTACTTTGGTACAAACACCCACAAAACTGCAAAGTATCTGAAACAGACTGAGCAGAAATTTATGGGGTTTGGATTTTCCAAGCTCACCCACAGATAATGATGCACATACATATACAGAACCTTGAAAACAGTGCTGATGTGAAATATTCCCTCCTAGAGAGGAAGGGTGCATGTCAATGATACTCCACCACTCTTTGCAAGAGGTGGCTCCCGGATAATGCGAGCTCCAAAGAGGAATCACCAGGGAACTTTTCCCTCACTGTTCTGCTAAAACCACACTTGGATCTGCTCCATTATTGATTCAGTTGAAATTCTTCCTGTTCTTTCAGCGACAATGCAGATATGTGAGAAGCTCTTTTCCTCCAAATACCAAATGTTCTTGAACAGTCTTGCTGTTCAATTTGTATTCATATTATATTAATTTTAGCATAAGAAGTACATGAATGAGTCTGGGGGGGGGTACACAGGAGGCAGGGAGAAATGTCAGAATTCTTGAGCCATGGGAGATGAAAATCACAGAAATGTAATCTTAGCTGCAAATTGACAAGACAGAAAGAAACTAAAAATGTTCATTTGAACATATCCTGTTATCCAACATTATGATAAAACAGTGACAGTCAGTATAGATTATTTTTATTTAAATTCTTGGAAGATAATTATTATTTTACCTGAATAATCCATGAGTTATTTAAAAGGAGCACTGGCAGAAGGAAGCAAGCTTTAAGCTGTAAAATGCATTGCTATCGATGAATATATAATTTGTGCTTCAAGCCCACATACAGGAAAAATACAAGTAAAAATCCAGAAACACGAAAAAAAAATTTAGTTTGTGGCAAATAGTGAATTTCCAAGTCAAAGACTGTAGAAAATATTAGGGATATACTCTTTCTATAAATGATGCTCAAGAGGGAAGAGGAAATGGGAGAAAAAAAGAATGGCTATGAAATGTAAGATGGGTCTTCTCATGGGTACTGTTAATGGAACAGCAAGAGGGACACTGAAATATATGGCTCACTTTAATAACTATTCCTCTTGCCCTCTCTTCCTTTATTCTTCTAGACACATTCATCAATGAGAAACAGGTTCATGTTACAATCACTTACCTATCCACCAACCTAAAGACATTAAATAAAAATAAAATTATATTCTGGAACAGGATGAAGTAACTGCACTCAAGCTTTAATTCATCTTTTGAATAGCACTGGGTTGAGAAAAAAAATGTAAAAAATCCATTTCAAAACTCCTCTTTCCCTCCAAAAACACGTAGCTGTGAAGCACTGGCTAAAACATATATTTTAAGGAAACAGTTCTCTAGGGACCATTTCTAAACACATTTAATCTTGGAGGCTAAAGACACCATCTTGCTGTTTCCTGGTAATATACATTTAAGAACCTGGAAGATCCCAGCTTCACAGCCCTTCCCATGTGGAAAGATTGCCAGGCAGACAGTGGGGAAAGGTGTCCTGGATTTCACCACAAGGCTTTAAAGAGGCTGACTCACATCACATGGAGCACAAGAGGATTGTGACACCTGGGCTAGTATGTCCAGACCTGGGTCCTGGGTTACGTGTCCTGGACAGGAACTGAACATCTGAAATACCAGGGGATTTGCAAGCCTGCTCAGTTCTCTAACACAATTTCTAATGTTATTTTATTTTATTTTTAAATAAAAGCTAAAGACTGAAAACAGTAAGACTCTTTAACAAAAATACAACTCCAGAATTGAAACTCTCAGGCTACAAAAGTCATAGGATTTATTTGAATTGTATTTGCCTCTCTCCCTTGTTCTCTCTGTCTTTCTTTCTTTCCATTTCACTCCACCCTCCCAAATACACACAAATAATCTAGTTCTCTAGCCTGAGGGTTCGTTTTTCTCAAAATTTTGCTCACTAGATTATTTGCATTCTTTTCCTTCAGAAAATAAACATCAGAGTGTCTAGCAATAGCACCTTAATATTAAAACAATTTAATATATTTCATAGTCACAAAGAAAGACTAAGAGCTGACAACTTCACAGGCAAGGCTTTAAAAAACACAATTTGTGTTTCTGTCTTTTCAGAATATTGATGCATCTCCGTCTGTCTGACTCCAGTCCCTTTTACCCGGCTCAGAAGTCTCTCTAAGCTGCTGGCTGACCCAGCCATGTCAGGAGCACACTCTGTACTGCACACTTTGTTGTTGCTTTCTCTTCCCTGCATCAAGGAAATAGTTGTTCTTCTTTGATCCTTCTCTCAGCCGCATGACTTTTAGTTCCATCTGTCCTGTCTGCCGTTTATAAAATAACATTTTTTTCCCAGTTCCTGCCAAATAACCTTATTTTGATATTTCCCTCTTTATGCTGAATGCCCAGGCATACATCTTTCATAACTGCAGGGTGTGTTTGGTTCTCTGGGTTGTAATTGAAGGCCTGGCTTGAGACCGAAGGATGAAAACTTCTGTTGTTGAGGGCAATTTATCTGCGTGAGTCCCATTAATGTGAATGGAAGGTAGGTGGCTAAATCCCAACACAGCTCACAAAAAATATATAAGTGACTCTCTATTCCTCAAAAATAATACACTGCATGTATTATTAATTGTATAGTGCAATTTACAGGGACTGAAATACAGGGTTGTTTAATTTTGGAGGTTGCTTCATGTGGATTTAAAATCAAGAGGACATTTGCTGAAGATTAGATATAAACAAAAATTCAAGTCAACTGCAATACATCAAAAAAATGAATGTATTTAGATAGTTTTGGGTTTCCTTTATACTTAGAAGGAAAAACTTCAATATTTGTAGTGTTCAGGTTATTTGTCTGAATATTGACAAATTCTTCTTGTTATGGGAGGAAATGGAATGCTGAAGATTACCAAGGACAAAAACATGCCTTGCACTTTTCAGGTAGTCATTTTTTTATTGTCATTAATTATTGACTTGTCTATTTGCCATTTATGCATTGCCTTACCTTTCCCCCTTGCCTTTACTTGCATCTCTTTATTTTGTCCCCTCAATTTTTCATTAACTTACATGAAGCTTTTCCTCTCTGTTTTGCATTCCAAGAGCCACATTCCCATTCTTGGTCATTAAGCTGTATCATCCTGTCTTAATCCAACTGCTCCATGAAGACACAATACCAGAAGGAGTGTAGTGACAACTGGGGAATCAATAGGTTGTAAAATGACCTTTAAGTCCCATCATGTAGCACAATAAGGCCCAAACCACTTAAATTGGAAAGCAGAAGACACAGAAAAGAGCAGAGTTAATAAGTAATTCATGAGTACCAATATATATCCTGAGGTTGTTTCACTATGCAAGTGGCAAGCTTTCAAGTGCCATGACTAGCTACAGAATATACTTCTGTGTATCCAAATACTTAATAATTACCTCCTATTAAATAACGATAAGGAATATGCTACATGGTCTCTGTAGTTGGCTGAAACAAATAGCTTTTGCCATTCTTGTGATTGTACTATCACCTGAACTCTTCATAACATATTTTCTATTTTAATTTTTTTGTGATGCTAAGCAAAACCACTGAGTTACTCATCACAAGCAATGACCGACATTCCATCTGCAATTCAAATGTATGGGGATATCTATGAAAAAAGAGCTTTTTCACAGCTTCGTGAGCAAGTTAAGAAGCAACTGAACAACTGGAGACACACACTAACAGAAGGCATGGGCAGCAGCCAGGACAGCATCTCCAGGCACTCCATATGTGGACTCTCTGTTGCCTACAGCAAATAAACTTTTGAAGCCAGCAGTGGTAGGAAAGCTGACAGAACGAATTAAAAAGTGGCAGCAGGGAGCCAAATACTGCTGTAATGGAGGTAACAGGGAACTCCCTGAACTCCGGGTAGGACAGGCAGCGAGAGGGTTGCCAGTGACAGAGAAAAGCAGCAGAGGGCAGGGATAGGTACACAAAAGGTACTTTCAAGGTCAGGAAAGGTAGAAGTAGAGGACAACTGTAGTTACTACAACTGCAATTTCCAGGAAACCATGGAGGAACAGTTTCCCTTGAGGGACGACAGAAATACAAATTCCTGCATGCAAGCATGTGTAGAACAGCGGACAGCCATGAACATGTGGGGATGATTTACTGGAAACATTCAGGAGCTGTCAAAGAACTGCCAGATTTCTCTTTTCAGAAGAGAAATCTCCAGAGAGTGAATGACAAGAGGAAATGAGGCTCCAAATGGACAAAATGCAAGCAAGTTAAATTTGCCTAGAAATTTCTGAAACCCTATAGTTAGGTAAGGTTACTCATTTTCCAATAAAGAAAAACAAATATTCTGAGCGTGCTCCAGATTTGTATTAAAAACTTACAGAAGAGGTGCCAACACATGACAATCACAAACCCTTATCAAAAATTTCAGCAGCATACAACCAGCAAAACACCTTGCTGTGCACCAGAAATGGCTTCCTGTGTATAGTTTTTCTACACGCGATTCTTAACACCACTGTGTATTTTCTCATGTTTTATTATTTACCCTGTGAAGTGCAAATTTATTCTTCTGTTCTGAAAGTCTTGTCACACATATACAGACATTGTAAGATAAAGTGATAGCTTTCTACACAGTTCTATTATAAGAACTTGAACATCAGCCCAAATTACCTGTCATCAGCTGTTCAAGTCTTCTTTCCATTACTGACAAAACAAATGAACAGCTGCTTGCTCCACAAACCTGTGCACTGAAAACAAGATACGCTAATAAAAAAAAGCTGTAAACAGCAATCAAAATATATATATAAAAGTTCCAAACATAATACCAAGTGGGTTAAGGCTGCCTGCATTCCTGGCTACCTAAACAGAAGAGCCTCCTCTAAGATGCCATTTTATAAAATGGTCTCATTTATAAAAGTATTTCAGCAGCATCTGGTCTATAAAGATGTAAAGAAACAACTCAATTCTTTGTGGATATAAGTCTATGGTAATTTTTTTTTCTAAGTACTGGAAAAAAGGTAAAAGTACACAGGTGTTATGAAAATCATTTAATCATTAAATGCTAGGACATGAGTCTATTTAGGACTGGTTACAAATTTTTCAAAGTTCACTAAGGTGTGAAAAAATGTCATCATATTGTTTCATTATTTTTCTATGTGTATTGTCATGAAGGAAAACATAAATGTGCTTTTCACTTTATTTTCAGCCAAATAAAAAGTTTAAGACTAAAAAGAGAGAGAGAAAAAAATGGAAGGTAAATAAAAATATGTAAAATTAAATATTATATATTTTTCAAAAAACTTACAAAAATTTAATTTGAAATAAATCAAAACAAAAATTTTAGATGCAAAATCAAATTTAAAACAAATGAGTGATAGTGGGAGTAAAAATTCTGTCTAATTTTTTTTTTTTCATTTTCCCTCCTTATCGTTTCCCCATTTTTCACTTTCCTTTTTTGCCTTAGTTAATAATTTCTCCCAGGCCTCTTTGGAAGTTGAAGCAATGCTGATAAACATACAGTGCTACTTTTCTACCCTATGGAAACAGATTTCAAAATTCATACATTTCAAAGCCAGAATGAATAATTGTGAGTATTCAGTCTGTTGCTTGGTGCATCCCGGGCCACAAAAATCTCACCAGGAATGTAACCAAGCTCATCTCTTTGCTTTGCATGGCAGCACATTGCTTAGGTATGCACTCAAGGCAGCGAGAAGCCTCTATATCCCGAGATAAGCTTTTACAGTCACTAGCTGTGACAGTCACACAGCTTCCTCCATACAACTTCTTCCATTGTAAATAATGTGCACTTAAGTTTCTACACTTACTTTGTGCTAGTTTAAGCTTTCAACTGTTGGATTTTATGCTGTGGGTTTTGTGGGTTTTTTTTCTGGAAGATTAAAGAGCCTTTTATGATCAAAAACTTCTTCTTCAGATGTAATCGTAGGTTGCAACCTCTTAACCTTTCTGGACAAACAAAATTGATAGCACTTCTTTAGTTTCTCACTACAAAGTATCTTTTCCAAACCCTGAAATGCTTCAATAGATCCTTTCCAAACTCTTTCTAGACTGTCAATATTCTTTTTGCACTGCATTGGGTCGCTATCATCTAATTTCAGTTTCACTATCTTACCCCATATCTGACAGAGGGAAATTCAGCCCCCTGCAGTGATGTTTCACCTCACCCTACAAAAGGCATTTCACCTACGTCAGCTGAAGCACAGGGGAAGGCGCGTATTTTATCTGTTGACTTTAGAAGGAATCTAGTTTCAACACAAGAATATTAATTCTTGGATACCTTTAGTGAGGCAGATGAATCCCCCTCAGTGTAGTCACCAGGGGACAATCCAGCTGTCTAGACACAGGAGTTCTGTGCGGTTTCAGATACCTCAGGCATCACACCTGGCTGCACCCGTGGATGCCATGTCACATCTGCCAGCTGCACGCAATGTCTCTGAAACTATAAAACATATAGGTATGTTTCATCAGGATGAGTTCTTTATGAAAGTATTTCACGATCTCATCAAGACAAAGGAACACCAGAAAAAAATATTTTCCATAATGTTGCATCAATTGTAATTTTAATCTCCATTCAATTCATCCAAGAAATTCTTCCTAGGTAAGGTTTGGGCTAACTAGCAAATTGTTTTCAAGGCCAATTAACTCACTATTTGTTAATGTTGGGCCATGACTATTTTTCCAAGCTTCTGAAAGTCCCTCAGAATACAGATTTGCTAAAAAATTAATTCAGTCTGCTCCACAGATAAGTGATTTTCTTGACAATTAATTATCTAATTCTGTAGATTTGAAAATATTCAGTGTTGCTGCTTAGCATTCTTTCTCAGAAGTGAGAGAAAATAAAATATTTCATCCTTCTTTTAGAAAACAGATGTATATATTTAATTCTGTGTTTTCTCTACCAGGGTTAACAATTTTACCATCCATAGTTCTACAAAACTGTAAGCATTTTGTTCCTGTTTAAAGAACTTCTTGTTATCTTTGCCCTATTACCCATAGATTTTCAACTGACTGCTTTAGTTTTCTTTATCAGTTCTCTCCATTATCTAATACTGAATTTATTCATTGCTATCAGGCTCTATACTTTTCCCATTATTTTTTCATCGTGGACTTCACCTCCCTTTTAGCCAGGATTGGTTTTTAACTGAAGAAAAATACTTTTTGTCAGTGTAAAACTCCATTTCTTTAGATATTTAACACAACTTCTAAAAACTTCTCTCACCTCTCAGCTGTACTTTTTTCTTAGTTTTTTTTCCACTCGGTTTTGGTGCTAGTAGTTTTTCCTTTTGGAGTGTCCATTTTATAATTAAAGAATAAGTAAACTGGAACTAAGGTGTGTGTATAAAGTCTGAATCCATCCAGACTCCCTATGACACAAATTCTGAGAAATTATTAAATTAGGGACAGATTTTAAAAATAAAGAAAAAAAGTGGACCCACGGGAATGTCTGTTGTTACAGTCTGAGCCACAGAATCTCATACAGAAACAAAGCAGGAGATTGTAACTCATTAAAAACAGAAGCCATGAGTTCAAAGCCTTAAACCCAGCTGAAATCAAGCAGAGAAGTATTCAAACACACTCACATTGCATCATATAGCGCCATATTGCATCATCAAATCACTGTCTCAAAAGGATGACAAATGATGATGAAACCATAGAGGTATAATCACATTACTGTGCTTCAAACTACTATATTAACTTGCCTAAATTTACTCTTTCTCTGTCAATAACAGTGTAATTCTACAATATCCAGAGGTGTTTAAGGAGCCATCAAATTAGGCAGATTAAAACAAAAATAAAAATAATGATTTCATGTTCACATTTTGAAAATTCAATTATTTTTTTCTTTGATTTTTTTTCTCTACTAAAGTACTTTGTCCAGGAGTATAGTTGGAAAAGGCTGAGGAAAAGACAATCAGGTTCCCTTTTCTGTTTCCTTTCCAAAATTTGAGCAAGCCTCAGCTCAGACTATAGCCTTACCCTCAAAGGGACTAGAATTTATGCTTGTTCTGTTGAAACAGTGGTAGTGCTGATTAAGAAGGCTTGTTAAGTACATCATATGGAACAATCTTGGGAACTTTATAGCATTTTAAAGAACCCACGAAAAAAGAAGTGGCCAAGTATCCAAAACTCATCAATAAAAGATTCATGTCCTGGTTTCCAATTTTCCTTAAGGAACTTAAAAAAATTAAAAAGTCTATTGACCATGTTATTTAATGGTGTTAACTAGCAAGAAGTAGTCGTTATTTCTTCTTGCTACTGAATTCAAAAGCAATTAATATGTAGAAACATTATTTTCTTTATTTATAAATAATTAGCAATGTTTATTGCGCCTTTTGTCTGATTATATGCATTTCTGTTTCTGGTGGCATTATTAGCAGCATCCTGGAGGATAACAGCCCCACTATGCTAATGAAGTGGCAGAACAGAAGACAGTTCCCAGCTACTAAGAAGAGCTCAGCACCACTGCCCTTTGGGCCAGAGGCAAGTAAAGGGACTACAGTAAAGGTAACGAAGCCCTGGAAACAAAACCTTTTGAAAGTGTGGCCATAAATGTCACAGACCAGTGATCTTTTTTAAAACAGTACCACAACTGTAGACAGTGAACCCTACAGTTGACTTGGTTTGAAATTGTGGTCCCTGTATTGATAATCAATATGTTCCATTGTGACTGAGCAGACATATAAATGGATGCTTTCAGCCTAGATTGGATTAAAGGAGGCTGTGGTAGTCAGCGGGCTGTGTGGTAAATGCTGCTTCTTTTCTAATTGAGCCACTTGCTTTTGAAAGAGTCAAAGATGTCCCTGGTGGACATAACGTGGGGTGTGCTAGAAGGATAAGGTTAAAGGAAAGGAGGCTAGAGGAGTTCAAGGCACTGTTTATTACTTTGAACGTTTCTGAATAAAGGGAGGGTTAGCTTTTCAGTGAGGAGAATGCAGCAGTTTCACTCCTGACTGTGCTGATTTGTAAGGGTGCCTCTCCCCTTAATCTTGTTCTTTTTTCTTTAATCTGTATGTTTTATAAACCTTATCTTTTCTCTAACCTTACCTTTTGAGTTAATCCCTAGTGTCCTACACTACTATGCCTGTCTAGGTCTATTCAGTTTTAAAAAGACACTCAGTGTTTCCAGTAGCACCACAGGGATCAGGAATGAGCAACAGCCATCCTAAGGTCTTTCCCTTGCCTCTTCAAAAAGCCTGTGTTCTGTATCCACAAGCAAAAGGGTCATCACTGACATATGTTAAGTCTCTTGTGTTTCCTAAAATTTGAGACGAGAGAGATAGAGACACACAGAGAGAGAGGAACAAAAAGANAGAAAGAGAAAGAGAAAGAGAAAGAGAAAGAGAAAGAGAAAGAGAAAGAGAAAGAGAAAGAGAAAGAGAAAGAGAAAGAGAAAGAGAAAGAGAAAGAGAAAGAGAAAGAGAAAGAGAAAGAGAAAGAGAAAGAGAAAGAGAAAGAGAAAGAGAAAGAGAAAGAGAAAGAGAAAGAGAAAGAGAAAGAGAGGAGGGAGAAATAAAATTTCTCATAAGTGAAAAGATAAATTCAATTTAAATACAGGAGCAAGCTAACAACAATATTGGAAAAGCTGGATACAAGCAAAACAGTGAAGGTTAAGGCTTCCCGGGCTCAGGATATGAGAGGAACTGCTTATATTTTTTAGCTACTTGTTAAATAACCAGGGCCTATAGCTACATTCTCATTGAAAATAAATGTGAGGAGTAGGCAAAAGTTTCATAAAATGTCACAATAATCTGAGAGAAGAATTATAGACAAAGAAGTTCTGTGCAAACCAGAATCAAACAGGGGTTTAGTTCAAGACTGTAACTGTACTAGGATTTTGTCCAGTAAATAAGAGAATAGGCAAATCATGTTCATAGAGATCTTTCATAAACAAATTGATGAGGGGAAGGGTCTCCCCTCCTTATGTCTTTTTCTTAAGTTTCAAAAATAAAGACTTTTCAGATCCAAATAGCGGAGTGGATCCTCAGGGCTGCAGATAGTCTGAAACTTTGTTCAGGGCTACAATCTTCTCAAGATGCTCTTCCAAAGAAGTTTTCCAAAAAAAATGCAACTATTAAAGGACAAGATATTCCTAAGCATAGCCACATTTGTTTATACTAGATTCACACAGAAGCCAGGAGGTTTTGCTTCTGGGCCTGTAACATACAGCTGTAAAGTTGTTTTTTTCTACTTGTATATGAGAGGACTTCTAGTGTCTTATAAAATAATGACAGCAGAATAAGGTAGATCAAGAATCAGAAACATGAATTTGGTAGGAAAAAAGAATCTTGTTTAGCTGATTGCAATCTGATTAATATCATAGTAGTCTTGTTGTTTTTTTTTTTCCCTTAGTTTGCTGTCTCTTCCTGATCTGCTTTTCCTTGTCTTTCCATTTATATACTGCTGTCTTGAAGACTCTCTGGAGAACAAGGACACAAGTAGCCTGTATCAGGAACAGTGTGGCCA
>VZRE01014442.1:239926-253899 GCA_013396775.1 Cephalopterus ornatus | reverse complement strand
AAGGCCAATAGCATCCTGGCCTATATCAGATATAGTGGGGCCAGGAGGAGCAGGACAGAGATTCTTTCGCTGGACTGGGCACTGGTGAGGCCACAGAGCTGTGTCAACCTCATGGATTCTGGGCTTCTGTGCCATGTCAGCCTTTGGGGACAGCGTGCTGGTGGCTCAGAGGCTCTGTCCTTGCCTTGCCTTTTCCATCTCCTGGTTTCCAGGCAAGGGCCTTGTGACATCACAGCCTTTGTGGAACAGCGCGGTGGCTGAAAAATGCCAGCGCTCCGTCCCCGTGCACAGAGCCTGGGCAGAAGTCGGCTGGGAGGGACGGCCACAGACTGTGCAGAGGTGTCAGCTCATCCGACAGCAGCACCATGCCCAGCCAGGGGATCTCCAGGCTCCTCAGGCTCTCTGTGCTCCTGCTCTTGCCTGGTAGACTTGAGCCTTGCAACCGTCCCAAAGGTGCCATTGCTGATGACTGGGGTTTTCCTTGGATGGCACCTTGCCATAAAGGGCAGGAGAGGCTGGAGAGAGGGCAAGGAGCGGGGGTCAGGTGGGGGGGATGGTGCCGGCAGGAGAGGGAAGCAGAGAGTCTTAGTTTTGACACCAGCACTCGGGTTTGCAGGGCAGAGCAGAGAACATCACCCACGTAAGATTGTTCTGCATCCCTCCTTGCAGTTCTGACAGGAACTTCTCTTCAAAGGTCATTCTGTGAGCATCTTTTTCTTCTTTCTTTCGAGGTGCGATGAGAGTGGTGGGGCGGGCTGTCGGCACCAGAGGGCAGACGAGCAAGGTGAGCATTTTCCTGCCAGTCCGAATCAGGTGTTACTTCTGGCGGGCTGTGTTTTTGGTGAATCTAAGCACATCCCTTGTCATTTGTTTTTTTGCCCGGTGGTACACAACCTGAGAAGTGTCAGCAGAATGGGAAGGAGGTCCTTGCAGGAAGAGGTCAGTGTAAAGGAACCCGAGAAGGGACCTTTGGTCAGACTGTTGCACTCTAAGAGGATCTGTCAGTATGTCCCTTTGCCTCTGTGATTTCTCTGCAGTGTCTGTCCGCATTCCCAGAGGAGCAGAGCCGCAGGCCGAGGAGCCGAGCGACAAGGTCAGGTGCTCTTCCGCTGGCCTTGTGGGCAATGGCAGGGGATTGATTGCAGGGCTCAGCATTTAAGCATTTCCCTCTTCTCTTTGGAGGTGCCGTCACGGTAGCCTTTGGAAAGAGATGAGCGTCCCAGGTGAGTCGGGGAGGTAGCGAGGAGGAGCAGGGGCCCAGGGAACTTTCAGAAATACCACAGAACGTTTTCTTTCCCTATTCCAGGTGTGCCATGCAGTAAGAGCCACAGGCTGCAACTCTGGCCAGAGCCAGGGCCTAGATGACCTCAGAGCACTTAGGAGATGGTGAGTGGAAGAATGGTTGGGGTTTGGCCTATGTGCTGCTAAAGTCATGCATTGATTTTGGTTTCCTTTCTTGGAGCTGATGAAGAGAATAACCCAGCGACTGCAGGAACCCCTGAGCAAACTGAAGGGACATGCTTTTGGAAGGTGGATTGACAGGCCGAGATCCCTGCAAGATAAGTTGAGGGCTCTGAGCCAGAGAGGGCATGAGAGCTGGGTACAGGCTTTGGAACTGCCAGGAGGGCTTTTGAAGCGGTAGATTTGTGTTTTCAAACCCTACAGATTCAGACTTGATTACAGTCTAAAATCCCATCTATAATACAGCAGATAGGAGGGGTTTTTTTGGAACCAATTTCTATAGCAGCTAGTATTATTTCTCAATATCTGTAACCATTTGCAGGATTTTACACACACCTCCCTCATGAATTTTCAGGCATTTTGGGCATTGTCACCTCCCTTTTTGGGGAGACACCCACATGACCCCCCTCATCTCACCCCAGCCCACCATGGCTCTCCCAGTGACCCCGGGGTGCCCCTAATGACACCATCACCCCCCCCAACTCCTCCACCACCAAAGAAGGTGCAAAACAAGTCCAGCTGCCCTGACCAGCAGCTCGGTGCTTCCAGAAAGCCCTTGACACACAGACATCCCACTTGAAAAAAGGGGTGACACATTTGCGACGTCCCCTGACCTGATGCAGTTCACTGGTTTGCCCAGTAGTAAATAAAGTACAATCTAACTGTATCAACTAAAGTTAAGGTTTTATTCTTTACAGTCCTCTTCGCCCTAAACACACACGATGGGGAGAAAGGAGGAGGATAGCAGCCTGAGAAATGGCGGAATTGCCAATTCTACCAATTCTGCCAATTCTGTTATGCAATGTTTACATAAAGCATATTTATCCCACTTAGTGCAGGGATTTTTCAGGCTACAGGGAGGGTAGCATGCATGGAACGATATACAGTTACACACTTTTTCCAAACTTATTCACACCATTTAAACTTATTTACACTATCTTACAACACTCTGTTACTATTAAATATGGATCCATATTTTTTCTACAGGTAAAGCTAACATAAACAGTCTTTTTCCTTAGTTTTAACTTGGTAGCAGGTGTTTGCTGCAAGGTGTTCTTCCGCAAAAGTTTAGTAGCTTCTTCTTTCACTCTCACTGAGTGCCCAAGGCCGTTTGCTGGATTCCAGTTATCTCTGAGGCCTCTTGCTGAGCAGCTGCTCCTGGCTTCCCAGGCTGAACACCTGTTTGTTCTCCAACAAAGGGGGATAAATCAAGGGAGGGAAGGGCAGCCCCCCAAAGGGCTGGAGTCCCCCTCAGCTCCCATCTGGCTGCCCCACGGCACAGGGAATGTCCCTGAGGATAGGGCCTCATCTCCCGCTCAGGCTCTAGCAGTGCCAGGAGATGTCTCCACCCTTCCCCAGGGCGCTGCTGCAGGGACATCCCCCTGGGAGGCTGCAGGACAGGCTGCACTGGGGTGGCAATCTGGGCTCCCAGACTCACCCAACAGCTCCAGCACTGGAGCTGCTGCTGCTGCAGCTCCCTCTCGGCCAGTGGGGCTGAGAGAGGGAAAACTTACAGAGGGAACTGGAAAAACCACCCCAAATCTCAGGAACTCTCTTTCTGCTAAAATCTTGTGCCTGTGCTTACATACCTCTGAGAAAAACACTCCCGCTGGAGGAGTCCTGGATTTTCCTTCAGCATTCAATGAACTGGCACAGCTCAAACTGATGCCATTAAATTGTCCATCTCCCAAATCCAGGTTCTCCTTTGCCATGGAGTTTTTGCCTGTTCCCCAGCCCGGAGGGACCTCTGGAAGCTGCACCGCCCAAGAGCTGCTGTGGGACTGCTGGGGAATGCACCACTGGAAGCAAGACAGAAATAAAGGAATTCAGAGCACTACCTCAAAATATTGGGGGAAAAAAACCCCTAACATTCCTTTGCCTCCCTTCTTAAAGGGAATTGTGTGAGCTCCGTGTGAGCCGAGAGGCTCTGGGCTGTGGGAAAGCACCCAGAGGGATGGAGGGAGCACAATGCTCCTCTCCTCGCTCCATCCCCAGCAAAGCCCTTGGGATACTCGGCACCACAGCTCAGGGATGGCCCTGGGGATGCTTCGCTCCATCTCCATGGATCCTGCTGCCCCCCAGCCCACCCGGAGCCAGAACCACCTCCTGAAGTGGGAGGCCGGGCACAGATGCTCGACTGCAAGGTGACACATCCCCAGCAGCACCCAAATCTCTGCAGCTCCGTGTTTATTCCCGCCCAGCTCAGCATCTCTGGACATTGTCCTCCTTCTCTAATCACACCTTGGAAATGGCTCAGAACGGCAACACCTCCAGTCTCAGCTCGGTCCCTGCACGAGTCCTTGTCCCAGCCCTGCCGCACACACGAGAAGTCCACAGGCACACAGGCCTTGCTTGCCGAGTTCCTGATCCTAACCCTTGGTTTTTCTGCCCAGAGCTGAGGAAAATGTGACAGAATAGTAATAAATCACCTTTGCTGAGAGCAGTCATCACGCCAGTCCCTCAGGCTTTGCAGGAGTTTGCAGGGAATAGACCCAAATTTGAATCCTACCTCTAAATTTCTTACACGTTTTGTTACAGAGATACTGGACAGGAAATCACTCAACAGAATTCCAAGACTGCACAAGGAGTAACAGGAGGGTTTCCATGAAGAGCAGAAGTTCCTTTTAGCCTCCTCAGTCTGGGGCTGTAGGAGCCCGTCTTTGCAGCCAAGGGCCCCAGGGTTCCCAGGGCCATCCCAAATCTCTCCCCAGCCCTGACCCCGAGTGACCTTTCTCAGTCCTGAGTCCATCCAGCACCGACAGAGCTGCTGCGAGCTGAAATTCTCCCTGTTCCCTCCCCGCCTGGAAAACACCCCTCCTCTTCCTTACCTCCTGCGAAAGAGGAGCTGCAACCTCCCGGATCCTTCAGCTGGGTGCTCCTGGCGAAGGGAGCTGTGGGCACCGCGCCGGGGGCACAGGTGACACGGACCGCGGGGCGCAGCAACGCGGAGCCTCCTCACGGCCGGGCTCTTCTCTCTGCGCGGCACCCACCAGCCTGGCGGGGACACTGCTGCTCTGCACGGGAGCAGAGAGGGACGGCCCCGCAGCGGGCTGGGCCAGCACAGCCCCCAGCCCTACCCCGCGGCTGTCCAGCCCCGAGCCCGGAGCGGCCCCGCAGCTCCCCCGGCACAGCCCAGCTCGGGGCCGCCGCAGAGCCCGGCCGCCTTAGCCTACGTCCTGGGAGTTGGCTTTTTTTATTTTATTTCATTTTCTTTTTTATTTTTTTTTATTTAGTTTCGGTATATTTTTTATTTTGAATTTCTGTTCGTATTCTCTTCAACGCCGGCGTAAGGCGGCGGCGCCCCCCCCGCCCGGCATCGCCGCCTGCCCTGCCCGGAAGGCCGAGCGGTTCTGGCGGCCTTCTCCAGAGCCGCGGGTTCGAATCCCGTCCGCAGCCCCGCAGGAGGCCCTGGGAGACAGGGCCGTGAGCGGCACTGCAGCTCCCCTTCCGCTCCCTTTTCCCCCCCAGCCGATGTCGTATTTATTTTTTATTGTTTTATTTATTTTTAATGTTTTCTAAATTTTTTTTAATTATTTTCCTTAAAGGCTGTGTGGGAGGGGGCGCAAAAAGGGAGGGGTGAGGCACCCCGGACCCCCAAAATTGGGTGGGAGAGTGTTATTGGGGACTCCTCCCCCCTCCCAATTTTGGACCGTCATCTGTGTTGAAGACAGAGGCAAAGAAAGGGTTAAACACCTCTGCCCTGTCCATGTCCCTGTTTTGGAGGTGACCATCCCCCATCGCAGCATAGCCAACGATATTTCTATACTGCCTACTGCCATCCAAAAATTAGAGCACTGAGAATTCATTTAACAACTCACCGAACCACAACAGTACTGTAAGGAGAACTTAAAAAATCAGGTACACAAGGTCAGAGTAAAGATGTTCTTCGGTATCACTCACAATAAATTTAGAAATCCAAGTCTTGAGTGGGTTTCAAATAAATAATCATTTTGAGGAAGTGCTTCCATATAAAGGGAGCTCTCAAGGAAGCAGAGAAATTCCCCCTGCTAACACCCCCCACCAAGAGAATTTCCCACTGGGGAAACAATCACAGCACAGGGCACACGTGCCAGCTTCCATGAAACCCCTGAACAGGAAACGGGGGAGAAGTAAATGAAGGCATGTGCTGCCTTTTAAAGCATCACTCTTTTTCCAAAGCTTTTTTACCAACATAACAAATGGGAATGAAAGTCATGGTTGCTTCTAAAATCCACTCTCAGCTCCAATATTAACATAGCTCTGTTCTGACACACAGAATGTTCCTCAAACCGACACTGCAGCACAACATATTATCCCCTCTCCCAGCTGCTTGAACCTTTAAATTCCTCTCCAGTAACTGCAGAGGTAACCCAGAAAGCTTAAAGACAGCTAAGGGTTGTTGTTTCTTGTAGATCTTGGCCCAATGTGCTGAGAAGAACCAAGACATGACAGACATAGAGTTACCCAGCAAAACATATGGTGTCCTCTGACACTCAAATAAAACCTTCCAAAAGTCAAAATTCTTCCTCAAAGTCTAGATTTGCCTTTCTTAAACAATTCCAATTATTCTGCTGTAAAAATACGCCTGATGTGAAATTTCTCACATCAAAAAAAAACATTTCACAATCCAGAGAGAACAGGAAAAAAAAAATCGAGGATAAATATGCCACAAAAACTACTTTCCAGAGAGTTACTGTAAAATTGTTTTCGCTCAGTAATATTAGAAAGTATTAAATATTGAAAATCTTTTCTCTCAGCAGACAGGGTAGGGCAGTATTCCACTCTTTGTCCTTTAGTTCAACATGCAATAGCTCTGTGCTAAGCACTGCACTATTCACCAGAGAAGTTGTTCCTTCTCCATTTCTAACATACCTGAAAAAGGTTCTGTCTCTCGCTGCTATGAGTTAATACAAAAATTTACTACGCAATACTGCTGTGTACCTACTGAATAAATATTACAGGAGTTAAAGGAGTCTTTCTACTGCTAGCTGGGCTTCGGCAAAACAGCAGCTGGGCCAACGTACGCTAGAGACTTCACACATTTGAGTAGGGGACACTGCAATGTTTAACAGATATAGAATAAAATAAATCTGAGATTGCTAAAACTCGCAGCACACAGGATTCCCGGGTTGTTCTGAACACAGGAGCAAGGTGATCAGTTTTCAAGGAAGGCCACGTAGTCAGTCAATCTGGCCAACTGCTGTTCATTGGGAATTGGTGGGACCGCAGCAGGTTCTAAAATGAGAAAAACAAATGCATCATTCATGAAATTTAGGAAGCAAATCCACCAGCAATATCATCCATCACAACAGTAAGGAAAAAATTAAATGCATCCAACTGTTCAACAGCTTTCTGGGGGCACACCTTAGCTCTATCTCCTACCTGCACAGCTCTAGCTGATGGGAGTTTGCTGTTAGCTGTAACATTCAGTAGTCCAAGAGCTACCAACAGCAAAAACTGCTGCAACAAGTCCTATCTGTCAGCAGCCTCCAGAATTTTTTTGCACATAACGGAGTGTCAATAACGAAGCCTGACAGTGCTTTCACCTGACAAAAACGCTCCTGGTGCTCTTTGGTGGCTCCTTTCCTCATGAGTTGCCATAAGACACCAAAGCAAGCTACTGGGGGATGTGACAAACAAAACACACAGGACTGCACGGGCTGCAGGAGAACGAGGGCACGGGCAGATCCTTCCATAAATGCCAGCTGACCTGAGACCTCAGGTTAACAACAGGTTGGAAGGCAGGTGACTAAAGCCAGGGGCATAAATTAGGAATTACAAAGCAGATATAAACAATAGCAGGAACATTTGCATTTACTCTTCCTGAAGTGTCATCAGGCCAGCATTCAGAACACAGTGAAAGCATCCACACTGCTTAGGGCTGCAAGTGCCTGACAGAGGAGGCTGACATGCCAATGAATGTTTTCAAAAAGCAAGACCCAGCTCCTGGAATTACATCTGTATACTTAAGACATTTTGGCAACTGCTAGACGCAGAAAGCCACCCATTCAGACCTGCTGTCACTGTCTTGGGAACAAGAGAAAACAGTGTTTTGAGAATCCAACATAGTATCTTCCACCTCGACCTATAGTTGAGCTCTGAGGAAAACCAGAAACTTCCTATGTTTCTGCAGGGAAGAAAGACTTCCGAAGTCTCACATTCTGCAAGAGCAAGGAAACCTGCCCAGAGCTGCTTGGTGAAGCAATTGCCTCCAAGGCAGCAGTTTTAGCCAAAATCGTTTTGTTTTACAGAGGCTGTTCTCCCCCTGCTTTGGAATCTGCTCCCTCCTTCAGCTATGGAAGTGGGAATCTCAGCAATCTCAGGTACTTCGTACCACGTGAGGGAAAGAAGACAGAGGGATAAATTATCCTGTTAACCCAACACCTGACTGGGGTGATCTGTTTGGGTTTTTTGAGAGGGCAGTGACAACATTCACTTCTCCAGAACTCAATTCCCACTTTCTGGTGCTGGTGACAATGCTCATAATTCATCTAAATGCACATTTATTATATGTAAACAAAAATACCTGATGAAGGAATAAATCTCTTCAAGGAAGCTTCCAGCACACCTGAAGAAAGACACGTGAAAGTTAGTCTGGTGGAACAATTTTAAACAGTTCTATACAGCAAGTCAAAACTGGGTTCAGAGATAATTGAAAACCAAACCTCTTTATCACACTTTATTTCATAGATAAAACGCAGAATACCCAAGGGCTTAGGTGCTTCAAAAGAGATTAGTCTCCCACCTCCTTCTTCTGCCTCAGTAGTAGTTCCTGCACTTAGTTTTGAAAAAAAAAACCAAAAAAAAAATCCCCCACATCTAAGTAGTTCCCAGTCCTTGTAAGCTCTGCCTCGTTTGCAACCAGTTCATAGAAAATCCCACCTGATCACACACAAAAGCTCAGGGCTCTGGTTGGATTTGTGCCCTAAGGGATAACTTTCAACACCTTGCCTGGCACATCTTTATTTTCCTGTTCTGAGCTCTGAACACCTAAAAACTGCCCCTAGGAACAGTGTATTTTCTAAGCCTCATAGAACTGACCCTTTTAGATACGCTGGAATTTGACTCCTTCTTCCACAGCTGCACAGAGCAGTTTAAGACCAGTCATTCCATCCTGCTTTCACAGCTTAATATTTATTTTTGCCTCAGTCAGACACAGATAAAGCTTTAGCAAAAATAAAAAAAGCCAAGTATTTCTGCAGACCAAGCTTTGCAGGAACGGAGATTCTGGTATCAACACCATGACAGTGAAGAAAAGATCCAGCAGAATAAATTTTAAAAGCAAAGGAAATTATACCAACAGCTGGAGCTCCTCGGAATACAAGGATTCACTAAATCCTGCCCAAAGATGCTCTAATTCTCCTGGAAGAATTCTCAGGTTCAAAATGGTGTATTTTTTACTCATCTTTCTCAGATTAAGACATGTCACTGGAGGTCACCCAGCTTATGTGCCACTGAGTCAGAGCCAGCAGCAGAGGAGCAGGAGCAATCACAGCTTATCCTGACAGCTTGTGTTAAAAAAGTTCATGTGAGGATGCAGTTTAATCCAAACCACTCAGAAGTCCAAACCAAACCCACTACTTTGTACTTCCTTAGATTTATACATGCCCCATGTTTACAAGCAGCATTATCCTCCAGAAAATACCTAACAGAATTCTGGGCAAAGTTTTAATTAAAAAATAACACCTAATTCCTCAAAAAGGCCGAACGCCGGGTTTCATGAAATAACAGCTCCACCTACCTGGCTTTTTAGGCATCACCATGCGAGTTGCAAAGTCTGCTTGCCAGCCCTGCTCTAGCACACCTGGAAAGGCATTTTTACACTTGTAAGAACAGTTTTCTTACGTGATTGCTAGAAGTGCAAAATAAAGATGCACATTAAGGCCAGTAGAAAAGTATCTCTGGTCACTGCCTGTATACCACAAGTCCAAGAGAGATTTCTTACTAAAATACTTATATTTAGACATGTAGTTCAACAAGTAACATCATGAAAGCAATAGCACACAGAATTAGCTTCATGTTTCACTCTTCCCTCCCCATGGAATTGCTTTAACATATAGAAGGGGAGAATAAACAATAACTAGTGGCAAATAATTTAAAAAAATACAACTGTTATCCAGAACAAAGATATTATTTCTATGCTCCATCACTTGTCTTTACAACAGTCTCAGAATCTGTATGCATGTTTTTATTAACCATCACTTAGAGCCCCCTGATCTCAATCACCCGTACAAAAACTACTCAGGGAACAGATGCCAAGTACCTTTCACGGCTTCTTCTACAGGAAGTCCAACAAAAGCTGCAAAATCATCTGCGACTATCGAGGTATAAGCCTGAGAAACCAGTGCAAAGGCTCGTTTCCTGGTGGCGTCTGAGGACAGAGAAACACTGTAAGCAGATGGAGACTCATCTCCACGGGCGGGAAGTCTGGGAACATTTTCCCAAATCTGACGCCTTTGGAAAACCACTGCCAGCCTCAAAGTGAGCACTTCAGAAGTTCCCCCTCCCCTCCCACACTCCACTGACGTACTACAGTCAGCAGCCAGAGACAACAACTTGCTCTGCCAGGACAAAACCCCCAGAGACCACATTTAACCTCTAAATGCAGCGTCTTGGGCACTCCTACCAGTACACAAACCACTTCAGGAAACCCTGCATCTGATGGCATTCTCCACTTGCTATTGCTTGCGTGTCAAACAGTTCAGAAGCAGAAAAAAAAATAAAAAATCTATGAAAACAATTAATTAAACTATTAATGGCATCTAAAAATCAGTTGTTTCTAAAGCTACAGAGAATTTGTTATTGCAGGATACCTCAGAAGGCTTGGTAGCAGTCTGTGCTGCCCTCTGGTAGCAAGAATTTGCATGTTACTGTTTCACAGTCTCTAAAACATTCATCCCAAGTCACAGGTAACGGATAAACCTTTTTATAAGTGTCAGAAGGTTCCGAAATGCCAAGTCAAGTTCCCTAAATTACTGCCTAGAAGTCTGATAAAACTGGGTAACTAATGGTCAGTTTTGCTGTTAGGGAACAAACCATATGGATTACGAAATTCCAGTATGAAAGAATATCCAATCACGGACACAACCCTCATAAAAACAATTTAGTTTGTTGCTACGAGGTACCGTCATGAGGTTTTTATTTATATCTGGTATCTAAAATCCTTTCAGAGAACCTACAAAAATCTGGCAACAGTTCTGATTTTTCATAATTAGTCGTTTGTCTATTCTGTCTCTGTGTTTGAGCACACAGGAACCATTTTGGGCAATTCCCTGCTGCCCACACGAGTTCATTTTATACCTCTGAGTGCTTCCATGATTGGCTGGATGGTCTCGGACCACTGATGCGCACTGATTGTCGAATAGATTCCTGGGAAGTCTCTCTGCCAGATTCTCTGTCCCACTGACCAAACTGCACCAAGTTCAGCATTTGCCTGTTGTGACAAAAAAGCCCTCCCAAGTGTTAAACCAGAAGAACGTCTTCTCTACAGCGGCCACAGCTACAAACCCATTTCCGCTCCCAGCTTTTCACACAGCATTGCTGTGCACCAAATACAGCAGGATTCCGAGTTAACTTTGGTCCAGATACCACTGACTCCACTGAGGTAACTACTTTTCTCTCTAAAGAGAAAGAAAATTATTCCTATAAAACTATCTGACTGCCCCACCTTGACCACGAGGTTTCTTAAACAAGGCTACAGAAGAGTTTCTTGTAAAATGTATGACTTCAAATTAAAAATCTAACAACAGAGGAGTCTGGAAGCATTTCTGGTGCTGTATTTAGCTGAATTCTCCAAACGTATCCTTGATCCAGGTGAAGTGGAAAACAAATGCTTTCAGAAAGTTTATCCCGTTGGAGATGCAACTTATCTGAAGCCACTCTGTCCTGCCCTGCCCAAGGTTTTCTGCCCCCTCCCAGAGTCAGATCCATTGCTTTTCCCCAGCTGACCCCCCTTTATCAGGAGACTTCCTACTACAGAGTCTACAGACTGACTGAACTCTACTGCAGCAGATTCCTTGTGAAGGGGAAGAGGGAACAGACGAGGAGATCTCAAAGCCCAACACACCGGGTGAGCTGTTCCCAGCACAGCACTGAGCCCGAGGCTACTCACAAACGGAGTCCTCAGGGCAAAACTCACCGTGTGCAAGCTTAGATGAAACTACTATAGCACCAAAAGGCAGTTGACGAAGCACTTACAGATTTGATGGCAGGAGGTATTCTTTTCCAGAGGTACCGCGCATTATTCCTAAAAAAAAAAAAACAACAAGAAGTTGAAATAATTCTCAGACACCAAATGCTTGCTGCAAAGAAGACACCACAAGGTCTGTTCAGATCTGCCCTAAACAGTCTCAGTGCTTTGAAACAGTTCTCCCAGGCAGGGATGTCTTACCCTGCAGAGGAAAAGCAAAGCTGCTCTCCAGCAGACAACACGACTCACGTTAATGCAGCAAAAGCTCATTAACGGCCTCGTTTAGCACCAGTTTGGGGGAGGTTTTTCGTTTAGGCAGCATTTCTCAGAAGTCAGGTTTGCACTTTCATTTTTCTTCTACCGATTAAGAGTATAAAAATGCTTTCTTCCTGTGCCCACACCCCACTTTGCAAACCAAAGACTTAAGGCTGGTTTTGGGCATGTTCTTCCTAGCCCAGCTGGGTCACGCACATTCTGGGGACTGGGACGTTCTGAAACGTTTAGTTATCGATCTCTAGAGCACAGAAGCCAAACTGGAATGGTTACAAGTTCTAAGATGTAGAATGTTAAATAGAGAAAAAGACTCACTGCTTTTCATTAAAGCACAATTCCAAAACTTCACAGTTGTAAAACCTCAAATTCATCCGAACCAAGGTTCTCTGCATTAAATACTCAGTATCAGCCTTCAGGGAATTCACCCTGGAAGAATATACACCTACGATCCAGGAAAACACTCCAATCTTGGAATTCCCCACACCACTGCTTCCTTTGGGGCTTGGTAATCAAATGTGGCAGTGACATTTATTCTGTCTGAATAAATAAGCAGTAATTTCTCACTAAAAGCCCAGGAGCAGTGAATCAAGCTCACAAAGGGACATGGCAATCCCATACCAGGTCAAACTCACAGGATCTCTGCTCTCTGCAGATTTAGCTCCTTCAAGCCAGCAGCATCCCTCATTTTTAACATGGACAGTCCAGAGTTATCCTGCTGGAATTTAAACAGAACGAGCAGCCTGCAACCCTCAAAACAAATGCAGCCTTACACAGCCTTAAATCAAAACACTGAAACGTTTGACACCGCCCCAAGCAGGCAGCTTCACTATTCAAGGAACTTTAATCCTAAACGTCCCTACAGTTCAAAAGGGTGGGGAGGGGCAAACAAAGGAGAGGAATTTTCTGGTCAGATAGAGGCATCAAAGAGACTTACTCCCGGGAACATCACTCTCTCCTTTTAGGCACAGCACTGCCCACTGGGATTTTGTTACTCACACAACCAATCCCTCGCGTTCTGGCAACTGCAGCTCGAGCTGCTGGTGACAGACCCCGGGACTAAAGCCACAGGTGGAGAGAAGCCACTCACATGTCGTTGTGCAGCAGGTACAGAGCCAGAAGCTGGCCATAAACAAGGGGGGTTGCAATTCCTCCAGGGGCCTAAAAAACAAACACAAATCGCCCGGTTACACGTTTTAAGAACCGCAGGACACAGAACAGAGCAGGAAGCCAAGTTTCGTGAAAACTGAACACCCCAAGCCAACCGACTGGGTTTTTTTTTTTTTCCCACGTCACATCATAGGTCTGGGCATTTTTTTTTTATATCGACGGAGTTGTATTTTACAATGAAGCTTCAGGCTGCCCAAACCACGCACCAGCCACTGCTCTGAGGCTTGGGAACGGGGCAAAAGACAAGTCCATTCAGAGGGACGCGGGGAGCCAGAGCCAGCCCTGCCTCTCGCGGAGTGTTGGGAGCACACCCAGGGCCACGCCGCCCTCAGGCACAGCCGCCTGGGAACAGCGGTACCCTGCGCTCCTCCAAAGGGCTGCAATGCACCTCCCCAGCTCCCGGATGGAAGGGGCAGCCTCACTCAACTCTCCCAGCCCCACAAATCACTCTCCCGCTCCTCTCGGCCCAGGCGCCCATCAGCCGAGGCGGCAGCAGCTCCTGCTCCCAGCGCGATTCCCTCCAGCTCCGCGGCAACCCCCACGGAGCCCAGGGCTACCAGGAGCCGGGCGCAGAGAGGCGCCGGGGCTCAGCACGGCAGCAGCAGCTGGAGCTGGATGCTGCAGCCCCGGCACCTCTCCCGCTGCAGGACGGAATTGGCGCCGCACAGCTCCGAGCCCAGCCCGCGGTCCTGCTGCGCCCGGCACCGCACAGGATCGCCCAGGGCCCTCCGCCCGCTGAGGCAGCCGCGTCCGAACTCAGCACGGCGGGGGCTCCCAGACAGCAGAGTTCGCAGCTCACCCTTCTCTCAGATCACCGCGGCGGGACGTGCGAGCTCCACGCCGAGACAGGCGCCGGGAGCTCTGCCCAAGGACGAACCCCTCCGGACGCCAGGCGGGCAGAGCC